>JAHQIW010004399.1:0-206689 GCA_019055375.1 Parelaphostrongylus tenuis | reverse complement strand
ACTCATAGATCATATAAACTTCGGCTATGTTGGAATAACAAGGATAATAGCAATAATATTCTTTGGAAAGTCAAATCGTCCTTGTACACGATACTATTCAACCTACGTAGCTCTCCTAAAGTGCGTGAAAATGCGTGTAGAACGTTTTTGATCTCAAATGTACAAGTTCCAAGCTTAGACTGCACACATCGATTACTTTGTAGGATGTAAGCTCACGTTAAAATATGAGCTGGCCACTGCTCCACGCCTAATTACAGACGATATCGCGTTTTGACCTGAACTTTGTTATCTTAACATGTGAAATTTCAATCATCCTCCAATCAAAATGCCTCCATAAAATGAATGATCAAGTGAGATCATTGATGAAATGATTGACAAGGAGTACACGAGCTAGCAGTGCCGTCATCATACTTCACTTTGTTCCTCTTCCAACCCATCACCTGGACTCATCATGATGATTTTCTTATTAGCTCAACTATTTTAGCTTAGTAGTCAAAATAATCTTCTAGCACATTCTCCACAAACCTTTTAGTGTGAGTCTTTTCTATCTTGGAATTAATACTGCACTTCCAGTCTCACCAGTGGACGTTAGCATCTCCTAGGATCCAGTCGATCGAGTTATCACGGAGCTCAAATTGGACAATACACCGCTCTCGCTATCGCTAGAATAGTTCTCTTGCTTTTCTGAACCTAGAAAGCTGTGTTATTCTAGAAACAGATTAGGAGCAAGACTCCTTTAACAACAGCTGTAGCGTCAGAGGTCCTTTCCTCAAAGGAAGAGAGCATCACATTGCCAGCCTTTTCCATTCAAAATTTTCGTTGGCTTCTCAATAACTTCGCGTCTTTCAAAAGCTCTGCCTGAAATCCCTTTCTGACTAAATTCTCGTATCTGATTTAGAATCCATTGTAGGAGGAACATTTGAAAGCGGTGCGCAATGTTGACTTTGCTACAACACGCCAGAAAGAAAAAAAAGAAATGAGGATCCCAAACCGTCGCCACTTCTTACTAGAAGCTCAAAAAATTTGAGGTTAGTTAAAAGGATGATCTGTGTACAATACGCGGTATACATGGTCTTAAAAATATTGTTAGAGTGCCGCTGTGAAGGCCCAACCAGGCAACCGGCGGCACAGCTCGCCAGTAATATAACTCTGTAAGTTTTTATCACATATAACCTAGTGATTGCTATCAGGTAATGAAAGTCATTTCGCAAATGTTCACTTTTATCAGTCCACTTTTATTCAGATACTTGCGCCGATCTGCCAGCTTGATGAAGAAGCGGTTGGAGACGATAAGAGTCAGCAAAGGAAAAGCGATCTACTTTGCTTTTTTGGTTAGTCAACTTTTGTGATTAGAAAGTTTAGTTTTTGGACACCGAGTTATATGGTTCTATTTTACAGATCATGGAATTTGATAACCATTTCAGCTATGATAGGGGTATGCCAACCACATTCATCCGCCCATTTTCTTTTCACACGCAGTGCGAATTACTGGACATATCTCTTGAGTGTATCCACTGAGACTTGTATGTCATACTTAAGTCAAACACTTCTCATACATTCTGTTTTCTTAAATTGTTATATATTTTGTCTAAAAAGTCGTTGCACTTTCCATGCACATTCGATTTCGATTGCTTGATGTGCATTGACACTGTCGTGACTTTCAAATTCGATTTCCCTTTCATTGCACTTTCAATTTTGTAGCTTGACTGAGCGTAGTTTGGCATTTAGGCTTTCCAAATAAATGAATAATAGTGAATGTTCTGTAATCTTGCTCTAGAATCTTGAGACTCAAGTTTAAACCTTGCACATTATACGCTGAGCCCGCCCCATATGAAGTGAATATCGCGGGTGGAAGTTTCAATTAATCTTCCACTTGTGTAATTCTTCGATACTATCCCGCTGCTAAACTTATTACCGTGTACTACACGTTCAATTGTAATTCTTCCTGTATAAAAGTATATTGCTAGTAATTTCGCTGGACATAGAGGGTAAAACGTTCGTCGTCGCTAACTTTTAGTGTGGTGACTGGAGCACCCACAGAGATTAGCCAAAAGACGAGAAAGGGTAACTGCCCATTGATGTGACACAGTCACTTTGCTTTCCAGGTTTTCTGCAACGGCATGAGAACGACATGACAACGACATGCCGGTTGCAGAAAACCTGGAGAGCAAGGTGACTGTGTCACACATGGGCAAAAATGGTTCGCCATTAGCTGCTCAACGAGATGTCGACTTTTCTTCTACATGCAGACACGCGCTGTCCCTTGTACAAATTGGAAGCAGCCGAAACTTCGAACTCTTGAGCGATGTTCAATATGCGTAGATAGAATGCGGTCAGTTTGATAGGTAAACGAGCACCTGCGGTGGTTTCTTCAGACATGTGATGGTTGTCTGTTTAAATTGGGATTTGTGCACCTCTGTGCACGTGTTTCAACCGTGACGGTTCCCTCACGGGCACAACCGTTCGTCTTCTAACAGATCACATGACAAGTTGGCTCAAATGGCAATTATGAGATATGTTGAAATTAGGGAGGTATTCAGAAACACTCGAAAAGAACGGTTTAAATCATTACGAGTAGTTTCCTTCCCATCACAGCATGCTTATTAATATTATAGAAGTGATAATTGCCGATGCTATTTGCTGATTGCCTTTGATATTTGCCATTTATTTTATTAACGTTGTTTTGTAGATAAAGATCAATTAGCCAAGTTTGAGGAAAAAATGCACGCGTGAAAAATATAAGAAACAGCTGAATATCTACAACCAGATTTGCTTATTTGGTATTGGGTTTTCCTATTGCCGATAGCTCACTGAAGTCGCTTCAACCATATCTGTTACTGTTAACTACAGACGGTATCCCAAGGGCGAGAGGTTTGTCACAGAGATAATTAATAATTGTTCCATGTGGCATCTATCTTAAAATTTTCCATAGTGAAACGGCCTAATGGATAAGAGTGGGTCTGTGTTGGAAATATTTCATCACCAAGAAGCGTGCGTGTTTATCCGTCCTTTTCCTACAAAGCTCTTATCTATGCAATTGCAGAGCAACTCAAATGTGATCACACTCTCCACTGAACTTCCCTACACCTACCTGTCAACTATCGAATAGATCTTTGATAGTCGACGAAAATACTCTAAACAGGATTTGTAAATCATATCATATTACGTGAAAAACGCCGTCACTCGCGCCAAACCTTGGTTGAGCTGGATGAGATCGAAATGATAATCCCCGTGACACGGGAGGAAACTTTATCACTGTGTTTGGTCAACCAGGTGTTTCTTGTTTTTTTTTTTTGTGAGGGGCCTGTGCAGGGTCAGTGTCCGCTTCAATCAGTGAAACAAGCGGCACCAAAAACATAGTATTGGATGATATGCTCTAATGGCCCGTTCTGAGAGGACTAGTCCTTTTTTAAGGCAGACTTCTTTATATGTTCTATTTGTTTTCGGAACCGTGGAAGTGGTTTGGTTGTGTGAAAGTTGTATCATATGCCTGCGAACTATTCCATCGTCATTGAGACCTTGAAACAAATACTTATCACATGTAATATTCCATGGAATTAAGACATATCAATCCTATAGGGTTTCCCTTGTCATTATAAAAGGTAGTGTTGCGTTCTTCCAGTATTTTTTCGCTTTTAGATATATATGTGTCCATTCAACTCTTACCTATCTAAAGAAATAAATTATTTAACAATCTATTCTTATGATTATCAATGATATGCAACTATTTGCTGGAAAGATTAGATGCCCACCTACCAAGAACAACGAGCCTGACGATATAAAAAGTCGCTGGATCAACCTTTGAACTTATTGTAGTCTTGGGTCTTCTGCCTCGCCAGTGCTTCTTGAAGAATGAGAAGGGTTACGCCTGACCGACAGTATTAGGGCTGTACTGGTGGTTGTGGTGCTTTGGTCAGTTCAGTTCGCTAAATCTTAAAAAGGACGTCTTTGACCCGTTTCGATACATTCTTTGCACTGCTGCGGCCAACCTTCGCACTGCTTTTCAATGACGTTCGCAGTGTTTGCTTTTTTTTAACAGTTTTCAAACAGCTTGCCTCTGTCCAGCCAGGGAACTGGGGGCATAATCTTCCGAGAAAGTGGCCAAACAGATAAAGTGTTTCATCTATACTTATGTGGTAGCTCACTTATTTAGATGACCATTTCCAGTGTGTGCTAGAGCATTATCCAACAAACTACAGTCTTATGGCAATAACCCTATAGATCAATCGAGAATAATTGAATAAAACATTTGTATGCATATTCTTATCTGCCAAACATTGATACAAATAAATGGAGGTTCAATACATCGAAGAGATTGTATTTTTTACATGGGCTCACATAGAGAGATAACTGCTTCTCAAATGAGATAAACAATATGAGGATGAATAAATCGCAAACCACCACATTGTTTTAATAACACAGTTTGCCAAGTAAAAGCTGATCGGGATCAAATGCATATAATCGCAGTATAGTACCCATTTTCTAGAAAAGATGAGGTAATTGCGCGGAAGAAAGGCCTTATAAACAAATTCAGAAGCTATAGATCAATAAGAATTCTGATGTCGAAAAGAATAAATTGAATACTCATGAGCTCCTTTGACAGCAACATATCACATTGCTCCTCGCATCTCTATCTCCTCCATAACCATTTGGAGCGTTATAACCGTTCGTTTCGAATGTTTTCTAAGAGCACGTTCAAATGTCAATATCGTGGCAATTATTTCTGAGTTATGCATGTGGTCTGTTATGGGGCACTTATGTAGCCCAATGCACGTATTTCGGTCCTTGGCAGCCTCGTTAGTTTGCACCGTGCCCTTCGTCCTTAGCTAGATGTACTACTTACATGTGCCATCAAGTGAAAGAAATCACTAATGGCAGAGTTACTCACCCGACCTGCACTTGGCCGGTACTCGTGTAATATTATACTGTTCTTTCCGTGTGTTTCCTCATAACAAAGCTCAAATTCCGAGAGCCTGATAATCATTTTTTAGCAATGCACGTGGTTTGTTATAAGCACTTCTAAAACGCAATACATGTGTTTTGGCCCTGCACAGCCTCGTCACTTGCAGAAACGGTATGATATCTCATAAATATGCAACCGAGAACAATCGAGTGTACAACACTAACCATTTAATGTTTTTGATTGAATTATGGCTCGTCTAAATAGTAGGCTTGCGCCTCCTCTATGTGGGGGTTGAGATTCCCCCAAGAGGGATTGGTTAAGACGAAAGGCACTGTGCAAGTGACAAAGCTGCCACGGCGGAAACACGTGTATCGCACTGTATAAGTGCCCAAAACAGACCACATGCATGGCTCAAAATAACTGCCGTCATCCTCGAGTACTTGTGATCAAAAACGACTTTTAACTTGAGAAAATTCGATTACTAGATCGAAATACTGAAAAAAAAAAACGGCCAAAAAAATGAGGAACAAAAAAGCTCAGAAATGGATAATGAAGTTATATAAATATATAGGGAGAGCCGAGCGATTTCTTCGCTCAAATCAAGACATGTTTTCGCCTCATCAGTGTTTTCAGATGCTTCATCATTACTAACCTACCTTCATTCAAGACTCAGCCAATTCCTTCTTTTAGCCATATTCAAATCCTCTACCTTCAAGTCGATAACCGTTGCAAAATGATTAGCGAGGATCTTATGATTACAAAAACTTGTAGGTATCATTAGCAAAGCTCATAGACTCGTATTAACCAGACACGGAACTCGTAGACAACATAGATGGAACATTTTTCATTTGAAGTCAAATGTCATGTAGACGACATGTGAAGATGACGACTACTATTTATTTTGTACTATTCTTAATTTGCACGAGCTGAGTGGAAACATCTGGTATAAGTTCGAATCATTCGCTATTGTGAAAAAGAGAAATGCACCAAAATGCCAGTCACAGTGAACAATCCATATCTACCTTATGCAGGCTCACGATTAAGAAGCTATTTTGGTCCCTCATGCAAAAATCAATAATGAATGAGTAAGTCAATAATCAAAACGTAGGGGGCACGCGGAGTTGAACCACGGACCTCTCGATCTGCAAGTCGAATGCTCTGCCACTGAGCTATACCCCGATGTTACAGAATAGAAGCAACTATTACCCGTTCCATAGGGTCCACAAGCCGATGACCTTCGAACATTGGTAAGAATGAGTATACACGAAGACTGATCAATACAACATTCGAATGTAAGAGAATAGGCTGTTGCACTATGAACTCTCGATCCGTAGAATAACGATAATACCACTGAGTCAAGAGAATGATTAGTAAAACAACAACATATCTTTCGAATGTTGTATTAGCCAAATTTTGTCTATACTTTCTCCTAACAATGCGCAAAGCCATCGCTAAGTAATCTGGACCTTGATTTAAGCTTCCTAACCAGCTTTTTAGCAATCATCGTAGTAAAGGTTGGATTTGTAGGGCGCTATAATGTCACGTCTAATGTCACAAGGCTCGGTCTGTCGTTCAAGAATAAGGTAAAAAGCGACTGAGATGCTAGATGTTTGAGATCGGCATAGTGAAAAATTGTGAAGGTCCGCCGTCCACGGGGTGTTTGCTTCCAGGACCTATTTGGTTCAAACTTGCGTGACGGAGAGACAGAACAAAAGTTTCAGTGGTGGGATTGGTAACAATTGAGCTTCTAAGAGGATAAGCACGGGTTCAAAGGTCAATCGAAGTGTCGAGTTTTGCTCTTATCTTTTTCTGCACTATTGTGGTTAAGATTCTACACTATTCTGGAAGATACTCCTGCGGTTACGTTAACGAGGGCACCGTGGTCTAATGGTTGTGATGCTCATCACGGGGCGCTGGACCGAATCTTATCCCGCAACACTCCGGTAGTCAGCAACGAAGGCTATTGGAACGTCACAGGCAGGCTATTCTTGAGACTGCTGGGAGACCTGCTCAACCAGTATTCTACGACGTTTCAGAATACGAAAAAAAAGAGTGCCAGAAGTAGAGAATTACGCAAAGTAAAAAACACTGCGGTGTTTCTCTGTAAACGGCGACAAATGAATATTCGACCTCATTCGTTGGAAAAAAAAGCTTCCATAGGAGTGTTAATAATTGTTTGAAGGCTTATATCTCTGGATTGAGCCGTACATGGCAGGTTTCTTCAAAACACCTGATGTAACGCTGCAAACTTCGAAAAATATGTTCAAACATGACCAAGCTTTTTTTTTATCTCGCTTTCTTTTCGCTGAAAAAAAAAAACTCCTCCGCTGGACTGCTAATTCTCTTTCGATGACACAGGCTTCGAAGAACTCAAGAAGGTGTTTTCTTTTTAGGAAACTCTTTTGATAGCTCTGCGAGAAAAAGAAGAGACATGTGCTTTAGTCCTCGCCAGACAGAGCTCTTTATTCAGACTAATACTAATCATTCGATGGCGTAAGTTTCAATTATGCATGGCGCAATTCACAAGAAATGATTAAACGCCGAGAGTTTTATCCTTTTATCATTTTGCCAACTAAACATGTTACTAAAAATTGACAGCATTTTGCTTTTTGCGTTGAAGAATTTGTATTTTTAATTCTCGACTTTGATAACGAAAGTGAAAAAACCATAATATTATTGAAATCAAAAAACTGTGATTTGCTGATCAGAAGTTTCGCATTGCATATCCCACATAAGTGAATGCTTTAGTAATTAGTAAATCCCGGCAAATTATAGTTACTAGAGGATTTACGATGTTGAAGTTTTGGGCTCATATTTTTAGAAATGCCTTTACTTTATGAACTGAGATGAAGCTGATGACTCCTCTATTGTGTACCACATTTTCATTGATAAATAAACAAGAGGTAGTCAGTAAAATGCGTTCGACTAAATTCTACGCCTTTTTGGCCACTTTATAGCCAGAATCATTCAAATCGACCGTCCTCGTGTGATCGTCCTCTCAGTGAGAGTCTTCCCATCATATCATATCGAATAAAATTTTTTACGGTGGAGCACCATCGAATGATGTAAATCTCATTTGAGAGAGTCTTTCTATGAACGAAAGTTGCTAGTCAGCCGTTCGCCCCTTGACAATGGTCATAATTTCTCGGATTAGTCCTTCATGAAAACACGCTGGATTATATTGCCAAGCAAACATGCCACTATAATCTTAAAAACCAATTTTTATTTCATATGAACATGGCCAATGTTAAGCTTCTCTCTACTCTTTTTGAAACATCGTTTACATTCCTACTTCATTTAGATATCAAGCTTCCAAAAAAACCACTTCTTAGTAAAATATAGAGAAAATTTGTTTCACTCACTAATGCTCAAAATCAGAGTAAATTTAGGTATGTTTGATGCAAAAATATAACTGATTCTTCACTCGTGTTTATTGGAATGAAGATCCAGTAAGTTCATCAACTGACGATTCGGGCGAATGTTTAACCACATAGGTTAGTACTAGAGCCGTGGACGGATCACTTTATCAGAGCAATGATGAGAGCGCCCCTCTCTTCACTCAGATCACAAAGAGCGTTGTACAGTGATGTGGTGGCTAGTACAAAAACCTAGCCAACTTCAGCTATTAAGTCGAAAAGCCTTACCGAGCGCCATAAAGCGCGTGTGCTTTAACTTTTCATAACGAGCGGAATTGTGATGAGAGATCATCAGTATGCGTGCTCCACAAGTGTTCGGACAGAATTCGCATGGTCACCGCATACCCTGCAGTGAAAATTTCGAGCAGAAACTACTTTGGACTGAGGATTTGAGCTATTAGAGCAACGTAGTGCAGGTGTCGATGATTTACATCCCTCATCTCCATCACTGCTCGCTCATCACGACTTTCTTGATGAAGTAGATCGATTCAAGGTTCATATTTTATTGGATAATACAGGACAAATGATAGCTGCTGATCACAATTGACAGCTCTTATAAGCCAGTCCGTATCTGCCCATCTAGCTCCAGCATTTCGTTTCCTACTTTCCCTCGTGGTAGGAGCATCCGGAGAAAAAAATCCTGGTGATATTCTATGGCCGTTGTTCTCATTCAAAAAGAGATGGAGAAAGTAACATCTTCATTGATAATAAGTGTCACACAATATTCTATGCTCGACCTTCTTCTTTCGTATTCTATATACGTTCTTTCTTCATTTTGAGCCATCCAACTCTTGACTTTTGTCGCATCCATGGCTGCTGTTGAATTTGAGGCCATCATGGCTTTTGTCATATAAAAGTCATTTTAATTTTTTATTGTTACTACTTCAAATCAACATTTCTGAGACAGCGTTTTTTTGCACTTCCTGCTCTGTCTCTTTTGTGCTTCCTACTGCCACTTTGCACTTTCTTTGCGGAGGAACTTTTACGCCATTCGTGTCATTGCTATTTTCTCTTGGAACACTATTCTTTTATTGTAGCTATCAAAAGTTCATGAACGCCAGTATATTACAAAACTCAGGCCCATAATTAGCCATAGAGAATCATTGTAACATTCATTGAATAGGTGGAAAGGAACGTCCAGCAGTCAAATGTTGTCGCATTAGAGTTCAGTTCCTTTTACAGAGATTCTTTTAGTTCTACTAGATCCTCAGTCTAAGGAGGCTTGTATCTTCACATTTGTGGATGTGGGCAAAAAACAAAGTTTTAACTCGTCACTTTGTATCATTGGTCCTTTCCTTAATTATCTTAGTAATAACTGAGTAAAGATGTGGTGGCCCTCCATTACAAGCTCGTAAAATATAAAATGCAACTATATGTGTTAAATGATGGTTTTTGGAGTTTTAAATGCCACAATGCATGTAGCAATCGTTGTTTCTAATTTCAGTTTTCGTCCCGTCCGCCTTTGTAAACTGTGCGTGAAAATTTGACATTCTCGTCTCTTATATACGGGCTTTTACAATAATAATGTTCGCCATTTATTCTGACGATAAAGTTCGTGTTTATTTTTCTGACGTATTTTTATGGAAGTAGGCAAGAAAGCTGATTACATAAAAATTCTGGTTTATGGTGGTTTTCTGGTTTTGAAACATCATATTTTACCTCATGTCATATTCTCGATTCACAACTATTGAAATCTGCAATTTCTTAAATACAGCTTGAAGCTTTTTTTTGTTTAATATAGATGAAAATCTTGTTTTTCTGTAGCTGCGTATTCATTATTCTCGCTTCTTTGTTCACTGGTTATATTTTAAGCATTGAATCGATTAGTTCAACAGGGCTTCGTTCAGCAAAATCTAATGTTGTTCTCAAATAAATCATTTAAAACAGCTCTAAAGTCCCAGAGGAACTCCGTTTACACTATGATGGGAGGAAAACTAAGCTGGAAAACTCGCTCAGGTTCTCAAGAATTTATCATGAAGCATGATCCTTCTGGAGAATACGCAATCATCGCTGAATTAGGTTTAGGGTTTCCATAAGCTCAGCCCATTTGTTGACGATGCTTAGTCACAAATAGTATACATGGACTTCAGGATCAACTCAGTTATGCAGAGAAGGTAGAAAGACTGGGTTTGCAGCAACAAAAAGATGCATTACTAATACGTCCTTTTCCGAGAGCGTTTTTCGTGCAACAAAAACCTGATGACAATGTTGACTAGTAGTACTATTTAGAAATATATCTCATCGACTAACATCGCAAGCGTGACCCGAACCCAACACTGGCTCTACAGTGTAGTAGGGATGATCAGACCTTTATGGTCATACCACATAATATTGTGTTATCACACCATCTTTTTCTTAAACAACACTCCCAATCTCTGCTATAAAGTAGGATTCAATATGGGGCGTGGGCCACTGATGAAGCGACGACAGCATCGAAACGTACATATGTCTCTGACGTAACAGCCTCGAAAAGTCTCCAAACACTCTCACAGGTCATAATGGATATTTACTATAACTTTCGCTCATTTTCGGTCAAATTTTCTCAATTACTTGGTTGGCACTGACAAAAATACAAGGTTAAGAAAAAAGTTTGTTTCACGCCAAAATAGGTCATTGTAAAATCATGGGAAAATTTCAAAATTATTTCCATCTTCATTTCTATACTATTTCCATCCCGACATTGATTCGTAGAAAGCACGCGTTATTCCAGCAATACAGTGTCAAACCTCACAACGTAGAAAAGACTAAAGAGAAAATTGATGAACTAGAAGAAGTCGAGGTCTTGGCGCACAATCCACATGCTGCATCGTCCGATTACGGTCCTTTTCGCTCAATGATATTTCTTGCGCGGAGCCGATTGGAGACATTTGATCAGGTTCGGGAGACATGCAAAGAGTTTTTTGATTCAAAGCTCTAGGGATGGTGTTTCGAGCAGATTCGGAGGCATGCAGATCGTTGGCAAGATTCCGCGGGTAATGATGTGTGTTTATTTTCGAGAATAATTATTTTTCAGGTTTCAACTATTTTTTTCTATAAACTATGAATCTTCAGCTGGTGTTAAAGAACTAATTCCTCAACCTAATAAGTTATTTCCGACTTGTCTCACGAGCAAAAGCATGATAGTTGCTAACATTTAGGGGCTGATGGTCTGGAAAAAATTTTGGTTACGTATTTACTACAAAATCTGGAAATGATTAAACAACTTCCTATATACACCTATTGAGACTCATGCATTTAACTTTACTGTTGACTTCTCATGATTATCATCACGATAAAACAAGAAAAGGTTAAGCCTGGAGTTAGGAATTTGCAGATCTCACTAGTTGTGAACCAACAGAGTTCGCCATGACTGAAACATATTGGTCTGAATTTAGAAGCTGTCACGATTTTTGCACTGAATGAGATTTAGAGAGTAAAAGTTATCGCGTGTGGATTAAAGTTGCGAAATGTGCAGCTTATCCCCAACAAATGATTATCATCGAAAGTCTATCCTTCCAACTGTCAGAAACCACCACACATAAATATAATGTAGAAAGGCAAATCACCTCATAACTGAAAATGTGGATGCAACAGGCCGAGTTTTGATTGATCGTGCACAAACTTTCCTGCCATTCTTGTCAAGTGATATTTTTTTCCCTTGTTGAAAAAGCTTTATCATTACTAACCTACCTTCAGTCAAGACTCAACCAACTTCTTCTTTAAGCCATATTCAAATCCCCTACCTTCAAGTCGATGACCATTGCAAAATGAATAACGAGGATCTCAAGATTATAAAAAGTTGTAAGTTTTATTAACAAAGCTCATGGACTCGTAATAACTAGACACGGAACTCGTAGACAGCATATATGGAATGTTTTCCATTAGCAGACAAATATCATGAAGACGAGATGGAAGATGACGACTACTATCTATTTTGTACTATTCTTGAGTTTGCACGAGCTGAGTGGAAATATTGGATATTAGTTCGAATCATCGCTACTGTGAAGAAGAGAAATGCACCAAATCGTCAGTCACATTGAATATTCCATATCTAACTTATTCAGGCTCACGATTAAGAAGCTATTTTGGTCCCTCATGCAAAAATCAATAATGAGAGTACGTTAGCAATCAAAACGTAGGGGGCACGCGGAGTTGAACCACGGACCTCTCGATCTGCAGTCGAATGCTCTGCCACTGAGCTATACCCCCGTTGTTGACACAATAGAAGCGACTAATATCCGTTCCATAAGGTCCACAAGCTGATGACCTTCGAACAATGGTAAGAATGAGTATACACGAAGACTGATCAATACAACATTCGGATGTAAGAGAATGGGCTGTTGCGTTATGAACTCTTGATCCGTAGATCAATAATAATACCACTGATTCGAGAGAATGATTGGTAAAACAACAATACATCTTTCAAATGTTGTATTGGGCAAATTTTGCTTATACTTTCTCCTAACCATGCTCAAAAGCTACCGCTAAGTATTCAGGTCCTTGACTTGAGCTTTCTGGAAAGCTTGTCATTAATCAATATAGTATAGTTTAGATTTGCAGGGCACTATAGGTTACATCTAATGTCACAAGGCTGGGGCCGTTATTCAAGAAGAAGGCGGAAAACGACTAAATAATAGATGTCTGAGATTCGCGCAAAGAAAAAATTGTGAAGATGGCCGTCCACGGGTGCTTGTCTTCGTACCTATTAGGTTCAAATTTGGTAGATAGAGAGATAGAAGCAAAGATGGGTTCGTACAAGGTGCACTTGGTATCATGTGAGCTTCTCAAAAGGGCCATCACTGGCACAAAGATCAGTTGAGGAGCCGAGTCGTGCTCTTATCTACTCCGCACTTTTGTGACTAACTTTCAGCACAATTTTAGAAGGTGCTCCCATGGTTACGCTAATTTGGGCACCGTGGTCGAGGGGTTGTGATGCTTATCACGGCGCGCGGGACCGAACCCCATAACTTCGGCTTTCAACAACGAAAGCCCTTTGGAACGTCACAGCCAGGCTATCCTTAAGATAGCAAAGAGACATGCTCAACCAGTGTTCTACGATTTTCAAGAAGAAGACGAAAAAAGAGTGTCAGAAGTACTGAGGCCCACATAGTTAAACAATATACTGTTGGTGCTTTTCTTAAAAAGTGGCATTTGAACATTCGACATCGTTCACTGGAAAAGAGGTTTGCACAGGAGTGTGAATAACCATTCGAAAGCGTATATCTGTGGCTAGAGTGGTACATAACAAGTAATTCGGAACATCTTTTATAGCGCTGTAAACTCCAAAATAAAATTGTGTTCCATACGACCACGGGCATTTTTTCTTATCTTGCTTTTATTTCGCTGGACAAAACTCCTCCCTTAGACTGTTAGTGCTCTTTCGATAGCACAAGCTTCGAAGAACTCAAAAGGTGTTCGCTTTTTCGAAAAGCTGTTTTGATAGCGTTGTAAGAGAAAGAAAAGTTTTTTGCCTCAGATTTCGCCGAACAGAGCTCTTTCTTTAGACTATTAGTTGTCACTCGACAGCGTAAGTTTCAATGATGCATGGTGCATTTCACAAAGAGCGATCAAGGCCAAGAGCTTTATCTTTATCCTTGTACCAGCTAAATACGTTGCTAGAAGTTGACAGCATTTTGCTTCTTATGTTAAAGAATTTGTATTTTTATCGTCGAATCAACACAAAAAACCTTGATCTGTTGATTAAGAGTTTTGCATTGCATATACCACATAAGTGAAGACTTTAGTTATTTAGTAACTTCTTACAAGTTATAGCTACCAGAGAATTTGCGATGTTGAAATTTTGAGCTCATAATTCTAAAAGAGTTCACTTTATGAATTGAGGTGAAGCTCATGACTCCACTATTGTGTACCACTTTTTCATTGATAAATAAACAAGAGGTAGTCAGTAAAATGCGTTCGACTAAATTCTAAACGTCTTTGTCGACATCATAGCCAGATTCATTTAAATCAATTGTCCTCGGGTGATCGTCCTTTCATTGTGAGTCTTCGCATCATATCACAAATTTCCTGCGGTGAAGCACCGTCGAATGAAGTAATTGTATTTGACAATATTTTTCGATGAATGAAATTTGCCAATCAACTGACCGCCCGTTGGCAATGGTTACTATTTCTCGAAACAGTCCTTTATAGAATACGCTGGATTATATTAGCAAGCAAACAATGCTGCTGTATTCTTAAAAGCCAATTTTTATCTGATATCAATATGGCCAAAGCTTAGCTCCTTTCTACTCTTTTTGGAATGCCGTTTTCATTCCCACTTTAATTAGATGTCAAGTCTTCAAAGATAACCCAACTTTTTATAAAAATAGATAAAAATTTGCTCCAGTCCACAACGCTTGAAATCATTGAAAATTAAGGCATCTTGGTTGATGATATAAGTGGTCTCTTACTCGTTTTTATTGGAAAGAAGATCCAGTAAGCTCATCAGCTGGTGAGTTAGGGCGAAGGTTTAACCACGTGGGTTAGTATTAGAGTCATGGATGGATCACATTATCAGCGCAGTGATGAGAGCGCCAAAACTCTCTAATCAGATCACGAAGAGTATCGTACATTGATGAAGTACAAAGACACTAGCCCATTTCAGTGCTTGGCTCGAAAGCCCTATCGAGAGCCACAGAGCGCGTTTGCGTTAGCCTTCTATAACGAGCGGGATTGTGCGGGTACGCCCACGTGTCCATGTACCACATCATCTACATCTAATTAAAATGGTAAATTACAAATTAACAAACCATCAGCAGCATGCGTGCTCCACAAGTCTTTGGATAGAATTCGCCTTGTCACAGCATACCCTGCAAAGAGTATTTCGAGCAGAGGTTACTTTTGGGCGAAGGATCTGGGCTATTAGGGTAGTGCAGTGCAAGTGACGATGATTTACGTCTCTCATCTCCATTAGTATTCGCTCATCACGATTTGCTTGATGAAGTGATTAATCAAGGTTCACACTTTATTGGATAATATGGAGCTATTGATCGCTGCTTATCAAACATTTGACAGATGTTATAAGCCAGTCGTATCTGCTCATCTCGCTCCAGTAGTACGTTTCCTAATTTTCTGTAGTGGTAAGAGCATCTGAAGATCCCCTTGATACTCTACGGTCGTTGTTCTCATTTAGAAGGAGTTGAAGGAAGTAACATCTCTATGCGAAAATTAGTGTCACCCAATACTCAACCTGCTGCTTTCGTATTACAACGTGCCTTTTCATTTTTCGTCATAAAAATTCATGAGTGTTGTCGCATCCATGGCTGCTGTTAAATTTGAGGCTATTCATAGCCTTAATCATCAAAAAGTCATTTTGATTTTCTGTTGTTACTACTTCAATATCAATATTGTTGAGGCAGCGTTTTATTGCACCTTCTGAATGTTCTATTTTTTTGAGCTTATTACTGCCGTTGTGCATTTTCTTTGCAAAGGAATTTCCACGCCATTGGTATTAATACCCATTTTTTTCTTGAAACACTATTCCCTTATTGTAGCTATCGAAAGTTTATAAACACTATTTCACTACAAAACTCTAACCCACGATTAGCCACAGAGAAATTTAAACGTTTGAGGAATCAGTCGGAATGGTATGTCCAGCGATCAAATGTCGCGTTTGTGTTCAGAGCTCGAATCAAATTCAGCAGCACCTTGTGCCAACTAAACTCAGTGCTTAGCGAGTTCTATTCACTTCTACGGTGATTTTATTTGTTTGACTAGATCGTCATTCTATAGAAGCATATAGTTTGGCATCTGTGGATGTGGGCGAGAAACAAAGTTTCAACTCGTCACTTTTTATCACTGATCCTTTTCTTAATTATTTTAGTAATAACTGAGTAAAGATGTGGTGGCATTCCAGCTTGTAAACTATTGAATGCAACTATATGTGTCAGTTGATGGTTTTTGGACTTTGAAATGCCACATTGCATTTAGCGATCGCTGTTTCATATTTTACTTTTCATCCAGCTTTGCAAACTGTGTGTGGAAATTTTACATTCTCGTCTTGCATATACTAGTTCCTACATTAATACTGCTCGCCATTTAATTTTGACGACAAAGTTCGTATTCTATTCTTAGACGTATTTTTATAGAAGTAGGCTAAAAATTTGGTCATAAAGAATTGTATAGTAGCTTCTGAAAAATGGAAAAGTAAATTTTCTGTAATAATCAACTAATTGGGGATAAGGGGCTCATATTGTGAATTTAACCCACAAGCGATGACTTGACTCCTTTCAGTCTCACACAATGCGAGATTTATGACAGCCTCTAAATTCAAAGCATAATATTTTACCCTATGTCAAATTTTGTCAATTCACTACTACTGAGATCTGCAATGCTTTAACTCCAGGTTGAAGCTATTTTTGTTCAATATAGACGAAAATCTTGCTTTCTAGAGTTGAGTATTCATTATTTCACTTCCTAGTTCATTGGTCATATTTTAAACATTGGATCAATTAGTTCAGCAGAGCTTCGTCCATTATAATTGATGCTGTTCTCAATTGCATTTTATATAACAGCTTTAAAGTCCCAAATATAGCCTGCTTTCATTGTGATAATAGGCAAAGTGGCTAGGAAACTCGTTTAGATTCTCAAAAATTTATCAAGAAGCACGATCCTTTTGGATAATACGCATTCATTGCTGAATTAGGTCTAGAGTTATCACAAGCTCGGCTCACTTCAATGACAACGATGCTCAGTCACAAATAGTTTACATGAAGTTCAGGATTAATTCGATTATGCAGAGAAGGTAGTAAGGTTAGGTTAGCAGCAGCGAAAAGTGCATTATCATCACTTCCTTTTCCAAAACCTTCTTCATAGAACAAAAATGCTATGACAATGTTGATTAGTAATAAATATGTAGAAATATATCTCATCGATTGATTTTAAAGTTCGCTTTAAATATTCAATATAGTTAGTGAGAATGATCAGAGCTTTTTTGAGACTGGTATGTTGAAGCCGTGAGTACGTTCGGCGGTGTCGCTGCGTGACCCAAGCCCCACACTGAGCTCTACTATACAGTAAGGAAGATCAGACATGATGACAACAAATAATATTGCGTGGTATTGTGTTATCACCATCCTAATGTTGTTGTGTTATCACACCCTCTTCTTCTGAAACAACATCTCCTCATCCCTGCTATAAAGTAGTATTCAACGTGGGGCGTGGGCCACTGGCAAAGCGACGACAGCGCCGAAACGTACATATATTTCTGGCATACCAGATTCGAAATGCTCTAAACATTCTCACAGATTACAATGGATATTGACTAAAATTTTCGCTCATTTTCCCTCAAAGTTTTCCAATTTCTTTATTGGTACTGGCAAAAATACTAGGTTAAGGAAACATTTGTTTTTCACGCAATTTAGGTCATTGTAAAATCATAAGAAAATTTCAAAATTATTTTTCATTTCCATTTCAATAATGTTTCGATTTCCAACATTGATTCTTAGAAAGCACGCGTTGTTCCAGCAGTACAGTGTCAAACCTCACACCGCAGAAAAGACTAAGGAGAGATTTGATGAAATGGAGGAAGTCGAGGTCTTGCCGCACTCGGCTTACACAGTCCAGATGCTTCATCGTCCGATTATGGTCTTTTTCGCTCGATGGAATATTGGTTGCGTGGACGCCTTTCAAAGCATTCGATACAGTTGAAGAGGTATGTGAAGACTTTTTGATTCAAAGCCTAAGGAATGGTATTTCAAGAAGATCCGCATTTTTACAAATCATTAGCAGAAGATCGTGGATTATAGCAATCATTATTTTTGAGAATAGTTATTGCCGTTTTTAATTGAATCAATATATAAACTTTGAATTTTTAGCAGGTGTAATGATCTTTTTCGTCAGCCTAATGAATTATATCAAACTTGTCTCACAAACAAAAACATGGCAATTGCCAAATTTGGTAGCTGAAAAAGTATTTGGTCATCTATTATGGACAAAGGTCGAAAATGATTTACCAAGCCTCTTATAAACGTGTTAGAACTAACAAAGTTAACTTTACTGCTGAACTCTCAAAGTTATCATCACTATATTATAAAAAAAGGTTAAGCCTCGAGTTGGGAATTTGCAGATATCACTATTTGTTTTACGACAGAGTTTACAATGAACTGGAGCATAATGGTCTGAAGCTTAAGCTGCCATGATTTTTGAGCTGTGTGAGACCTACATTGTTATCTTATGTGGGTTAGAGATGCGAAATGTGCAACATATCCTCAACGAATTGATTACTACCAAAAGTGTATCCTCTTAGTCGTCAGAAACTTTCATACATAAACACACAGTGGAAAAGCAAATCACCTTAGAACTAAAAAACGGATGCCACAGGGCGAGTTTCGACTGATCATGCACAAACTTTCCTCCCATTTTTGTCGAATGATATTTTTCCCTTGTTGAGAAATTTATGAGTGTTTAAACTGTTTAAATTGTAATGTTCTTCGCTCTCTGCGCATACTTCAGAAACTTCAAAAAGTCATGAGCTGCTCGTTAATTTGGGCTTACCTTACTTCTTACCAAATTTGAAAATCTTAATTTTGATCTGATGACTTATCTTGAGCCTATCTTGAAGCCTATATGATGAAGGATTACATGCTCTCTTGAACGAGCTTTATAAAAACAGTCGCATGCAATATTCTCAATTTTGAGTTAATGTGCTTTGAAGTGTCTTCAGAATGCGTCTGTCTAGGTGTTTTGAGCTTTCTTTTGCATTATCAATGCTAGTGATTGTTTTTGAATATCTTATGACTTAGATAGAGTAATTGCGACTGTTTTTGAACAACTGACAAGTTTTCCACTTCTTCTAAACATGCTTCAGGTAAGCCGTTTTTGTAAGAGGTGCTGAGTTCTTTAGAACAAACTTCGACTTCCAACTGCAAGCAACCAAACAAAGCTCTTAATTTAAGCAGACAGCATGGGCAATTCTAGCTATCCATTGTACGACCATTTCTTCATCTTCTATTTGTTTTTGGGCTCTATATTTTCAATGATGAATCTAATCATGATGTTTATGAGATTATTCACTGCTGCAGTCTAACATGTGCCTGTTTTTTTTTGTCAAAAATACTTGTGGGCATCACTGTGATGAATTCTATGTTTAACTTTTCTATGTTTATTCTGTAATCTACAGGTTATTCGACGATCAAAAACTCTACGGAATCTCTCTACCTGTCATATAATTTTTCTTGGTTTCGCTGTTGATGATGTGGGTTGTGGTGTTCAAGTCACTGCGATTGCTGCAACTCTTGATACACCAGATATCCACCTTGCATTTAATTTGGCAAGCCTTACGGCTAACTCAACGCATTGCTTTCTATTAAGTTAAATTGCAACTTTCAAAACCTTCTATTTTGTCTTACCTTTTCATAGCCGCATTTAACTAACGAGCTGATTGACTCACCACAGCATATTTGGAAACTGAACCTGAAGAAATCCATATATGTCGAAAAAATGCACTCCTGTCTTTCTATTTTCAACTGTGCAGTAGTACCTGCGAAGGAGGACGGCAACGGATACACGAAGTAACTATTCAAAATTAAAACTCCTAGAGTTTCTCTTTCCGCGAAGACTGTTTAGTCGTTGGGAACCCTCCTGCGAGCGACGTTTTCTATGGGGGCGCAATAATCATCATTTTGGCTTTCAATAGGCTCACTGCAGTGGCTTTTCTTTTAATAAGAATAATCATATAATTGACATAGGAAAAACAACGGTAGGATATTCTACAAATTGTTGGATTGAACGAGTTTGATTTTACTTAGCACCAAGCAAAGGACTTCTAGATAGCTCTGATTTTGTGCTTTCTTCATAGTATTATCAGTGGCGTGTTTGTCTCTCTGGACAAGTCGAATAAATGTGGGACCCATCTATAGTAGCATTCTATTTCACAAGTGAATCTGATGACACTGTTGACAGGTTATTGTTATGCACATAAGAGTAGCCAAATAACCTAAAATACTCTGAAGCAAACCTCCAGCGCATTCTCTTTTAATATTTACCCGCGCCTACAATTACATGATGAGCTTTGTGTGAGTTGTACCGTAATTGTCTACTTTTTATATTCAAATATGAAGCTTTCCAAAATAGAGCGTTTAGTGAAGAGCACTCAAAGCTGTAGTTAACGATGTGTAATCCAGTATTCTCTCTAGATGAAACATGGCCGAAGTGGATAGTTTAATGGAAGTCCCTTGAAGCTGCGATGAACGTTCAGTAATCTACTTCCGGACAAATCATCTTCTACTGCCACCTTTGAGCGCTCTACGAGTTTATACGCTGCAGAATTCATATATATTACAAGCTCCATTATCTACCTTACCTTCATCATATTTCTATTCCACAGAGTATGTCATCTCCTCCTTTTCAAATAACGATTACTGAATAACTTGCTTTGAAGAAATGACTGGAGAGAGGGATTTTGGTAGACAAATGCCTTCCTTATCAACGTAAATTTTCAGTGAAAACTGACCGGTCCCGTCCGCCTCGATCTGTCCCTTTTGTTGCACTCTTTGCAAGTTTTCACATTGTCGGTAATCTTGCTTTATCTATGGTTCTACCCACTTTCTGATTCCGCTCTTCACCGTAAAATCATTAGGTCTCTATTTATGTTCCGCTACATTGCAGCGCCCATTTCACTGTTAATAACAAACAGGTATAGCGCAGCACTACACCTATATTCGAAATTTCTGGTATTTTTCATACATTTTTTCCGCAGTGTTATGATTATTCATATATTCCTAAGAGAATTAAGTGGTGAGCAAAAACAATAGTTAGAAAAAACTCTGCCCTATAGGGATCGACGGAACAGAGGCAATGTGCTACTGATGAGTTCCAATAGGACGATAGGCGCCTAGATAGCACTAGACCTATCGGCTCGAAACAAGTCATATGCTTATCACAACAATTACTTATTATCACAATGGATGTCAGCTCAACTGGGTTTAGGGAGCGAAATAGCATACCCTACCAAACTGAGTAAAGATGTGGTGGCCCTCCATTACAAGCTCGTAAAATATAAAATGCAACTATATGTGTTAAATGATGGTTTTTGGAGTTTTAAATGCCACAATGCATGTAGCAATCGTTGTTTCTAATTTCAGTTTTCGTCCCGTCCGGCTTTGTAAACTGTGCGTGAAAATTTGACATTCTCGTCTCTTATATACGGGCTTTTACAATAATAATGTTCGCCATTTATTCTGACGATAAAGTTCGTGTTTATTTTTCTGACGTATTTTTATGGAAGTAGGCAAGAAAGCTGATTACATAAAAATTCTGGTTTGTGGTGGTTTTCTGGTTTTGAAACATTATATTTTACCTCATGTCATATTCTCGATTCACAACTATTGAAATCTGCAATTTCTTAAATACAGCTTGAAGCTTTATTCGTTTAATATAGATGAAAATCTTGTTTTCTGGAGCTGAGTATTCATTACTTTCTCTTCTTGGTTCACTGGTTATATTTTAAGCTTTGAATCGATTGATTCAACAGGGCTTCGTTCAGCGAAAAATCTAATGTTGTTCTCAAATTAATCATTTAAAACAGCTCTCAAGTCCCAGAGGAACTCCGTTTACACTGTGATGGGAGGAAAACTAAGCTGGAAAACTCGCTCAGGTTCTCAAGAATTTATCATGAACCATGATCCTTCTGGAGAATACGCATTCATCGCTGAATTAGGTTTAGGGATTTCATAAGCTCAGTTCATTTTAATGACGATGCCCAGTCACAAATAGTTTACATGGACTTCAGGATTAACTCAGTTATGCAGAGAAGATAGAAAGACTGGGTTTGCAGCAAGAAAAAGGTGCATTACTACTACTTCCTTTTCCGAGAGCGTTCTTCGTGCAACAAAAACCTGATGACAGTGTTGACTAGTAGTGACTATGTAGAAATATATGTCATCGACTAATGTCGCAAGCGTGACCCAAACCCAACACTGGCTCTACAATGTAGTAGGGATGATCAGACCTTTATGGTCATATGACCACATGATTTTGTGTTATCACATAATCTTTTTCTTTAACAACACTCCCCATCTCTGTTTCAAAGTAGGATTCAATGTGGAGCGTAGGCCAGTGATGAAGCGACGACAGCATCGAAACGTAAATATATCTCTGAAGTAACAGCCTTGAAAAGTCTCCAAACACTCTCACAGGTTATAATGGGTATTCACTAGAATTTCCACTCATTTGATCGAAGTTTCTCCTTTACTTGATTAGCACCGACAAAAAGTACTAGGTTGAGGAAAAGTTTGTTTCTTGCAATATAGGTCATTGTAATGTCCTGGGAAAATCTCAAAGTTATTGCCATCTCCATTACCATACTATTTCGATCCCGACATTGATTCGTAGAAAGCACGCGTAATTCCAGCAATACAGTGTCAAACCTCACACCGCAGAAAAGACTAAAGACGAATTTAATGAGCTGGAAAAAGTCGAGGTTTTGGCGCACAGTCCAGATGCTGCATTGTCCGATTATGGTCCTTTTCGCCAAATATATATTTCCTGCGCGGACGCCGATTTGAGACATTTGATCAAGTTCAGGAGACATGTCAAGAGTTTATGATTCAAAGCCCTAAAAATGGTATTTCGAGCAGATTCGAAAGCATGCAGATGGTTGGCAAAATTCCGTGGGTAATGATGGCGTTTATTTTCAAGAATAATTATTTTTCTCAGGTTTCAGTTGATTTTTTCTATGAGCTATGAATCTTTAGCAGGTGTTAAGGAACGTTTTCCTCCGCCTAGTGAATAATTTTTGACTTGTCCAACGAGCAAAAACATGATAGTTGTCACATTTGGGAGCCGATGATCTGGAAAAATATTTGGTTACGTATATGCCACTAAATTTGGAAATGATTCACCAATTTCCTATATACACCTATTGAATCTGATACACTCAACATTACTGTTGAATTTCCATGATTATCATTACGATAAAACAAGAAAAGGTTTAGCCTGGAGTTGGGAATTTGCAGATTTCACTAGCTGCGAGCCAGCAGAGTTTGCCTGTGAGCTGAAGCGTATTGATTTGAATTTAGAAGCTGTCACGAATTTTGCACTGAATAAGACCTAGAGTTCAAGTTATCGCTTGTGGATTAAGAGTTGCGAAATGTGCAGCTTATCTTCAACAAATTGATTACTATCAAAAGTCAACCCTTCCAACTGTCAGAAACCAACACACATGAATACATTGTAGAAAAGCAAATCACCTTATAACTGAAAATATGGATACAACGGGCCGAGTTTTGATTGATCGTGCACAAACTTTCCTGCCATACTTGTCAAGTGATATTTTTTCCCCTTGTTGGAAAAGCTCCATCATTACTAACCTATCTTCATTCAAGACTGAGCCAATTTCTTCTTTAAGCCATGTTCAAATCGCTTACCTTCAAGTCGGTGACCATTACAAAATAATTAACGAGGATCTCAAGATTTCGGAAAGTTGTAAGTTTCATTAGCAAAGCTCATGGACTCGTAATTAATAGACACGGAACTCGTAGACAGCATAGATGGAACATTTTCCATTAGAAGACAAATATCATGTAGACGAGATGTGAAGATGACGACTACTATTCATTTTCTACTAATCTTAAGTTTGCACGAGCTGAGTGGAAACATTGGATATTATGTTCGAATCATTCGAGAATCTCACCAAAATGCCAGTCACAGTGAACATTTCATATCTACATTATGCAGGCCCACGAATAAGAAACTATTGGTCCCTCATGCAAAAATCAATAATGAATGAGTAAGTCATCAATCAAAACGCAAGGGGCACGCGGAGTTGAACCACGGACCTCTCGATCTGCAGTCGAATGCTCTGCCACTGAGCTATACCCCCGTCGTTACATAATGGCAGCGACTAATATCCGTTCCATATAGTCCACAAGCTGATGACCTTCAAATATTGTTATATGAAAATCGAGAAAACTTATCTTGATTAGCTGACGCGAGGTTGGTAAATTAGTCGTAGAAGTTCGGCTGACGTTTCGGCGACCCGCCTTCTTCAGAGGCTGGGCGTATGTAGTTTTAGTCTACGAGACTAATTTACCAACCTCGCGTCAGCTAATCAAGATGAGTTTTCTCGATTTCCATATAACAATTAATTATGCCGAGGTTTATAGAAAGTCGAACTTTTGAATTGCTTCGAACATTGGTAAGAATGAGTATACTCAAAGACTGATCAATACAACATTCGAATGTGAGAGAACAGGCTGTTGCACTATGAACTCTCGATCCATAGATCAATGATAATACCACTAAGTCGAGAAAATGAATAGTAAAACAACAACATATTTTTCAAATGCTATATTGGCCAAATTTTGCGTATACTTTCTCCAAATATTGCTCGAAAGGCATCGCTGAGTAGTCAGGTCCTCGAGTTGAGCCTCCTAACAAGCTTATCAGTAATCAATATAGTAAAGTTTGAATTTGTAGGGCACTATAGTGATACATCTAATGCCACAAGGCTGAGGTCCTTATTCAAGAAGAAGGCGAAAAACGATCAAATAATAGACGTCTGATATTCGCGCAGAGAAAAAATTGTGAAGATGGCCGTCCACGGGTGCTTGCTCTTCGCACCTATTAAGTTCAAATTTGGTTGATAGAGAGATAGAACAGAGATTTTGCTAGAGACAAAAAGAACGAAGAATTTGAAAATATGCTTCACTTCCGAATCGATCTTTTGGTTGCTTTCAAATAGTAAAAATAAAGTTTCATTTCACACTCAAGCATTTTTCGCCGACATAAGTATTTTCTTTCAGCTTTCAGTGACTATTCGATAGCATAAATCTCGTAGATCCAAAAATATATTTTGCTATTAAGAGAGATTCTTGGCGCACTGTAGTAATCGAAAGAATATTGAGTCTCGCGAATTTTAATCATCTCCGTAATTCGGACCTTTTTTCGAACTCATAAGATAGACGCACTTCCTTATTTTCTTTTGAAGCTTCAAATATTATCTAATGGCGCAAATCTCAGAGAGCATATTTCAAAACGGCTTTAATACTGCGCTGTAGCAGTAGAAACAAAATTGTGTTTCCCGTTCAAAAACTTTTCACTGAGCAAAGCTTTTTTTTCAAACATTTAGCAAACAATCGTTAACATGAATCTCGTCAGCTCAAAATGTATATTTAGTTCTATTTGAACAGTTCTCAGTGCGCTGTAGCAGCCAAAACGATGTTAACCCCTAACGGACGGCTATAGAAGTCGATACGCGCAGAGCGAATTGCTTGATTTTCGTTGTTTGATTAAGGGTTTTTTTCCTTCACTTGACAAACTTTTTAAAAATTTTTGTTTTATTTCCTTAGAACAAAAATTCCTCTATTCGTGAATGTTTTTGCTTTAGTTTTACATGTCTAAAGTAGAGAAAAACTCTTTTTTTTAAGTATGCAGTTGTACTGGATTGGGCATTCAACCAATTGTATTGCATTGTATAATGGAGATCACAAGGAAAATCTCACGTATTGCTCTTCCCTAGTTTTATACAAGACCCAAGAGCCATCGTATCAATTAGAAATTGGAGAATCGCTGGTAATTTATCAAAAAATACCACGCATGCTGTATTCGATGCTTGTTCATCGATAGAAAACTCTAAGCGGTAATAGACAACCTTGTCCGAATAAAAGTCTTAAAATATCGGCATTATGCAAACTTTTGGTAGAAATATGTGTCGCCAGAGGTGTGTTTTCGGTACTTTCCTCTATGGCCACCCATATTTAAAGAGAGGTTTTTTCGTCCTTTTCTGAGGTTTTAGTAATTATTCGACAGCTTGGATATCGAGAATCTGTGCTTTATTTTTCAAATGGCTTTTACATTATCCTGCAGAGGTGAAGCTAAATTTTTGGTACTTATGTGTTAGACCGCAAGCAATCTTTAACGTAATCTCATTCGCCGGAAAACAACTTTTAATAGAAGAGTCAGTACTCAATCGATAGCTTTCATCTCTGGTTAAACTCCATGTCGCATATTTATGACACCCTTTTTTAAATCTGCAGTATCCAGAATAAAACTTGCTTTATCACTCGCTTTTAGTCGTCATTTTTTACCAGGAGCATAAATCGCTGCAAGCCAGGAAAGCATATCAGCATGTTGAAATTTCGCGCGGCATCAGAGTCTACATTTTTACCTGAAGTTTTCGTCAATGTGGTGAAAAAATTCTCAACTGAATAACAATATTTCAATTGCGATCGGTCGCCCTCACCCTCTCCACTCAGTGAGTTGGTTCATAAGCGAAGTTGCCGAAAAGTTTCATAGGTGAGTAAAATATGAAGGGAAGTCACAGCAGCGACTTGTTAGTAAGGCAACCTGATCTACTGCGTAACTCAAGAATGGCCCACCGCATTGTGCCTTAAAACGGCGGCAATTATCGTTATTCTGATGTGGATTTTTTTTCGCCGCATTAGCAGAAAGTTTAGACGGAAACGTAGATTTGATACTACAGAAAATTCTCTACACGCTGATTTGCTTGTGGTTCTTCCAAAGGTTTATACTTGTGATGAACATGAAGACGAAATGCGATTGAGAAGCAAAATTTCATTCTGGATGCTACAGCATTATAAAAGGGTGTTCTGAAAAACCGATGACGTAGAGTTGTAGCTCGAAATTTATGCCTTTGAAGGACCAATAACAGTTCTTTGAAAGTTTCCTGCCCAACGAACGAGATAGTCTTAGATACAGGTCGCCGTCTAACATATGCGTTCCAAATTTTCTTTCACTCTCAAGAACTTTTGCTCAACAGAGGTGTTCATTCAGACTTTCAAAAACCATTCTATAGCACAAATCTCAATCTTCTCAATGACAAGCTTGGTTTTTAAGAAGGACGTTTTAATGCGTTGTTACAGTTAAAAATCACGATCGGTGTCGTGTCGATCGTGCAGCGCAATTTATATGTGGCATGTTGTGTGCGCCGAGTGTAGAATTCAATTTCCTTTTAGCTGTAACAGTGCACTAAGAAGTCTGTCTTAAAAAGTAAGCATTTCCTCAAATTTGTTAAGATTTTCGTTATTGAAAGGGTGTGAAAGTCTGAGCGAAAAGCCGTGTCTAACGAAAAATACTAAGATGCGTAACACAGTTTTATTCTTGCTGCCACAGCCTGCAAACAGAATTTTTTCATCTAAAAGAAAGTAGTGTAAGCAAGTACAGACAGGATGTACAACAAAATGTTCACAAGAAAATGCGCAAATGAAAGATATCAAAGTCATGCAATTTTATTGCTTAAATCATAGTAAAAAGCCCAAAACGGCAAAAACCTTGCAATTTTGAGTATGATAACGCTTGACCTTATGTTGCAAAAGCGATCGAAAACGTCATAATAGAACCGAGGTGGGAGCTTTAAGGAGGTTTTACCTTACTCGCCATACTTACCCGACATTGCACCGTTAGATTACGTCTTCATATCATCAAATTCAAATTACAAGTTGGCAAATTTAAAAATGCCGTTTTTTGGGTACTTAAGTCGCCATCTTCAGAGCCCTTTAAAAAACTATCGCAAGATGTATTGTGTATATAAGAACATATGAACGAATAGCGCCTTAATGCACTTTCAATGAAAGAGAAAATTTGCAGGTTATTGTTTTCACTGTTATTATACCATAAAAAACAGTGATATAATGTTTGTGCACCAAATACAACAACTGAGGAAGTCGCCCACAACTAAAAGTGCTTCCCAGATTTGTTGGAAACTTCGATGCCAGACTAGGAACGGCTATAATGGCGAATACACGATGGGATATCCGGAATGGGAAAACAAGACGAGAACGGAGACCGACTTGCAAAACTCCTGCCCGCGGCATGTCTCGTCCATGGCGTTTCATTTTTTGGGAAGAAAGAAAACCATCGATGGACATGGAAGCCTTTTGATGGCACGCACGACTTATGCGGAGATTGATCATATACTTGCCAGCAAAAATTGGTGCCTTTTCGACACTTCTGCGGTAGCAAGTTCTATATGGGATCACCGCCTCATATGTGCGTGTGGAGATCAGATTCAGCTATGGGCTAAAAAAGTGGCTCCATCTCTCTTAGAAAACAAGCAAGTCGCGTACGATGAGAATGTCTGCAATAGAAACCACTCCCCATGCGAGTGGCTGACAAAGGTTGACCTACCGGAGACTACAGCTGCTTTTCTAAAGACATGAAAGCTTGTCAAAGCAGCATCAGTTCCCAAGTTGAAAGAGTTATGATCGCATCTCCGCTACTACCTAGGAGTGATCTGAAAAGCAAAGGAATTCAGACTTGATCCTTCTGCAACACAACCAACTAGAATGATAATTAACGCCAGCTATAGAAAATCTTCGCATACAGATCCTCATCGGCGCAGGCAAATAAAATTATCAGAAGTCGAACAAAATGATCTATTCCGAAGATACGCTGTCTGGATATCCGCAACTATCATGTTCTAAACAAATATGGGATCATACTTAATTCCGCAATGATATGGAACTGTAGACAGAAGAGTTTTAGGCTAATTTTTTCCGTTGCACAACTCCCGTCTCGCACTTCAAAGTCGGCGCTGGTGAAAAACCACCCAAGATTCTCAGTTCCCAGGTTTCTGCTGCGATTGAAAGCATCAAGAAAAGCACAGCTTTCCGAGCTGACAATATCACTGCCGATTTCCTCAGAGTTGGTGGCCATGATCTTCATGCACTTCTGTCAAGATATATGACATCATATCTTCAGGAGGAAAAAATTCTAAATCAGCGAAAAAATCGCGCACTGTCATCTAACATAAGAAGAGTGGCAGTAGGGATCTCCGTAATTACCACCTAATATGCATGTCGTGATGTCGTGTGTACTCAACAAGCTTCTCTCGAACATCATCCTTCTGCGCATAACGAAAAATCTGGATAAGGTACAGCGAGTAGAGCAAGCACGAATCTGTGAAAAATTCTGCTGCAAGGCCATAACCAAACAATGTCATTGAAATCAAAGGTCATTAGACGTCGAAGGTCAATGAACTCTAACAGGAATACTGCACCCCAAACTCTAATCCTTAGTGACAATGAGAAAGCGTTTGACAGCGTCGAATCGAATGCAATATTGTCAGCGTTGGCCGACCAAGATGTATAATCATCGTATATGCGACCATTATCACCTGCTATTAAAATTGCAGAACGAAAATATGGTTCTTCTATCAATCGCTTACTATACACATGGAAGAAACACGACAAGACACTATATCGCCGAATCTGCCCACTGCTGCACTAGAATGGATGTTGAAGTTACTCGATTGAGAAGGGAAAGGCATACGGATTGATGGCAAATTTCTATCACCTCTGTTTAGCGGACGGCATCATCATTTGTAGGAAAAGTACTAGTAAGCAAATACGATGCTGAGTGAGCTTAGAAGTGGGAAGAAGGATCGCGCTATGCATAAACAGGGCGAAAAAACAGTTGATGAGGATTACATGGTGCAAAGTCGAAGTGGATGGTTTTCTGATTTAGAAGACTACCTTGTGAGTGTACCTTAGACATTCAATGAACATGTAAAACAACATGAAAGGTGAACTAGGCAAAAGGAGAGGAGCATGGACCGCATTTGGACAAAAAATTAGCTACCGGATAGCGGGTTTCATACTCAGTGCGTACCCTTTCGATTGGACAGTTTTCCCAGCGCTCCCTCATGCGACACAGACGTGAATTAATACCACTCCCACGTCAGTAAGTCTGTGGCACCACTCACAGGGCGCTTGAACGAACTCTTCTGAAAGTGAATTGCCACTCACAACGTTTAGCTAATCTACACAGTTCCGATCTTCAATTATCTCATATCCTTGATAATGTTTTGAACCATGTAGTCTGTCATGGGCACTTACACGGTGCAATACGCGTGTTTCGTCCTTGCAGCTTCGTCACTTGCATAGTGCCTTTCGCCTGAGCTAATCGTCCTAGGAGTAAAACACCCCTAGATAGAGGAGTCGTCGACGAACATTTTACATGCACCTATCAGTGATATTAGCACCGGGTGTACACTCGACTGCTCTTGGATCGACGACTCCTATGTGTAGGGGGGAGTTTACCCCTCAAGAGGTTAGCTCAGACGGAAATCACTGTGCAGCTGGCTAGGCTGTAATGCTGAAACACGAGCACTGCACCCTAGCAGACCACATGCATAGCTCAAAAATAATTATCAGGCATAGTGAAATTTGAGCGAGGTCTCAAGAAAACAGTCGGAACAAAATGTATGATTAATATTTTCATGATCCGAAAATTGACAGATTGATAGAGAAACACAGATGAGCCAGACATGATAAGAGAATCAAAAACAGATCGGCGAAAAGAACAGTGGAGCGTACTTCAAAAAAATGAAAGTACCCTCTTGAAAGATAAGCTAAACGATGGCGGACGTGTTTGTCGCTGACTTCAACCCTCTGCATCCGTAGAGCTCTTATACGTCATTATGCGCGAACCAGATCATCAGTACGGACGACAGTTGAATGAGAGAAAAGCGAATGAAAACTATACCGGAACTCGCACTATCGGTAAAGACGAGCCGTTTAAGTACTCAAACAAGTAGGTATGAATAATACAACGCAGACAGCTTACTGATGCAGTTTTGCCTTCATCAGCTCCTGGAAGAGACAAATTGATGTGCATTCTTAGCCACACACACACATACACACACACACACTCTCACACACACACACACACACGCACACACACATACACATTCACACATACACACACACATAAACTAGAGCAGGTGATATTTTTTCATAACGTTGAAAGTAAATCAATCGACTCCTACTAATTATCGTTATGATGCTTTTCCGTCTACTATTTCTAGAACATCTATCAAACTGCATCAAGTCTTACATAAACGAGATGTTATCTGGCTCACATCTATGAGAAACAATCTGAGTTATGAAGGGTAATCACGCGTGATGACGGGGCGCTCATCTTTTCGATTTATGTGGAAACTAAAAATCCGTCAAATATTTTGCGCGCCGGGGTTTTTTGTTCCTGAACACTGATGGTTAGTTCTATTTCAAGTCTACTGCACCATATGTCTGTGTCCTGTGCGTGCATAGTGATTATTCAATTTGATGTTAACTTTCTCGTTTAGGAGTTCTTTTAGATGAGCACACAGCTTTTACGAAGTATTCGCAGCTGAAAGCTTTGCAGGAAATTGAGTAAACTGTACCCGTACTCATGCACTCACCATCGTTTCTGTAAATGCACACTTTTTGGTGTTTTGTTTTACCTAGACGACCTTACAAGCCACTGTAAGCTAGCTAAAGCTTAAGATTACTAGGGTATTCAATTATTGCCGCCGATTCAACTAAGCCTGCTTTTTCCCTCTCTAACAAATGCTTGAAAACATCGATGTTATTTCTTTTGAAGAGATTATGCGCCATATTTGGATCGATCAAAGTTCTTAAAGTGAAAAGATAAATTAAAAAAAGAATTCTGGAATCTGGCTGTTTTATAACTAGAAGTTTCAAAAGCTAAGTGAGGCGATTTCCTGCCATTGCTATGAACATTGCATTTAGAGGAACAAAAATCTTTCAAAATTCACACTTGTAATCACTATTTTACGACTGCATTCTGTGGCCGATAATGTCTCAAAAGAAAATGCTTCGAAGACAGTGTACGGCCTAGAGATTATGGTAAGTGAACACATAGTACTGCGTTATCCCAGCTCCATATCAGAGGTGTTGATGATCTGCCAGTTCATAAGATTCTGCAAACACTCTATCATTTTGTAGAGTTCGAATTTCATAAGAATTAGGAGAACATGTCTGACAATTATTTTTTGAGCCGTGCGAGGGGTCTGTTTTGGGCACTTATAGACCCTACGGCACGTGTTTCGGCGTTTGGAACCTTGTCAGTTGGGCAGTACCCTTTGCCTTAGAAGCCAATCCTCTTAGGTGAACTCAACCCCTCACATAGAGTAGGCGACACTGTACTATACACGTACCGTCAAGTGGAAAAAATCACTAGATCAGCAATGTTTGACACTCGTTTGCTCATGGCTGATTTTTATGAAATATCAAACCGCCTTCCGAGTGTTTTTCAAGAGTACGCTCAAATTTCGTTACGCCTGATAATTATCCCTTAGGGTAGCATTATATATGCACTCGTCGATGAAGTGAGACTCTCCTTATACCCCAATTTGTCAGGCGCAAGGAAAACGCCATTTCTTGTCTGAATATGGAAATCTTGGTGATAAGGATAATCTTGGTGATGACAAAATGTTTAGAATTGAACTATCCACCTTTCGTATATGTAACACAGAAGAGCAACACCGACCAAACTCATCGCGTGCCATTTGATCACAAAAATTACAGTGTTAAAAAGTCACTCATGAAGTTCCAAAACAGGGATCGTACTTTACTATGAGATTGATTGAAACCTATAAGCAACTGACAGGGGCTGCAAGAAACTCACGCCACACTGGTAGTCGCCAGGATTCTAATTGCACCAGCGCCAACCTCTCTTCTGCAGCGGTTTTGGCCGTGCTCTAAAGCAAGTGATTTTAAGTCATTTCTTGGCTTTAGGAAACCGTAGCAAAACTGCAGTTTTCATGAAATTCTATGCGGAATTTTTTCTATTTTTTATTCATTTATATATTCCTATTTTATTATACGGAATATTCTGTGAAATCTTAGATTTTGTAAATAAAAAACATCACTCCTGCTTAGAGATTATGGCATTATTTTTAATTCACTACTATAGATTTATGATGAAAATAAACTAGCAATGCATGAACGTTCACACCGCATTAATACAGTGTTAGCATGACGACCAATAAGGTCCACAGTAATATAAGCCCCTCTATGGCCTTCACTCTCCAGTATCGATGAGAGAAAGGGGTGGGCAGTCGCGTCATGATTCGTAGGGTGGGGGAATGTCATGGAAGACGTTCGCCGTTTTGGCGTTTCCCGACATCAAATGTGTGCCAGTTTATGCCTTGTATATAGAACAGTTAAACCCAGTCCGCATGCCTTCGTAGCGCCACCCAATACCTACCACCAAGCAGCATTTCCGGTGCCTCGCTAATGCTCTTTGCTAACTGAGAGCATATGGGGACTTTGAAACTGCCAATCTTTCATCAAGGAAAGCAGTTTGATCTAGGCGTCACATTGTATGTGCTATTCATGTTAAGTTAAAGATTTTTTTGTGATTGTGAGGACACAAATGAAAAACCGATCTCATGTGCCGCAGAGGAACTTTTCATAGGAGTATTGGTAACCGTTAAAAAGTTGAGACCTGTGGCCACAGACCCACATCGCCGGATTTTAAAACACCTCCGTATAACACTGTACCATCAAGTGTGCCATTAAGATTAAAACTTGTCTTTCATATCCTCCTTTCCCCTTCGCTTTAATCACGCGTGTAACTCGCTAGAAGCCGAAAAGTATGTCAATGTGCAGATGAATTTTCGTTGTATCTTAGTCAATCGTTGTATCTGAGGTTCTTTCGAAGCGGAGAAAAAATTCCCAGTTGAATTGCAGTGTGTAGATCGTACCGCCCTGCTCCGCCCTTGTCACGCTACCTGTTATGATCGCCTCCTTGTCGACAAGGAAATAAACGACCTGCCAAAAATCTAAATCTCTATCTTATTCTCCCTGCTAAATCGTATTTCCAGAAAATAAGTATATCGCTAGATTCAGTTAACCATTCTTAGTCTGATAAAAAAGCACCGTTCGGTAAGATTCAAAGCACAAATCAAACGACTAAAGGAGATCAAAATATCAAAAGACCTTTTTGAAAAGCAAGCACATTTTTCAGTTCTTTGAGACTTGCGCTATAGTTTGAATACTAGCCCTCTAAAAAGAAGTTTTGTCCAGCGATATATAAGCGAGATAAGAGAAAAAAACATTTGGTTTCTCGAATATGATTTCACTTTGAATGTCACAGCCTTATAAAGAGATGTTTGGAAAAATTGGCGACGTCGCGCTGAAGCCAGAAATCAAAGCTTACCAGATAACCAACATTCCCATGAAACGTTTCTGTCCAGCGAATGAGATCAGGTTCTTATTATCCAAAAAAAGAATGATTCTAGCCTAGACGAGGTTGGTACGCCAGGGCCATACACCGGTGTTTCGAAGGTTTCGGCCTCCTCGTCAGTGACCCCCCCCCCCACATCAAGCCCTGCATTGTAGCAAGGTGGGAGGCGCATGTGGTGATGGCATAGTATACAATGACACTGGTCCATCACCACTTTCAGTCGATGGACAATTTCTGCCTCCCTCCTTGCTACAATGCAGGGCTTAATGTGGGGCAGGGGTCATTGACGAGGAGGCCGAAACCTCCGAAATACCGGTGTATGGCCCTGGCGTATCAACATTGTTTAGGCTAAAATCATTCCTTTTTGGATTTTGAATGTTTATTACGAGGTTTAAAAAACGGTCGATCACATGGATTAGTTTTTTATTAGTTCCCTTATAATCAGAAAGAGCCGTCTCTCATTGAATAATTCAAGTGAACATCTCCGAAAGGAGATCATATGTGCTCGTATCTCTGAAAGTCAGACTGCTGAAATGTCAGCTACTTAAATAAATATTATTATAAGAGCATGCGCTTGGCTCAAGAAAAAAGGGAACTAAATCACATTTCAAAATTTACGCAGTCCAAGAGACGCCTGCTGACTGGACGCGGTCAGACGTAGATCTTGTCTCTTGTGGGTTTTAGTGAAAATGCCGTATCACAATCGTGCGTATCCCATTTGGTATTTTTACCAATTACGTGGTTAACATCTGTATTATCATGCTCGGTACTTAGCACTTGTACAGCCAAGTCGTCATAAAATTATTTGCAGCAGTGTACAATAACTGTGCATAATTCTCCTTTTCAAAGTGCTCTGTGCAGGTAGGTGATAGTGCGGCAGTTCAGCATCAATGCACCATGCGTTTCTTTATTCCTCATTTAATTCGGCAATGGCTTCTCCTTCGTTAGCTTTGGTATCAAACAGGTTTACCTGTTTTTTCTTCTAGGTTAAATTATCAAGGGGAAAGTAGTGATCGTGCACCCTGTACTGCAAGATTTTTGTATGGTCAGTGCGTAAATAGAATTTTTGAAGCGAATTTATACTGCAAAGCCATTGACCTTTTACACGATTAGCGAATACTTTTCAGATCAAAACACAGAAATTATGGGCATCTCTGCAGTGGAGAGAATGTCACTAAAAACGATATAGTTCCGAATTTGGGATCTTCTCCATTATCGTGACCTATGTTTTCCTTTCTAAGCAAAACCCTTTCCAATTTTTCAAACGTTCAATTATCATTCGATAACTTAGATTTCATAGACTCACAGACTATATTTATCTCAGGAGAAGTCTTCTCGGTGTACCGAAACAACGAAATAAAAATTTGCACTCAGAGTGCGCGGAAAACGCTGTTTGCACGCTCAAGATTTCTAAAGGGTTTTTCGTTGCATTATAAGTCATCATTCGATAGCACAAATTGCGGCAACTTTGAAATAAAAGCTCTTCAAGAAGTCTTTATAGAGCCTTGGAAGAGTGGGAAGAGACTACGATTCGCACCAGGTATTAATACTTTTCGGGGGTGGACTGGTCGATCGCGCAGCATGATTCACATGTGGCATGCTATCTACGTCATTTAATTTAGGTTTTTTCTCCGCTGTGAAGAAACCGCTAGATAAAACGTATGAATCCGCCTTTTTAAGATTTTCTCTACACGATCGTATGTTTATCGTACATAGAATTAGGCTGCTTAGGCTAGATTGTGGAATGGATTCATTTTAATGGATGGAAATGGAACGCCTAAGCCTACAGAGCATTAATACAAAGTTTCTTTCTTATTTGCAATAGCAATAACTAAGACTCTGCCACAAACAAAAAAAAAAAATGCAGATAAGTGACGAATCATGCACGATCATGTGAGCGGATGTGAACGCAGTTTCGTTCCACGTCTACATCGCCGTGAGAATGTCTTCTCAAAAAATAAGTACGCAATCATACTCCTAGGAATTCAAGCTTTGACTAATTAATAAAAATTTAGAATCGTTCATCAGTGAAAGAGCGCTACAGAAAACTGCTTTCTGATATTGGAAAAGACCTCGAAAATGTTTTTGGCTTTGTTTTTTTTCCAAAGGAGTTGTTGCTTTTTGAATTCTTAGTATGGTGGTGGAACTCCGCAAAAATTTTTCGTCTTGCTAAAACAGGATGTAAGTCGAGTTTTGAAGTTAAAGTCAAGTTAAAGTTTTTTTTAGGCGTTTATCACATGCTCATTACCGAATGCAGTGATAAATCAATGAAGAATGACCATTCTTGCTGATTGGATCGGATTCTGAGTTACAAAGATCTGCCTTAATGGCGTTCGAATCGATTTTCTCCAATATAAGGGCCAATTTTCATAGATTCTTATTGAGTCTTCTCAGGTGCTTATGCAGGAGTTATCCTATATCAAACCTTAAGCGGATTGATTTCTCCTGCTTCGTCACACTTGAGAGATTTTAGGCCTTTGTACTCCGTTTTTTTTTTCTGGGTCGCACACGACAATTATTATTTGATTTCTCTATATCTATACTATCAAGTCCTTTTAACTAACGCCTTTCGCACACTTTCAGTCATTTCAAAGTGCTTCGATCCTTTTTTTTCAGTTGCGTACGCTAACATGTCGATTTTCCTTTGAGGGGCCTTTACTAGGATCACATTGTGTGAGACTTTATAACTCTTGTGCCATATGTTTTTATATTTTTAACTCGTACTGTGAGTTCATCTCGTAAGTTTGTCATATTTCAAATTCGTTGCAGGAGTTCTATGGGTAACTTTGGAATTTGTGTACACATTCACAAAAATCTGTTGCGGAGTATTCTGTTAGGTGCGATAATCCACTAAGAGATCATGTGCCATGGGCATAATATTCATGTCTTGTGAAAATACGGACAATGATGAAGTACGATTCAATTACTCTATGACGTACTAACTGCTGATTATTCTAGGACGTACCAATTGTTGATTGCCAGAAGTACTGATGTAATAAACTGCCACAAAAATGACATGAGCGAAAAGCGGAGCCTTAGTCGGATTTCGTATTGCGCTATTCTTTCTTTGACTTAAGGTCAGCTCACTATCGACGCACAGAAGAAGAGTACTTTTTATGCTTATTGACCCTATAGCCTTGCTAAGATGCTGCTGCATCTTATAGTACCTAACTATTAGGTTCGCAATCAAGTTTTCTAGTACTTTTTAGTCTGTCTGCAGTAATTCAATTTCTCGGTCTTTTCTATTGTGTCTCATGTCCTTCAGAAGCTCATGATCTCAAGATTCCGAATATGTGAGCCGTTTTAACTTTTGTGACTGAATTGAATTTCTTCTTACTGCAGAATGCATATTTCAAATTTTAAAATTCGTGAACACCTCTTGAATGTTTCAGCTTCGTGATTCTGCCAAGAAAGCGACACAAACTTACGTAGATCACTTAGCCACAATGGAGTTGACCACGTGTTACACAGAGATTTGTCACAGCTTGACAGCGTATAGGAAAATTTTCTTGTTAATCAACTGCTACAGCCATAGCGAAACACAATTATGGTGTAGCAAGACAAGGCTCACCCATGTATTGCTCGTCTGACATTGCGAAAAATTGAAGACTTAGGGTGGGAATGTTTGATTCATCCATCGTCTACCTCAGATGCTGCTCCAAGCGATTACCATCTTCCCAGATTTTTTCAACATTCCTTGGCAGGAAGATGCTTTTCAAAGTCGATGATTCTAGAAACACCTGGCTGTTGCTTCGAAAACTCCAAAATTCTCCCGTGGAGGCATCGAAAATTCATCAACGGTTTGGCGAAACATTATCGACTCTAATGATGCATAAATAATTTGAGATGTTTATCTGCTACTGCTTAATAACTGTTTTGTTAAGAAGTTATCAATGCAGCAAAACTTAGTTGCCAACCTAATAAATTACTCAAAACCTTCCCTGCTATTTTTCCTCTATCGAGTCTTTAACACCAAAGATAGAGACTTCTTTCTAGCTCGTAGAGAGTACCTTTTATATCACCCTGATGACAGATTTCATAGTGTTATCCACTAAATGCAAACTGTGTAGCGCATTCCTGCTAACTTGATACTCCTCTTAGTATCTCTACTTCGTTCAGTATTACACACAAGATTTCTTTGACTCTGTAACACCAAGAAGAATGCTCTATGTGACAAAAGAGAAGAGAAAAATATTTGCTCTAAATGAAATCTTTGCAACGAAAAATCTCGGAGACCTTTCCTGGCCTAATCCTGATGGCGATGAAGAAGACCCCTGAGTAAGTTTAAACCCACAAAAGTTCTCTCAAACGATGTACACATTGTAGTTAGTGAGAACAAACAGTCCTTCTAGTTCAAAAGACAGCACAGCAGACATTTAAAGCATTCATTGATGTGCATCACTTCAGAAGTGTGATACAAACACTGAGTTCTTCTCTATCACGCGTACAGACATGATGAGTAAGTCTGAAATAATTCCTTACCAACACCCTAGTTGTAAAAGCATTTGTGTAGACGACGATTGTGGGCGAAATGATTGAAAATGTTAATTTGAGCGTAAATAAGATCTCATCCAATTAATCATTTTTCTTTTATTCATCATCAACACTTTATTGCTAACACTACCAGAGCACAAGCAGCATTTGTTATAAATCTGTCCACAGCAGAATAGAAGCAAGTTCAAGAATTCCGAGTGAAAATTTTTCCATGCTTCAAGAGAATATTGACCTGCGAAATTACCGCCACGGTTGTCGTACTCAGAAGTTGTCGTTTACATATGAATATTGGTTGCGATGAGTTCTAAACAGATATGATTACTTGTTATATGCAGTAGATACATAACATTAAATCGAAAACATACAAAGTAGCGTAGTGGGAGTGGCAGTATATCGGTAACATGTCCCTGCACCGTTGCGAAAGCGTTATTCAAGTGTACTCTACGCAAAGTCTTCACTGGTGCGAAATGGATTGTTAAGGGCCATTTTTAGCAATTTATTCAAGAGATGCTTCTGATCTTTGCATACGACTTTCAAATCTCGTAGATACATCTCCAAGATCATATCAATTTTTCTTCCTTTTTCTTCTCCTTTTTCCCAATTTTTTAGTACACTTCAAGAGTGTCATATTGACCGACTCTTTGGTGGCCTCGCCTTGTTTCCTTGACCTGTGACCCCGATTTTTCTAGGCCTTGAATGGTTTACTGGAAAATTCCAATCTGTGTTTTGTTGAATAAACGCTCATAAAAACGTCTCTACTCTTCAAGAAAAAGTAATTTGACCGATGCTATGTTCAATAAAAGTCATTTTTGCAAGTTGCTTTGAGATCTGTCTATTACCGATCCCCCATATGCCAGTTTTATACCTATCAATACAGCACCGTTATCCTAAATGTCGGAGCGATTAGAAAGGTCTCAAAACTGCATTTGGTTGAACTCATTGTAAATATTATGCTATGATCGCAATTTGGTTCCTAGAACATCTCCTCCTATTTCTTCTGATTTCTTTTCCTTTTATTCTTTTTTATCATTTTCATCCTTTGAAAACTGCACGGTCGTGACGCAATTCTCTATGCTCGAAATACCAGAGGATGTGGTTTTGAAGAATTCAAATATTTGATGATACTGTGGAGAGCCAGATTCACCAGATAGCAGGAGATGTCAAGGAAATTTCCAGAACTACTACAAAGGATCTAGAAAAAGGAAATCTCAGTTAATAAACAAATCTAGGGTGAAATGGAATTGTGAAGGCTCTCACAATTCTTCGTAAACAACAACAATTGAGAATTTATCTAAACATGTTACAAAGTTTACTTCAACGTTTTTTGGATAACGAAATTTGTGAATTAAAGAGCAATAAGTGTAGTGTTGCACTAAACCTGTTTGTTATTAGCAGTAAAATGGGTGTTGCACCAAAGGTGAAAATAAATGGAAATCTAACTATGTAACAGTAGAGGGCGGATCAGAAAGTGGGCGGTATTAGATAGAAACAAGATTACCGACAATAAAAAAAATCTGAAAAGAGAGCAACAAAAAGGACAGATTGACGCAAACAGAACTGGTCGTTTGCCGCTGAAAATTTACGGTGATAAGAATGTATTTTCTCATAGAAATCCCCCTCTCCAGGAAATACTTCAAAGCGAAATATTCTATAATCGTTTGATGAAAATAGGAGGAATGACAACTTTGCACATTAAATATACGACGGTTATAAGGTAGCTAATGAAACTTGTAATTTACATAATTCTGCAGAGTATAAACTTCTAGAGCGCACTAAGACGGCAGAAAGAAAATGATTGGTCTGGAAGAAACGCTAGATTACTGATCGCCTATTGCAGCTCCGAGGGTCTTTCACTGAACTAGTCACCTTGGCCATGTTTCATCTAGCAAGAATACTAGGTTACAGATCGACCACTATATCTTGAAGTGCTCTCCACTAAACGTTCTATTTCGGTAAGCGTCATATCTGGATGTAATTAGTGGACAATTATGCTACAACTCAAGAATCACACGAAGCTCATCATCTAATTGTATGCACGGGAAAAAAAATATATTACGAATACAGTAGAAGTATGCTTTAGAATATTCTAAGATTTCTCGCTATCATTATGTGCATAGCCACAATATGTCAATAGTGTCATCAGACTCACTTGTAAATTAGCCATATGTGGGTCCCACAATAATTCGATTTGCCCAGCAAGACAATCAGCGTCATTAATAATGCCATAAAGAAAGTACAAAATCAGAGCTATCTAGAAGTCCTTTATTCAAATAAATCAAACTTGTTTATCTCAACAATTTATGAAATATCGTACCAATGTCTTTCTTGCCTCAAATGTATGATCTACTTTATTTTGAAAACTACTGCATGTTGCATTCCCCATAGCAAACGTCGTTCGCATGAGTGCGCCCAGCGACTAAACAACCTTTGCAAAAAAGAAGAACTCCAGGAGCTTAGATTTCGAATAACTACTTCGTGTATCCGTTGCCGTTCTCGTTCTCAAATTAGTGCACAGTTCAAAATAGAAAGACAGGAATGCATTTTTCCGATATATATGAACATTTTTTAGTGTTCAGTTTCCATATTTGCTATGGTGAGTCAATCAACTCGTTAGTTAAATGCGATTATGAAAAGTGAACAAATTAAAAGGCTTCAGACAGTTGCAATGTATCTTAGCACAAAGCATGGCGGTGAGTTAACCGGTAAAGCTTACCAAATTCAAAGTAAGGTGGATCTCTGAAGTACGAAGAGTTGCAGCAACTACGATGAATCAAACACCACAACTCACAGCATAAACAACGGAACCCAAGAATATTATACGATGGGCAGAGAGATTACGTAAAGATTTCAATCGTTGAATAACCTGCAGAATAATTATAGAATACACAGGAAGAAGTTTTACATAAAATTCATTGCAGTAATGGCCGCATGTGATTTGACTCAATACACAGGCATAGAATAGACTGTTGTAATTATTTAGGGTGGATACTGAAAATTCCAAGAAAAAATAGGGTAGCAATGTGCATAATCTCACCTGTATCATGACTAAATTCATCACTAAAAGTGTAGAACACAAGAATATAGAGAAGATGAAGAAATGGTCGTGAAACGATTAGCTATAGTTGCCCATGATGCTTCCTCAAATTAGAATTTGATGGACTGCTTACAGTTGGAAAGTTGAAGTTTGTTTTAAAGAACTAGGCACCTCTTGCAAAAGCAACTTACCTGGAAGCTGTTTATAAGAAGTGAAAAACTCGTTAGATATTCAAAAGTAATCACAATTTCTCTATCTTACTCATAAGATATTCAAAAATTATCACAAGCATTGAAAATGCGAAAGAAAAGCTCAAAGCACTTAGACAGATGCATTTTGAAGACACTTCAGAGCGCATTAACTCAAAATTAAGATATTATACCTTTCCTTCGAGTGCTTCATTGAGACCACGCTCAAATTTCAATAGATCCTTTCATTATTATTTGAGCCAACATGTCATGTGGTCTGCTAAGGGCTCTTGTACAGCTCGAGACACGTGTTTCGTCCTTACAGACTCATCAGCCGGGCAGAACCCGTCGTCTGTCAATCTTTTTATAGTCAGTTCTCTCGGGAGCGTCACACTCCCTATAAAGAGTTGTTTACGACGTACGTTTTACACTCTATGTCAGGCGAAATTTTCACCTAAAGTGGCAGAGCATTCGACTGCAGATCGAGAAGTCCGTGGTTCAACTCCGCGTACCCCCTACGTTTTGATTGTTGACATAATCATTTATTACTGATTTTTTGCATGAGAGACCAATTTAGTTTCCTAATCGCGAGCCTGAATAAGGTATATATGGAATGTTCACTGTGACTGGCATTTTGGTGCAATCTTCTTCTTCACAGTAGCGAATGATTCGAACTTGATATCCAATGTTTCTACCCAGCTCATGCAAACTCAAGGATAGTACAAAATAAAAAGTAGTCGTCATCCTCACATCTCGTCTACATGATATTTGTTTTCTGATGGAGAGTGTTCCATCGATGCTGTCTGCGAGTTCCGTGTCTAGTTATTACGAGTCTATGAGCTTTGCTAATGAAACTTACAACTTTATGTAATCTTGAGATCCTCGTTAATCATTTTGCAATGGTCATTTACTTGAAGGTAAGGGAAGAATATGGTCAAAAGAAGAAGGTGTCTGAGTCTTGAATGAAGGTAGGTTAGTAATGATGAGGCTCTTTCAACAAGGGAAAAAATATCACTTGACAAGAATGGCAGGAAAGTTTGTGCACGATCAATCAAAACTCGGCCTCTTGCATCCACATTTTCAGTTATAAGGTGATTTGCTTTTCTACGATGTATTTATGTGTGGTGGCTTCTGACAATTGGAAGGATAGATCTTCGATAGTAATGAATTTGTTGAGAATAAGCTGCACATTTCACAACTTCAATCCACACGTGATAACTTGAATTCTCTAAGTCTCATTCAGTGCAAAAATCGTGACAGCTTCTAATTTCAGACCAAATGTTTCAGCTCATGGCGAACTTGTTGGTTAGCAACTAGTGAAATCTGCAAATTCCCAACTCCAGGCTAAACCTTTTCTTGTTTTCTCGTGATGATAATCATGAAAAGTCAACAGTAAAGTTAAATGTATGAGTCTTAATAGGTGTATATAGGAAGCTGGTAGATCATTTCCTGATTTTGTGGCAAATACGTAACCAGATACTTTAACAGATCATCGGCCCCCGAATGTAGTAACTATCATGCTTTTGTTCCTAAGACAAGTCCGAAATAATTCATGAGGTAAAGGAAAAAGTTCCTTAACACCTGCTGAAGATTCATAGTTTATATATAAAATCAAATGAAGTCTGAAAAAATAATTATTCTTGAAAATAAACACTATAATTCCCACGGAGTTTTGCCAACGATCTGCCTGCATCCTAATCTTCTCGAAATACCATTCCTAGGGCTTTGAATCAAAAAACTCTTGACATGCCTCCTGAACTTGATCAAATGTCTCGAATCGGTGTCCGCGCAGGAGATTTTATCGAGCGAAAAGGACTATAATCGGACGATGCAGCATCTGGACTGTGCGCCAAGACCTCGACTTTTTCCAGCTCATTAAAGTTCTCTTTAGTCTTTTCTGCGGTGTGAGGTTTGACACTGTATTGCTGGAATAACGCGTGATTGTTACGAATCAATGTCGGGACCGAAATAGTTGGATGTGGAGAGAGAAATAATTTTGAGATTTTCCCTTGATTTTACAATGACCTATATTGCATGAAAAAACTTTTCCTTAACCTAGTATTTTTGTCGGTGCCAATCAAGTAATTGTGAAACTTTGACTGAAAATGAGCGAAAATTATAGTCAATATCCATTATAACCTGTGAGAGTGATTGGAGACTTTTCGAGGCTGTTACGTCAGAGACATATGTACGTTTCGATGCTGTCGTCGCTTCATCAGTGGCCCACACCCCATATTGAATCCTACTTAATAGCAGAGATGGGGAGTGTTGTTTAAGAAAGATGGTGTAATAACACAATATCACGTGGTATAACCATAAAGGTCTGATCATCCCTTCTATATTGCGGAGCTCAGCGCTGGGTTTGGTCACGCTTGCGACATCGCCGAAACGTACTCATGGCTCTGAAGTAGCAAGTTCGCAAGCTCTGATCATTCTCACTGAATATATAGAATTTTTAAAGCGAGCTTCAAAATCAGCCGATGGGATGAATTTCTACATAGTCACTACTAGTCAACATTGTCATCAGGTTTTTGTTGCACGAAGAACGCTCTTGGATAAGGAAGTAGTGGTAGTGCACCTTTTTGTTGCTAACCCAGTCTTTTTACCTTCTCTGCATAACTGAGTTGATCCTGATGTCCATATAAACTATTTGTGACTGAGCATTGTCATTGAAATGGGCTGAGCTTGTAAATACCCTAAACCTAATTCAACAATGATGCGTTTTCTCCAGAAGGATCATGCTTCATGATAAATTCTTGAGAACCTGAACGAGTTTACCAGCTTAGTTTTCTTCCCATCACAGTGTAAAGGAGTTCTTCTAGGGCTTTAGAGCTGTTGTAAATGATTTATCTGAGAACAACATTAGATTATGCAGGACGAAGGCTTTTTGAACTACTTGATTCAATGCTTAAAATATAATCAGTGAACCAAGAAGCGAGACTAATGAATACTCAGCTCCAGTAAACAAGATTTTCATCTATATTAAACAAAAAGATCATAAACCTGTATATAAGAAATTGCAGATTTCAGTTATTGTGAATCGACAGAATATGACATGTGGTAAAATATGATGATTTAAAACCAGAAAGCCACCAGTAATCAGGATTTTTATATATTCATCATAAACAGTTTTCTTGCCTACTTTCATAAAAATACGTCAAAAATAAAATGCAAACTTTATCGTCAGAATGAATGGCAAACAATACTAATTTAAGAGCCTGTATATAAGAGACGGATGTCAAATTTTCACGCACACTTTACAAAGCTGGGCGGGACGAAACTGAAATTTGAAACAGCGATAGCTACATGCAATGTGGCATTTAAAACTCCAAAAACCATCAGTTAACACATATAGTTGCATTTTATATTTTACGAGCTTGTAATGGAGGGCCACCACATCTTTACTCAGTTATTACTAAGATAATTAAGGAAAGGATCAATGATACAAAGTGACGAGTTAAAACTTTGTGTTTTGCCTACATCTACAAATGTAAAGATACAAGTCTCATAGATTGAGGATGTAGTAAAACTAAAGGAGTCTCTGTGAAAGTGAATACTCTGAACTCAAAGGCAACAACATTTGATTGCTGTACGTTCCATTCCACCTATTCAATGAACGTTTAAATGATTCTCTATGGCTAATCGTGGGTTCGAGTTTTGTAGGATGCTAGTGTTCATGAATTTTTGATAGCTATAATAAAAGATCAGTGTTTCAAGAAAAAATAGCAATAATACCAATGGCACATAAATTTCTTTGCAAAGATAAGTGCACAATGGCAGTAGTGAGCTCAAAAGAATAGATAGATCAGGAAGTGCAATAAAACGCTGCCTAAAAAATGTTGACATTGAAGTAGGAAACATAGAAAATTAAAATGACTTTTATATGACAAAATCCATGAGTAGCCTCAAATTCAACAGCAGCCATGGATGCGATGAAAGTCAAGAATTGGATGGCAAAATGAAGAAAGCACGTTGTAATACGAAAGGAGAAGGTTGAGTGTAGAGACAGTGTGACACTTATTATCAAATGAAGATCTTACTTCCTCCATTTCCTTTTTGAATGAGAACAACGATCGTAGAATATAACGAGGATTTTTTTCTCTTAATGCTCCTACCACAATGGAAAGTAGGACACGAATTGCTGGAGCGAGATGAGCAGATACGAGTGGCTTATAAAAACTGACAGATGTGATCCGCAGCTATCATTTGATCCATATTATCCAATAAAATGTGAACCTTGAATCGATCTACTTCATCAAGAAAGCTGTGATGAGCGAGTAGTAATGGGAATAAGGGATGTAAATCATCGACACCTGCACTGCGTTGCCCTAATGATCCAGATCCTTCGTCCAAAATTTGCTTCTGCTGGGAATTTTCTTTGCAGGGTATGCTGTGACCAGGCGAACTCTGTCCCAACACTTGTGGATCACGCATACTGCTGATTTTGCTTCAAATTGTAATTTGTTATCTCCATTGGATGCAGACAGTGTGGTACCTAGACATGTGGACGTCCCCCTCACAATTCCGCTCGTTATAAAAAGCTAACGCACACACGCTCTATGGCGCTCGGTAAGGCTTTTCGACTCAAACACTGAGGTTCTAGGTCTTTGTACTAGCTGCCTCATCGCTGTGCAACACTCTTCGTGATCTGGATAGAGAGTTTGGGCGTTCTTCTCATTCGTTGATAATGTGATCCATCCACGTCTCTAGCACTATCCTACGTGGTTAAACATTCGCACAAATTCGTCAGTTGATGAACTTGCTGGATCATCCTTCCAATAAACACGAGTGAGGGACCAGTTATATTTTTCATCAACATGCCTCAATTTACTCCGATTTTGAGCATTGGTGACTGAAACAACTTTCTATTTATTTTAGTAAGAAGTAGTTTTCTTGAAGGCTTGATATCTATATGAAGTAGGAATGAAAACGGCATTTCAAAAAGAATAGAGAGGAGCTAAACATTGGCCATGTTGATATAAAACAAAAATTGGTTTTCAAGATTACAGCAACATGTTAGCTTGCTAATACAATCCAGCGTATTTTATTAAGCACTGATCCGAGAAATAGTAACCATTGTCAACGGGCGACCAGTTGATTAGTAATCTTCATTCATCAAAAAATATTGCCAAATGAGATTACTTCATTCGACGGTGCTCCACCGTAGAAAATTTAATTTGATATGATATGATGCGTAGACTCACATTGAGAGGACGATCACCCGAGGACAATCGATTTAAATGAATCTGGCTATGAAGTGGACGAAGACGCCTAGAATTTAGTCGAACGCATTTTACTCATAACTCCTGTTTATTTATCAATGAAAAAGTGGTACACAATACAGGAGTTATTAGCTTCATCTCAATTCATAAAGTAAAGGCTCTTCTAGAAATATGAGCACAACACTTTAACATCTTAAATCCTCTACTAACTGCAATTTGTAGGGAGTTACTAAATGCTAAAGTATTCACTTATGTGGGATATGCAAAGCAAAACTCTTAATTAGAAATCAAAGTTTTTCAATTCGAATGTTATAATGGTTTTCCACTCTCGTTATCAAAGTCGAGGATTAAAAATACAAATTCTTCAACGCAAAAAGCAGAATGCTGTCAACTTTTAGTAACGTGTATAGCTGGCAAAAGGATAAGGGATAAAACTCTCGGCGATGATCACTTCTTGTGAAATGCGCTATGCCTAATTGAAACTTACGTCATCGAAGGATTACTAATAGTCTAAAAAAAGAGATCTGTCTGGAGAAGTCTAAAGCACAAGTCTTTTCTTTCCCTTGCAGTTTTATCAAAAGAGTTTCCCCAAAAAGAAACACCCTTTGAGTTCTCGAAGCTTGTGTTATCGAAAGATAATTAGCACTCCAGAGCAGGAATTTCTTCCAGAGAAAAGAAAGCAAGATAAAAAGAAAAAAACGTGGTCGTATTGAACATATTTTTTTGAAGTTTACAACGTTACATTAGGTGTTTTAAGTAACCGGCCATGTACGGCTCTATCCGGAGATGTAAGCCTTCGAATGGTTATTAACACTCCTATGAAAGCTTCTTTTACAGCGAATGAGGTCGAATATTCATTTGTCGCTGTTTAAAAGAAACACTCCAGAAGTGTTTTTACTGTGGGCAATTCTGTACTTCTGGCACTCTTTTTTTTCCTCCTTTTTTTGAACGTCGTAGAATATTGGTTGAGCACGTCTCCTGGCAGCCTCGAGGATAGCCTGGCTGTGACGTTCCAACAGCATTCATTGTTGACTGCCGGAATGTTGCGGGATTAGATTCGGTCCTGCGTCCCGTTATGAACATCACAACCATTAGACCACGGTGCCCCCGTTATAACCGCAGGAATATCTTCTAGAATAGTGTAGAAAGTTATCCACAAAACTGCAGAAAGAGATAAGAGCACAACTCGGCGCCCCAGTTGACCTTTGAACCCGCGCTTATCCTCTTTAGAAGCTCACTTGTTACCGGTTCCACCTCTAAAACTTTTGTTCTATCTCTCCGTCAGAGAAGTTTGAACGAAATAGGTGCTGGGAGCAAACACCCGTGTACTATGATCTTCACAATTTTTTCACTACGCGGATCTCAAACATCTAGCATTCAGTCGCCTTTTACCTTCTTCTTAAACAACAGCCAAAGTCTTGTTGCATTAGACGTGACATTACAGTGCCTGCAAATTTAACCTTTACTGCGATGATTGCTAATAAGCTTGCTAGGAAGCTCAAGTCAAGGTCCTGACTACTTAGCGATGGCTTTGTAGCATTATTAGAAGGAAGTGTTCACAAAATTTGGCCAACACAACATTTGAGAGATATATTGTTGTTTTACTAATCATTCTCTTGACTCAGTGGTATTATCATTAGTCTACGGATCGAGAGTCCATAGTGCAACAGCCTGTTCTCTTACATTCGAATGTTGTATTGATCAGTCGTCGTGTATACTCATTCTTACCAATGTTCGAAGGTCATCAGCTTGTGGACCCTATGGAACGGATATCAGTCGCTTCTACTGTAAAACAGCGGGGGTATAGCTCAGTGGCAGAGCATTCGACTGCAGATCGAGAGGTCCGTGGTTCAACTCCGCGTGCCCCCTACGTTTTGATTGTTGACTTAATCATTTATTACTGATTTTTGCATGAGGGACCAATGTAGTTTCTTAATCGTGAGCCTGAATGAGGTAGATATGGAATGTTCACTGTAACTGACATTTTGGTGCATTTCTCTTCTTCACATAGCGAATGATTCGAACTTAATATCCAAAGTTTCCACTGAGCTCGTGCAAACTCAAGAATAGCAAATAAATAGTAGTCGTCATCTTCACCTCTCGTCTACATGATATTTGTCTTCTAATGTTAAATGTTCCACCTATGCTGTCTACGAGTTCCGTATCTAGTTATTACGAGTCTAAGAGCTTTGCTATTGATACTTACAAGTTTCTACAATCTTGAGATCCTCGTTAACCATTTTGCAATAGTCATCGATTTGATGGTAGGGGAAATGAATATGGCTAAAAGATGAAGTTGGCTGAGTCTTGAATGAAGGTAGGTTAGTATTGATGAAGCTTCTGAAAACACTGATGAGGCGAAAACATGTCTTGACTTAGGCGAAGAATTCGCTAGGCTCTCCTTATATATTTATATAACTTCGTTATCCATTTCTGATCTCTTTTCGTTCCTCATTCTTTGTCTCCTTTCTTTCTAGTATTTCGATCCAGTAATCGAATTTCTTTGAGTTGAGAGTAGTTTCGATCACGAAGTACTCCAGGATGTTGGCAGTTATTTTTGAGCCATGCATGTGGTCTGTTTTGGTCACTTATACAGTGCGATACACGTGTTTCTGCCGTGGCAGCTTCGTCACTTGCACTGTTCGTTTCGTCTTAGCCAGTCCCTCTTGGAGGAATCTCAACCCCCACATAGAGGAGGCGCAAGCCTACTATTTACACGAGCCATAAAGTAATTAAAGACATCAAATGGGTAGTGTTGTACACTCGATTGTTCTCGCTTGCTATTAATAGAATATCATACAGTTCCTGCAACTGACGAGGCTGTCCAGGGCCGGAACACGTTATTGCGTTTTAGAAGTGCTCATAACAGACCACATGCATGACTAAAAAATAATTATTGGGCATCTCGAAATTTGAGCGTGGTCATGAGGAGACACACTCAAAGAGCAGTATAATATTTCATGAGTACCGGCCAAGTGCATTCGAGTGAGCAACACTGCCATTTAGTGATTTCTTTCACTTGATGGCACGTGTCAATAGTACGTCTGCATCTCCTCTAAGTCATGGAGTTGAATTCCCTTAAGAGGGACTAGCTACGGAAGAAGGGCACGAAGAAGCTAATGAGGCTGCCAAGACCGAAACACGTGCATTGGGCTGTATAAGTGCCCATAATAGACCACATGCATGGCTCAGAAATAATTATCACGCATATTGGAATTTGAGCGTGGTCTTGAGAAAACATTTGAAACGAACATATGATACTCCAGAATGATTATGAAGAACATAGACATGCGAAGAGCAGAGTGACATGTTGCTGTCAAAGGGGCTGATGAGTATTCAAATCAATCCTTCCGACGTTTAAATTCTTACCAATCTGTAATTCGTGTAATATAGTTATAAAACCTTTCTTCTATGTGATCGCCTCATCTTTCTAGAAAAATGTGGAACATACTGCGATTATATGAATTTGTTCCCGATCGGTCACTACGTGCCATCGGTACTAAGAAACCATGACTGGTTTCCGATTATTGATACTCCATTGTCGGCCTCAGTTAAGAAGTAGATAGTTACCCACGTTCCAGCTCCTGCAAAAATGTTTTTTAAACTCTTCTAATTGTATTGAACCTTCTTTATTTCTATCAATGTTTAGCAGATAAGACTATGCATAGAGGACTAGTACGTCTACCTCTCTAGTGATCATCTCTTGACAAAGCGTTTCAGAGTGCGAGATATTGAATTGTCCCATGATTAATTCTCACAACTGTTTTATTTAATTTTTCTCGATTTATCGGGTTATTTCTAAAGGTGTAGTCTGCTAGATAAAGCTCTAACAGGAACTTGGATACTGCCGTCAGGAGGTGAATCAAGGGTGGGTCAATTTTGACTGCGAATCTATTAGGTGAAATGCTAAAGTAACCTTATGCAGAAAATTTGGAAAACTTTTGAAGAATTCGCATAGGCAAATTTCAACAATACACTATAACACCGTTAACGAAAGCCCTGAGAGTCTAACTAACATCAATAATGTGCCAGAAAAATCAATGGTCACGGTATTAGAAGGCATGACTCTCCCTGACAATGCGCGATCGCTCTTGGAAATGGGCCCAAGTTTCTCACCAGCGCAACCCATTTCTAAGGAAACCCTGTGTAGTATCGCGTGCAATTAGCTTCAAGATCGCCTTCGCTATAAAGCCAGAATAAAAATATTCAAAGGGCATGAACATCAAAATTCAGGGGCATAACCAACACCGCCTCTTTCCCGAGCGTTCTTCAAGCAGCAAGGCCCCAATAGCAAAGCAAATATCAATTTCCGCATAATTTCGGGCGAGACTCCTTAAATCGCTAATTACTATAGCGCAAAAAAGTTCAGCTCCAATTTAACATCAACGCAGAAAAACGGCATGCGATAGAGACAGGAGCTAATAAAGTCTAAAACCATTAGACTTTCAGTCAGTGATAAGGGAGGAGAGTTTGTGCTAATTTCCCATCAGTTGGATGTTGTATAACGAAAAAACACCTAGAGGACATTATACTCTATCGTCCATCATTTGTTGAGAAATTTCAAAACAATATCGAATGTTGAATAATGAATGAGCAAAAATATCAAGTTCGGCCGCTCTGAAGCCTTCCGTTTTTTTTCAGCTTAAACTCGACCCACCATCATGCCCCGTCTTGTACTTATTATTAGAACTCATAAGTTTGAAACACTGATCATTACGTTTACTGATCCATGAACATCCATAGTTATACCCATCATCAGCTGGGTGGATAGTCCGACGGATAGAATAATGTGGTTTTAAGTTTAATACTAGTCCAACTACCAGAACACATTCCAGCCCATCTTACCAATATCCAAATGTTCTTTGATCGTCTACGCAATACATCTCATAACAACGCGTACGTAATGGTATCTTTCGATGTGATCGCTCTTTATCCAAACGTGTCGAATGAGTCACCAATGGAAGCCATATGCGAGGTTCTAATGGAGCACGAAAGAACCACGAACATGTATGGGTTCTCCATTCGGCAGATCATGGCTCTCTTGAGAGAGTGCCTAAACTGTTCATTCTTTTAATGGTCTGGGATTTATTTTGCGCAGATCAGAAGGCTGACAATGGGAAAATGACTAGCTCCGACCCTTGCTATCGCTTTTATGTCTAAAGTGAAGGCTCCAATAATTGATCTCCGGCCGTTACTCTGCTGTAAATATATAGATGATTGTTTTGTCGTCTGCTCAACACAGTAGGATATGGACAAATGTTTTAAGTTGTTAAATAGTCAATCAGAGTAGATAAGGTTCACCGGTGGAAAATCTGAGTCATATTGGCTGCTATTTTTAAACGTTCAAGTCAACCTATACAGGAACTCCTACAACACAAAATAGTACCACAAGCCAAGAAACAAAAGAATTCTGGTTCATCACCTATCTTCTCATTCGTCACACACAAAATGCCCACCTATAAAAAACATGTTGCGAACAGCTGCTAATGTGTGCACAGGAAAAGAACATAAGACAGGTTGCTTGAGCTTGCGACGAAAAATAACCATCTCAAATGGCTACAACAATGTAGGGGCTCCTCAGGTTAGGATTTAAGGAAATTCGGCACCCTCAAAAGGAAGGCTTGGCGAGAATAAAGTTCCATTCATCTTGCCCTTTATCTCCAACAAAGTGAGTGCAACTATTCCGCTTAATAGAGCAGGTCTGAATAATTCTCTGGCAGTAGTCGAGATACCATCGAATGCTTTAAAGCGCCAATCAGTCTGCAAGCGACTATATGACCGCCTTTGCGAAACGAAAGGCTAAAGTTTGCCCAAAGGGCAAAGAGGCGATTGCATGAGATTTGGTACAATGTACCTGATCTCTCGCGACGCATGCGGGGATGAATACATTGGCGAAGCGGATAGACCAGTCTGCATCCATGTAAAAGAGCATCTAGCTGGGAAACGTAACTCCGACACAAAAGCCCCACTAAGCACGTATAAGGAACAAAATCATAAAGGGGCAGATTTTGACGTTAGATTCACGGTCCTTGCACAGCAATAAAAAAAATCAACCGCGTAAATTTTTGGAAGCCTTTTGGATACATAGTAAAGGCCCGAAAATGCACCGCAAAGAGGAGTGCCTAGTAATAACGCGTGACCCCGGTATACCTCAGGCCTCTCTCCAACGTCTCAGCCAGGCACAGTTTTACTTACGCACTAACTGTAAGTGACAGATCTTCAGTAAATATTTGAAAGACCTGAAACATCAAAGCGGTGAGTGTGTTTCTGAAATGGAGTTTTGACTATGTCCAAAATTCGTTTCTTAAGTTGTTATGTTAGTTATGGAGGTTATGGGAGACCTTCTACTGGATGATTTGGGAATCAAATTGACCTTTCCAGGCTCTGATTATGGCGAACCTCGCCGAAACGTAAGCCACCGCTACTGTTGTAATATTCATGCTGCTATACTTCACTGCATTGTATTGCATTACTAGCATTTAATAAATACCATATTTAACACCTCGGAACTGCTGAACAGAAATACCACTTAAAATAAAACCGCTCTAATCCATGGAATTTTAGGATAATTAAACACCATCACAGTCTCTAGTAAACTCCCACTACATTTACCTGTCAATCATCGAATGGATCTTCAATAGCCATGGAAGATACTCTAAGCAGAATCCGAAAAAGCATAGTATCAATATGCTCAAATACTTTGTCACTTACATCAGACCTTGATTGAGGTGGACGAGATCGAATTGAATTTCCAGTGGCATGAAAGGAAACTTAATACCGTTCAATCAATACCAGGTGTTTTTTATGTTTTTGCGAAAAAACCATGGCTGACTTGACCACTTCATCAATGAAACATCGGATAGTACTGAATTATTAGCTCTAATGGTCCGTTCTGATTTCTTAAGCAGAATTCCTCATTTGTTCTATTGCTTTGGAACCATGGAAGTGGTTCAGTTGGTATAAAAGTTGTATCGTAACCTACAATATATCTTATTCTCTTTAAGACATTGAAATAATTGCTTATGAAATTAATTTCCCATGGAATCAAGACATGGCAGTGCAACAGCGGTCCCATTTCATCATGACAAATAGCATTGTTCTCCCAAAATTTCTACGCATTTCGATGTATCTGTTGATTCAACTGCTACTTATCTAAAGAGGTAGATTAATCAACAATATATAAAACATGATTATCAATGATATGCAATCACTTGCTGATAAAGATTGGATGCCTACCTCTAAAAAAAAATGAGGCTGACGATAAAAGCAGTTGATTGGGTCACCTTTGAGCTGGTTGTAGTCTTTACAATTTTTGTCCACAAATCCAATGCTGTTTGAAGACGCAGAAACGATGATAATCGACTGAGCAGTATCAGAACTATACTGTGAATGTGGTGCTCCGGTGCAGTTCAATTTACATAATCAGGCGAGTAGACTTTGCAATCAGAGCTCGAGTTTTAACTTGGAAATGAACGACTTTGAGCCGTTATAGACTTGTCTCGCACTGTTGCGACCAACGTTCGTAGCTGTTCTCCGACGACGTCAGCAATGACTGCTATTTTATCTATTTATCAAAATAGCTTGCCCTGCTAAACCCACATAACTGGGAACATGATTTAAAAAAAAAAACAAGAAGTTTCGCTTCACTAGAGTTTGCACATTTTTGCGCCAATCAGCCAGTAAACATGGTGCGTCTGGTTCTATCCGTGGAAGCAGGACTCAACTCCAATGATGATCAGTTTAAGAAAGTTGTGCCTCTGCGGTGGCAGCAGAAGACTATCGCAGATGGTCATGCATCCAGCGTGGTCGCCGTTGGTCAATGCATGTGTCCTTTGAAACATCGCTTTGTGGTAATCCATCTCATTTAATGGCTAGCTAGCAATGCTGTTTACGGCAGTATCCAAGTGCCTGTTAGAGCTTTATCCAACAGTCTAAACCTTTAGAAATAGCCCGATAAATCGAGAAAAATTAAATAAAACAGTTGTGAGAATTAATCACAGGACAACTCAATACCTCGCACTCTGAAAGCGCTTTGTCAAGAGATAATCACTAGAGAGGTCGACGTACTGGTCCTCTATGCATAGTCTTATCTGATGAACATTGATAGAAATAAATGAAGGTCCAATACAATTAGAAGAGTTTAAAAACATTTTTGCATGAGCTGCAACGTGGGTAACTAAACTACTTCTCAACTGAGGCCGACAATGGAGTATCAATAATCGGAAACCAGTCATGCTTTCTTAGTACCGATGGCACGTAGAGACCGATCGGGATCAAATTCATATAATCGCAGTATGTTCCACATTTTTCTAGAAAGATGAGGCGATCACATAGAAGAAAGGTTTTATAAACTATATTACACGAATTACAGATTTGTAAGAATTTAAACGTCGGAAGGATTGATTTGAATACTCATCAGTCCCTTTGCCAGCAACATGTCACTCTGCTCTTCGCACGTCTGTGTTCTTCATAATCATTCTGGAGTATCATACTGCTCGTAACAAATGTTTTCTTAAGACCACGCTCAAATTCCAATATGCGTGATAATTATTTCAGAGTTATGCATGTGGTCTGTTATGGGCACTTATACAGCCCAATGCACGTGTTTCGGTCTTGGCAGCCTCATTAGCTGCACCGTGCCCTTATTCCGTAGCTAGTCACTCTTGAGAATATTCAACTCCATGACTTAGAGGAGATGCAGATGTACTATTCACACGTGCCATCAAGTGAAAGAAATCACTAAATGGCAGTGTTACTCACTCGAATGCACTTGGCCGGTACTCATGAAATATTATACTGCTCTTTAAGTGTGTCTCCTCATGACCACGCTCAGATTTCGAGATGCCTGATGATTATTTCTAAGCCATGCATGTGGTCTGTCATGAGCACTTCTAAAACGCAATACACGTGTTCCGTCCGTGCACAGCCTCGTCAGTTGCAGGAACTGTATGAAATTCTACAAATAGCAACCGAGAACAATCGAGTGTACAACACTACCCATTTGATGCCTTCAATTACTTTATGGCTCATGTAAATAGTAGGCTTGCGCCTCCTCTATGTGGAGGTTGAGATTCCTCCAAGAGGACTGGCTAAGACGAAACGAACTGTGCAACTGACGAAGCTGCCACGGCCGAAACACGTGTATCGCACTGTATAAGTGACCAAAACAGACCACATGCATGGCTCAAAATAACTGCCAACATCCTGGGAGTACTTCGTGATCGAAAACTACTCTCAACTCAAAGAAATTCGATTACTGGATCGAAATACTAGAAAGAAAGGAGACAAAGAATGAGGAACGAAAAGAGATCAGAAATGGATAGCGAAGTTGTATAAATATATAAGGAGAGCCTAGAGAATTCTTCGCCCAAGTCAAGACATGTTTTCGCTCCATCATTGTTTTCAGGAGCATCATCATTACTAACCTACCTTCATTCAAGACTCAGCCAACTTCATCTTTTTAGCACATATTCATTTCCCCTACCATCAAATCGATGACTATTGCAAAATGGTTAACGAGGATCTCAGGATTGCAGAAATTTGTAAGTATCATTAGCAAAGCTCTTAGACTCGTAATAACTAGACACTCGTATTAACTAGAACTCGTAGACAGCATAGATGGAACATTTACCATTAGAAGACAAATATCATGGAGACGAGAGGTGAAGATGACGACTACTATTTATTTGCTATTCTTGAGTTTGCACGAGCTCAGTGGAAACATTGGATGTCAAGTTCGTATCATTCGCTACTGTGAAGAAGATTGCACCAAAATGCCACTCACAGTGAACATTCCATATCTACCTTATTCAGGCTCACGATTAGGAAACTACTTTGGTCCCTCATGAAAAAATCACTAATAAATGAATAAGTCAACAATCAAAACGTAGGGGGTACGCGGAGTTGAACCACGGATCTCTCGATCTGCAGTCGAATGTTCTGCCACTGAGCCATACCCCAGTTGTTACACAACAGAAGCGACTAATATCCGTTCCATAGGGTCCACAAGCTGATGACCTTCGAACATTGGTAAGAATGAGTAAACACGACGACTGATCAATACAACATTCGAATGTAAGAGAACAGGCTGTTGCACTATGAACTCTTGATCCGTAGATCAATGATAATACCACTGAGTCAAGAGAATGATTGGTAAAACAAAAATATATCTCTCAAATGTTGTATTGGCCAAATTTTGTGTATACTTTCTCCTAAAAATGCTCGAAAGCCATAGCTAAGTAGTGAGGTCCTCAACTTGAGCTTCCTATTAGCCGATCGGGATCAAATTCATATAATCGCAGTATATTCCACATTTCTCTAGAAAAGATGAGGTGATCACATAGAAGAAAGGTTTTATAACTAAAATACACGAATTATAGACTTTTAAGAATTCAAACGTCGGAGGATTGATTTGAATACTCATCAGTCCCCTTGACAGCAACATGTCACACTGCTCTTCGCATCTCTGTGTTCTTCATAACCATTCTGGAGTATCATACTGTTCGTTTCAAATGTTTTGTTAAGACCACGCTCAAATTTCAGTATGCGTGATAATTATTTCTGAGTTATGCATGTGGTCTGTTATGGGCACTTATAGAGCCCAATGCACGTGTTTCGGTCTTGCACAACCTCGTCAGTTGGAGGAAGGGTATGATATTTCATGAATACAAACCGAGAGCAATCGAGTGTACAAACACTAGCCATCTCGTGATTTTTCTTACTTTATGGCTCGTGTAAATAGTACGTGTGCGCCTCATCTATGTGGGGGTTGGGATTCCTCCAAGAGGACTAGGCTAAGACGGACAGGCACTGTGTAACTGACGAAGCCGCCAAGGCTGAGACACGTGTATCGCATTGTATAAGTGCTCAAAGTAGACCACCTGCATAGCTCAAAATAATTATCGACATCCTGGAGTCTTGTTGATCGAAAAACTCTCAGCTTGGAGAAATTCGATTAATGAATCGCAATACCAGAAAGAAAAGCGGAAAGAAAATAAAATGAGAAACGGAAAACAAAATCAGAAATGGATAACGAAGTTATACAAAAATATAGGGAGAGGTGATCAAATTCTTCGCCCAACTCGGGACATGTTTCCGCCTTATCAGTGTTTCTATAATCACTAACCTACCTTCATTCGAAACTCAGCCACATTCTTCTTTTAGCAGTATTTTAATCCCCTACATTCAAGTTAGTGACCATTTCAAAATGATGAACGAGAATCTGAAGATTACAGACACTTGAAGTATCATTAGGAATACACGGAACTCGTAGACAACATAGATCGCACGAGTTCCATTAAAAGACAAATATCATTTAGACGAGTCGTAAAGATGACGACTAATAGTTACTTTGTACTAATCTTGGGTTGCACGAGGTGGGTAGATACAGTGGATATTGAGGTCGAATCATTCGATGCTGCGAAGACGAAGAACGCGCCAAAATGTCAGTCATTGTGAACACATCCCATATCTACCTTATGCAGGCACACAAATGGATTTTTTTGTCCCTCATGTAAGATGCTTTCATTATTATTCGAGCCAACATGTCATGTGGTCTGGTAAAGCCTCATGTAAGAATTAGTAGTGAATGAGTAAGTCATTAATCAAAAGCTAGGGGGTACGCGGAGTTGAACCACGGACCTCTCGATCTGCAGTCGAATGCTCTGCTACTGAACTATGCCCCGCTGTCCCTCAATAGAAATGACTTGTATGCATTCTATAGGGGCCACAAACTGATGAACTTCGAGCATTAGTAAGAGTGAGTATATGCGAAGATTGATGTCTGAGACTGTGAGTGCTAGATATCTGAGATTCCCGCAGTAAAAAAAATTGTGAAGATGGCCGTTCACGAGTGCTTGCTCTTAGCAGTTGTTAAGTTCAAACTTGGTTGACAGAGAGATAGAGCAAAGATCTTAGTGGTGCAGTTGGTAATAAGTGAGTTCTCAAAGAGAATAATCACGAGTTCAAAGATCAATTGCGGCGCTGACATCTGCTCCTTATCTTACTCTGCCCTTTTGTGGTTAACTTTCAACACAATTTTAGAAGATACTCCAACGGTTACGCTAATGGGGCGCCGTGGTCGAGTTATTGTGATGCTCATCACTGCGCGCGGAGACCGAACCTTACCTCCTCAACACTGCGGCAGTCAAAAACGAAGGCTCTTTGGAACGTCATAGCCAGGCTATCCTGGAGATTGCAAGGAGACGTACTCAACCAGTATTCTACTACGCTCAAGAAGAAGACGAAAAAAAAAAGAGTGTTAGAAGTAGTGGGTTGAGTCCAGTAAAAAAACAGTGTTGCTACTTTTCTGTTAGAGGGCGGCAAATGAATATTCGACCTCATCCGCTGGAAAAGAAGTTTTCATAGCAGTGTTAATAACTGAAAGCTTATATCTCTGGCCGGAGCCCCACGTGGTCGGTTTATAAAAACACTTTTTATTAAGCTGTAAAATCCAAAATAAAATTGTGTTTCACGCAATCACGCATTTTCTTTCTTATCTTGCTTTTGAAAAACTCCTCCGTTAGACTGCTAGTATTCCTTTAATAGCACAAGCTTCGAAGAAGTCAGAAAGGCGTTAGTTTTCGGAAAGCTCTTTTGATAGCGCTACAAGAGAAAGAATTGATTTGTGTTTTAAACCTCGCCGGACAGAGCTCTTTCTTTAGACCACCAGTTATCATTCGATAACGTAAGTTTCAATCAATATTGCGTGGCACATTTCTCAGGGAGGTAGCGATGCCAAGAGCTTTATGCCTATTCACCAGCTAAACACGTAGCTAAAAGTTGGCAGCATTCTGCTTCTTCCGTTGAAGAATTTGTATTTTTTATCGCTAACATTGATAACGAGGGTGGAAAACCATAGTTATATTCGAATTAAGAAACGTTGATTTGCTGACCAAGTTTTGCATTGCACCCACATAATGAAGACTTTACTCACTTAGTAACGCCCTATAATTACCAGAGCATTTACGATGTTGAAATTTTGTGCTCATAATTCTGAAAAAGTCTTTTTCTATGCATTCAGATGAAGCTAATGACTTCTCTTGTGTGTACTACTTTTTCATTGAAAAATAAACAAGAGGTTGTCAGAAAAACGTGTTCAACTGAATTCTCGGCGTCTTCATCCACTTCGTAGCCAGATTTATTCAAACCGATTCTCCTCGGGTGATCGTCCTCTCATTGCGAGTCTTCGCATCATATCACATAGAATAGAATTTCTTAGAGTAGACTGTTTGATAAAGTAACCTCCTTTACCAATTTCTTTCCATGAAGAAAATTTGTTAATCAACTGATCGCTCGTTGACAATGGTTGATGTCTCTTGGAACAATCCTCTATAGAATGCGTTGGATTATAATAGCACGTAAACGGTGCTGCTATAATCTTGAAAATCAATCTTTATTTGATATGAACATGGTCAAAAATTGAGCTTCTCTCTACTCTCTTGAAATGTAGTCTTCGTTCCTACTTTATTTAGATGTCAAGCCTTCAAAGATGGCTCAACTTCTTATGAAAATAGAAAGTTGTTTCAGTTTCCAATGCTAGAAATCAGTGTAAACTGAGATTTGTTTGTTGAAAAATCTAACTGGTCCCTCACTGGTGTTTATTGGAAAGAAGATCCAGTAGTTCATCAACTGGAGAATTTGGGCGAATGTTCAACCACGTAGGTTAGTACTAGAGCCATGGATGGATCACATTATCAGCGCAATGACAGGAGCGCCCACTCTTCACTCAGAACACGAAGAGCGTCGTGTAGTGATGAGATTGCTAGTACAAAGACACTAGCTCACTTCAGCGCTTGACTCAAAATAGATTACCGACAGTTATAAAGCGCGTGCGCGTTAGCCTTCTATAACGAGCGGAATTGTGCGGAGGCGCCCATGTGTCCAGGCACCACACCATCTACATTTAACGAAGATAGCACATTACAAGTTGACAAAACCATCACCAATATGCGTGTTCCATAAGTGTTCGCATAGAATTCGCCTTGTCACCTCATAACTTGCAAAGAAATTTCGGGCCGGGGCTACTTTTAGGCGAGGATCTGGGCCATTAGGGCAGTGTAGTGCAGGTGACGATGATTTACATCTTTCATTCCATCACTACACGCTCACCACGATTTGTTTGATGATGAACCCAATCAAGGTTCACACTTTATTGAATAATATCGAGCTACTGATAGCTGCTTATCAAACATTTGTCAGATCTTATGAGCCAGTCGTATCGGCTTATCTCGCTCCAGCAGTCCGCTTCCTACTTTCCGGTAGCGGTAGGAGCATCTGAAGATCCTCATGATATTCTATGGTCTGTGTTCTCATTCAAAAAAAAAAGGAATGAACATCGTTACTTGACAATAAGTGTCACACAATTTTTATACTCAACTTTCTGCTTTTGTATTACAACGTACCTTCTTCATTTTTCGTTATCCAATCCCATGACTGTTGTCGCATCCATGGCTGCTGTTGAATTTGAGGTTATTTATAGCCTTTGTCATATGAAATGTCATTTTGATTTTCTATTGTTACTAATTCAATATCAAAATTGTTAAGAAAGCGCTTGAATGCACTTCCTGATCCAAATTTGAGCTTACTACTGCTGTTGTGCACTTTCTGTGCAAGGGAATTTCTATACCATTGGTATTATTGCCATTTTTTCTTGAAATAATATGCCTTTATTGTAGCTATCAAAAGTTCATAAACACTAGTTTGCTACGGAACTCCAACCCACGATTAGCCATAGAGAATTACTTGAATGTTTGATGAATCAGTTGAAATGGTACGTCCAGCGATCAAAAGTAATGTTTGTGTTTAGAGAGAGAATCAAATTTAACAGCACCTTGTACTAGCTAAACTCAGTGCTTGGCGAGTTCTATTCACTTTTACAGAAATTTCATTTGTTTGATTAGATCCTCGTTCTGTATAACCTTGTATTTTCACATTTGTCGATGTGGGCAAAAAAACAAATTCGAACTCGCTATTTTGTATCATTGATCCTTCCTTTAGTTATCTTGGTAATGACTGCCTAAAGATGTGGTGGCCCTACATTATATGCTCGTAAACTATGAAATGCAACTATGTGATCCACAATCGTGTGATCTTTCCATTCTCTGACGAAGGCGACCCGCCGAAACGTTAGCCACTTCGAATATTGTGCATTCAAGCTGCATTACTGACTGTATTGTTGTATGCTTCGCTAATATTCAATAAATAATATCAATAACACCTCGGAACGGCTAAACAGAAGAAACTATTCATTTATTCAAACTATGCCGAGGTTAATAGATATTCGGTCTTGGGATTTACTGCAGTCTGTTCCAGCCAAATATTACCGACTAGTAAAAGAAGTCTTGTCACTAAGACAAAAGATCGTCTTAGCAAGACAGACAATTATTTTCCTCCGTCGCTGCTTAAAACACCGGGTCGTTCCTAACTTCATCAGACGAAAACGACTTCACGAACTATGCGGCCGGCCAAAGGAGGATCAACGAATTCTGGATATCGAAATGCGACTTCTCAGGGAGGCACTACGATTCAAGCAAGATCTACTATATTCCCAGTTGAATAAGTGTGAATCGAAAGAGTTGTATTGTATCCAGTTTTTGGAGGATCGCCTTTGGAGGAAAATCAAGGGTGGGTCATTTTTGATCTGCGATTCTATTAGGTCAAGTGCTAAAGTAACCTTATGCAGAAAATTCGAAAAACTTTTGAGCAAATCGCGTAGACCAGCTTCATCGACAAAACACCACAATACCGTTAACGAAAGTCCTTAGAGTCAAACTAACATCAGTAATGTGCTAGATCAATCAAGGGTCACTGTGTTAGGAGGCATGTCTCTTCCCGATAATGCGCGCTCTCTCTTAGAAATGGGCCCAAGTTTCTCACCAGCGCAACCCATTTCTAAGGAAACCTTGTGCACTATCGCGTGCAATTTGCAAGAACTCCAAGACCGACTCCGCTATAAAGCCAGACTAGAATCAAACAACGAGCAGGAACAGCAAAACGTAGGAGCAATACCAACACCACCTTTTCCTCGAGCGTTCTTTAGGCAGCAAGATCCAAATAACAAGGTAGATGTCAATTTTCGCATATTCTCTAACGAAACTCTTAGAATCCTTAACCACTATCGCGGAAAAATGTTTAGTTCCAACCTAACATCGGCGCAGAAAAGCGGTATGCGACAAATACGGGAACTAATAAATTCCAAAGCAATTAGACTATCAGTTAGTGACAAGGGAGGAGAGTTTGTAGTAATTCCCAATCAGTTAAATATTGCGATAACAAAAAACCATCTGAAGACGCCACACTTTATCGCCCATCATCTGGTAAGGAATTCCAAAAACAGTATCGAAAATTGAACCAACAATGGGTAAAAATAGCAAGCTTGGCTGGTTTAAAGCCTTCCGTTATCTCCCAGCTAAAACTTAGTCCACCATCATGTCCCGTCTTATACTTACTTATTAAAACTCATAAGTTGGTATGCACTGATGATCTTTTGTCTACTAATCCATCAAATTTCAAAGTTAGACCATCATCAGCTGCGTAGGCGGACCAACGGACAGGATAACGTGGTTTTTGAACCTAATACTAGTCCAATTACTAAAGCACATTCCAGCCCATCTCACAAACACCCAAATGTTCCTAGACCATTTACGTAACGCATCTCCAAACAACGCGTACGTGATGGAATCTTTCGACGTAACCGCCCTTTATACAAACGTGTCGAATGATTCCGCAATGCAAGCCATATACGAGCTTTTAACAGAGCACGAAAGGACCACAAACATGTATGGCTTCTCATTGGGCAGGTTATGGCTCTCTTAAAAGAGTGCCCAAACTGTTCAATCTTTAGATGGTCCGGGAACTATTTTGCTCAAATCAGAGGGCTGGCAATGGGACAACGACTAGCGCCAACACTTGTTATAGCCTTTATGTCTAAAGTTGAGAGCCCCATAAATCGAACTCCAGCCGGTACTCTACTGTAGATACATAGATGACTGCTTTGTCGTCTGCTCAACCCAAGAGGAGATGGACAAATGCTTTGAATTACTGAACAGTCAGTCAGAGTACATAAAGTTCACCCGTGAGAAACCGAAAGAAAATTGGCTCCCATTTTTAAACGTTCAGGTCAACCTGTCCAAAAACTCCTACAAACAAAATGGTACCGTAAACCAAGCAACAAAAACATCTTAGTTCACTACCTATCAGCCCATCCTTCACACATAAAACGCGCACTACTTAAGAATATGTTCCGAACAGCGTCAAATGTATGCACAGGGAAAGAACACAAGGTAGAATCCTTAAGCTTGGCGCGAAAAATAGCCATCAGTGATGGCTACGATACGGTAGGAGCTTCTCAGGTTAGATTTAGAGGAAATTCTATGCTCCCAAACGATAAGTCTGGCGAAAATAAGGTTCCTTTCCTCCTGCCTTTTATCTCTAACGAAATAAGCACAGCTATTAAACGATGCCTTAAAAGAGCAGGTTTGGATAATTCGGTAGCAATAGTAGAAATACCCCCAAAAACACTAAAGCGTCAATTAGTCCGCAACCGATTGTACGACCGCCTCTGCGGAACCAATGATTGCAAAGTTTGTCCGAACGGTAGAGACGGCGACTGCATGAGATCGTATATAATTTACCTAATCTCTTGCGAGATATGTGGCGATGAGTACATTGGCGCAACGGGTAGACCACTATTCCTCCGTGTAAAAGAGCACCTAGCTGGGTTACGCAACTGTGATTAGAAACTCCACTAGACACGCATAGGGACCAAAAACATGCAGGAGTAATGTTCGACGTCAAATTCACGATCCTCGCACAGGAATCAAGAACATCTGCTCGTAAAACATTAGAAGCCTTTTGGATACATACAAAGGTCCGAAAATGAACCGAAAAGAGGAGTGCCTCGTAATCACGCGTGACCTCGAACCATACCTCAGGCTGATTTTTCCGGCCCGAGTTAGGCACAGCCCACTGATGCACTGACCTTAAGCGGCTGGTCTTCAATTAATAATTGATAGACCCAAATATCAAAAAACGGTGAGTGTTCTAAAATGAAGCTTTTACTATGCGATCCAAAACACATCTCTAACGTTTTCTGCTAGGGTTATGGAGGTTTTTGGCCTAGTGGATTGTGGATCAATGTGATCTTTCCATTCTCTGACGAAGGCGACCCGCCGAAACGTTAGCCACCTCGAATATTGTGCATTCAAGCTGCATTACTGACTGTATTGTTGTATGCTTCGCTAATATTCAATAAATAACATCAATAACACCTCGGAACGGCTAAACAGAAGAAACTATTCATTTATTCAAACTATGCCGAGGTTAATAGATAGTCGGTCTTGGGATTTACTGCAATAAAAAATGATCATTCTCGCTGATTGGACCGCGTTCTGAGTCACGAAAATCTGCCTTAGTGGTGATCCAATCGATATTTCGCACTATAAGGGTCTTCTACTGTTTCTGATTGTGACTGCTCAGGTGTTTATGCAAAAGTCATTCTATAACAAAACTTCACCGACTGATTTCTTCTGCTTCGTCACGCTTTACGGTATTTTCAGCCTTTGTATTAGGTTTTTTTCTGGGTTGCACATTGCACTTCACTTGTACCACCTGTCGTTCCGTTGATCGCCGAGTGACTCGAGCAGGTACCAGCATTACTTCCATTTTCCCTATCGCGTGCAAGGCTAGCCCAGTGGGTCCTCCTCGCTCTAAAGATTCGCTGAGCCTCATATCTTTCTTCTATGCCATTTGTCAAGAAATGGGACCATCGGATCAGTGGTCTTCTTGTATAGCGCTTGATATCCCGATGAATCCAGTCCGTAACGGCTCTCGTCCATCGGTTGTCGCTGTGGCGCATTGCCAGGCCCACCTTATTTTCGATATCCTGAAGTGTAGAACACTGTCTTTGATCTTCGATCGTTGACGTAGGTCGGAACTTCAGATCGTTTCTCTCATCTGAGAGACACGGGATGCTTGTAGCAACGGTTTTTCGACTGCGCGTGCAATAGCGCTAAGTGATCTTTCATCCTGCTTACGCAGCGACCAGTTTTCTGCTGCATACGTCAGGACCGAGATAATAGTCGAGTCAAAAAGGTGGGTACGGAGTCGGATGTTCTTTGTTCTCTTCACTACATTTTCGATGCTCTTAAGCGTTTTCTAAGCCTCTCGTATCCTCCTGCTCAACTCTGGAGCTAGGTCGTTCATCGTGTTGATTTCATGACCTAGATAGAATAATGGACCATTCGGAGATTTTCGTTCCGTTGAGAGTGTATGGAGCATTCAAAACCCATCCGTTCCTCATGAACATCGTTACGTTAGATTTAGTTGAAGCCCAAACTATCCACAGGCATTGTCGAAATAAGTCACCATCATTCGTTCCGCTTGGCTAATGCATGATTTTATAGGGACGTTATCATTAGCAAAACGAAAGTGGTTTAATTGTCGACCGTCAATTTTCACTCCCATTTCGTCCCATTCTGATGTTTTTTTCCCACATGACGTTTTGGAGGGTGGCAGTGAATAATTTTGGCGAAATTGTATAACGTTGTCAAACCCCTCTTCCTACATCGATGGTGATCTTGTTGTAGAATGGAGATATTTTGGTCGCAAAAATAGCTGCTTATAAAAGATCATTATGTATCGGTAGAGACGCCCTGGTTATCCAGAGCCACTGTAGCCGCTTCTGTTTTCCACTGAATCAAAAGCTTCCTTTAGATCGATGAAAGTGAGACAGAGCAGTATTTTGTACTCTCGTGAAACTTCAGTGAGTCTTGCAATAGTGTGGATGCAGTCTATGGTACTAAATCCTTTTTCGAAACCCGGATTGTTCGCATGCCTGCCCTTTATCCAGTGTTCAGGGTGACTCCAGTGAAGTGTTTATAGACAACAGACAGCAAGCAGATTGGACGATAATTGCCTATCGCCTGATGGTCTCCCTTTTTGAACAACAACACGCTCTTGGTGGTATTCCATTGAACGGGAACCTTGCATTCTGACAGGTAGCGAGTGAAGAGCCTAGTCAACGTGTTGATGAGAACTAATGGTAGGTTCTTCAGGTGTTCTGGTCTAATCCTGTCTGGACCGGGTGTTGCTCTGTTCTTCACCGACGATATAGCATGTCGGATTTCGGAAGGGAGGACCGGTGGAACGACATACTCGTCCTCTTTCAATTCATATGACGGTAAGAGGACATGGCTAGCGAAGAGATCCAAGCAGTACTAGTAGGTGATTTTCTTCATTGCCCTTCTGGGAGCTGTATGTGTCCCTTCAGGGTATCGGAGTGCAATCATCTTGGTCTTACAACTGGGAAGCGCCGGGCTTTGCGAGAGCTCTTCCCAGCTTCTGCAGCTTCTGCCATGAGTGCTGCTCGTCTCGCTTTGAGGGCTTCTTTTATCTCTTCTCTGTAGCATTTCGCCAGTTCGGACATAAGGTTTCGGTTCCTGTAGCTCGTGCGATTCCACGTTGCCGTATCAGCTCTAGTGTCTGCGGAGACAAGCTTCTCTTCGTGACCTTAGGACTCTTGGCTTTCATAGCGCTAACGTGAAAATATTCTACTAGTCAATCGTATTCTTCGTCGATGTTGTCGACAACGGTATCTTCTCAAGGGCCGATTGTTGATTTGAGTACATTCCAGTTCATGGTAGTTCTGGGACTTCGTTCTTTGAATTTAGTGGCTTTCTTTCCTTTCAGCGAAAACGGAACGTTGCGCGAAGGAGGCGATGGTCTGATCCCGTGTAGAACTTCGGGACAATAGCCACATCGGTCAGGCAAGACCTTTGATTTACTATGATGTAGTCTATTTCGTTATGGTACTCTCCACTGGAAGACTTCACGTCCACCGATGAGAATGAAACTTTTAGAATTGCGAGTTACCTGGATGGTTTGAGTCGTCAAGATGAACTCAGATGACCTTTACCCTTGCATTTATTACTTGAGAATTAAGATCTATACTATCAAGTCCATATATCTAATAATTTGCACACACTTTCGGCCGTTCTAAACAGCTTCGATCCTTTCTATTTTCAGCTGCGTACAGTTAACATGCCGAGTTCCTTTTGAGTGGACTTCATTAGAATCACATCGTGTGAGACTTCATGGCGCTTATGCATATGTTTCTATATTTTTAACTCTTAGCACTGTGAGTTCATTCTCGTAAGTTTGTCATATTTCGAAATCATTGCAGGATTACTACGGGTACAATTTGAAATTTGCTTACGCATTCACAAAAACTGTTGTGAGGTATTCTGTCAAACGCGATATTCCGCTCAGAAATTATATTCCATACGCATAAAATTCATATTCTGTAATATTGCAGACAATGACGAAGTATGAATCAATTATTCTATGTTGTACTGATTGCTGAGTATTCTTGCACGTACCAGCTGTTGATGTCAGAAGCACTGATGCAATATACTACCACAAAAAGTTATTTGAGCGAAACGCGGAGTTTTAGTCGAATTTTGTATTGTACTATTGTTTCGTATTATACTACTAGTTCTTGGTGTGTACTTGACTGTTAGCTTCACTATCGCCGCACAAAGAAAGAGTATTTAGTAAGAGCTTATTGATACCTAAAGTGCTACTAAGTTGTTTATTCATATTATAATACCTAAATATCAAGTTGACAATCGAGTTTTTCTTTTATATTTTCGCTTTTCATACCTATCTACTACAATTCTACAATAATTTTATTTCTTGCTCTTTTTTATCGTGTTTCATGTCTTTCAAAAGCCCGTGATCTCAAGAATCTGGCTATGTAAACAGAACAGTTCGATTTTTTGTGACTGTATGGAATTTATTACTTTAGAATGCATACCTCAAAAATTGAGATTCGTGAACGTCTCTTTGACGTTTCGGCCGTGTCATCTGCCACCGAAGCGACACAAAACTTATGTAGAGCATTTAGCCAGAAAGAGGTCACTTTGCGTGATACACAAAGATCTGACACAACTTGACCGCGTACAATAAAATTTTGTCTAAATCAGCTGTGACATCCTTACCGAAACGGAGTTATGGTCTAGCAAGACAACGCTCATCCACGGATTGCTCTCCTGACGTTGCAGAAGATTGAAAAATTAGAGTGGGAACGTTTGATTCATTCATCGTATAGCTCAGGTACTGCCCCAAGTAATTACCATCTATTACGATCGTTTCAACATTCCTCGACCGGAAAATGTTTTGTCAAACTCGATTATTCGAAGAGGCATTTGTCTGAGTGTTTTACTTCAAAAACGCCAGAATTCTCTCGTGCGGGCATCGATAAAATACCAAAAGTTCGACAAAGAATTATCGATTCTGATGATGCATACTATGATTGAAATTTTTATTTGTTAATGTTTAATAAATTACTTTGTTAGAAAGTTTCTGATGCAGCATAACTTAGTTGCCAATCCAATAAATTGTTCAAAACTTTCCCTGCTGTTATCCCTCTGTAAAGTCCTAAACACCAAAGACAGAGACTTTCTTCTACCTCGTAAAGACTACTTTTGATATCACCTGATGACAGGTTTCATAATGTTATTCACTATGTGCAAAATATGTAGGGTATTTTTGCTAATTTCATGTGCCGCTCAGCATCACTACTTCGTTCAGTACTACATACAAGATATTCTTGACTCTGCATCAGTGAGAAAAAGGATGCTCTAGGTGAAAAAGAGAAGGAGAAAATATTTGTTCGAAAAGAATTTTTGTAATGAACGATCTCGTGGAATTTTTTGGCTTAACCTTGATGGCGATGAAGAATACCTTTGACTAAGTTTGAACCCACAAAAGTCAATCAAACGATATACTCATCGTAGCTAGTGAGAACAAAGAGCGCTTCTAGTTGAACATACAGCTCAGCAGACATTTAGAGCATTCATTAATGTGCATCACATCAGATTCGCGATATAAAACATTGAGTTCTTCTTCTCTATCACGCTTAGAGACATGGTGAGTAATTTTGATATAATTCGTTGCCTACAGCCCAGTGGTAAAAGCATATGTGTACACGATAATTGGGGGTGAAATGATTGAAAATGTTGATTAGAGCATAAATAAGGGCAATCCAATTATACAGTTTTCTCTCACTAATCATAAACTCTTTATTGCTAACAAGACCAGATTACAACCAGCATCTGTAATAAATCTGTCCACAGCAGGATACAAAATAGTTCAAAAATTTCGAGTAAAAATTTTGCCCTACTTCATGAGAGTATTGACCTGCGGCTTTACCCTCACGGTTGTCGTACCCAGTAGTTGTCGTTTACATACGAAAAATTGGTTGCGATAGGTTCTAAATAGGTAAGATTATTTGTTATTTGCAGTGGTCACATAAGAGTAAATTGAGTTCTCACAAAGCAACGCAGTGGGAATGGCAGTGTATCCGTAATATTTTCCTGCACCGTTGCGAAAGTGTTATTCAAAAGTACTCTGGGCAACATCTTCACTAGTGCAAAATGGATTGTAAAGGGCCGTTACTAGCAATTTATTCAATGGATGCTTCTGGTCTTTGCATGCAACTTTTATTTCTCCTTGACACATCTCCATAATCGCATCACTTTCTCTTCCTTTTTCTTATCCTTTTTCCCATATCTTCGATACAACTCAAGAGTATAACACAGACCGACTCTTTTGTAGTTTCGCCTTCTTTCCTCGACCTGTATCCTCGATCTCTCGCGGCCTTGAGATGGTCAACTGCGACATTTTCACTGTGTTTCGTCGAATAAACTGTATAACAAGGTCTCTACTCAACAAAAAAAGTGATTTGACCAATACCATGGCTAATAAAAGTCATTATCGGAAATTGGGTTTAGATCTGTCTCTTACGGTTCTCCACATATGCCACTTTTACACCCATCACGGTAGCGTAGCTATCCTCAATGTCGGAGCGCTTATGAAGGGCTCAAAACTGCATTCGGTTAAGCCCATTGTTAATGTTATGCGAAAGTCACCCTTTAGTTTCTGAACCATCTCTTATTGCTTAAATTTCTTTTCTTTTTATTCTTATCATTCATTTTTTTCCTCAGAAGCTACACGGTCGCTCTATTATTGGCCTTGTGACAGTTAAGACAAGAACTTCTGACACAATTCTCTGCGCCCAAATTGGGAAAGAATGTGGTTTGAAAGAATCCATAGATGTGATATGATACTGTAGAGAGGCCTAATCACTAGATGGTAGGAGATGTCATGGACATTTCCAGAACTACTAAAAGGAATCTAGAAAAAGGAAATCCTAGTTAATAAACAAATCTACGTTGAAATGGAATTGTAGCAGGCTCGCACATTTTGTCGTAAAGACGAGCTATCAAAAATTTGTCTAAGTATGCACAAAGTTTATTTCAACATTTTTAGATAGCGAAACTTGAGAATGAAAAAACTGCACGTGTGGTGTTGCACTATACCTGTTTGTTATTAGCAGTATAATGGGTGTTGCACCATAGCGGAAAATAAGCAGAGATCTAACGATGTGACGGTAGAGGGCGGAATCAGAAAGTGGGTAGTACCATAGATAAAGCAAGATTACCGACAATATAAAAACTTGAAAACAGTGAAATAAAAGCGACAGATCGAGGCCGACAGAACTAGTCACTTGCCGCTGAAAATTTATGTAATATGCAGAAATATGATGAAGAATGCATTTTTTCACAAAAATCTCTTTCTGCATGAATACTCTAGAACGATTTATTTTATAATCGTTCAATAAGAAGGAGGAGCATTGACATACTTTGTACACTAGAAACACGACAATAATAAAGTAGATAACAAAGCAGGTAATATACATGAATTCTGCAGAGTATATACTCGTAGAACGGACAAAAATGGCGGTAAAAGATGATTTGTCTGGAAGAAAAACTAGATTATTGAACGTTCATTGCAGCTTCAAGCGTCTTACATTAGACCATCTACCTCAGCCCTGTTTCACTTGGAAGCAACACTCGATTACAGATCGACCACTACATTTTTGAGTGCTCTCCACTAAACACTCTATCTCGCTATCTTTATACTTGAATATAATTAGTAAACAGTGATAAGCTACAACTCAGATCACACAGATCTCATCATCTACTTGTATGCATGGGAAAAGAACACAAAACGAATACATCGCAGGTTTGCTTCATAGTGCTTAAAGATTATTCGCCATTATCATCTGCATCTTTGCACATCTTTCCACAGGTGGAAAGATGTGCCTTAAACTAAATTTAACGAAAAGGATGTTCATTAAAAATGGATGGGTTTTAAATGGCCCATTTATGCTCATCGAAACGAACATCTCCGAATGCTCCAGTTCCAGGTCGTAAAATCAATAATGATGAACGAGTAGTTCCAGAGTTGAGCAGGAGGAAACGAGCGACTTAGGGTAGCGTTTGAGAGCATCAAGGACGTAGTGAAGAGGACAAAGAGCATCCAACTCCGTGTCCACCTTTTCGACTCAGCGATTATCCCTGCCCTTACATATACTGCAGAAACCTAGTTGCTACATAAGCAGGATGACAAATCATTTGGCGTTATTGAACGCGCAGTCGAAAGGTCGATTCTAGGAGCATCCCGTCTCTCGCAAATGAGAGAAAGGATCCGAAGTTCTGATCTACGTCAACGATCGAAGATCGAAGAAGGTGGTCTACACGCCAGGATATCGAAAATAAGGTGGGCCGGGCACGTGATGCGCTATAGCGACAACCAATGGACGAGAGCAGTTACAGACTGGATTCTTCGGGATATCAAGCACTCTACAGGAAGACCACCGACCCGATAGTCCGATTTCCTCACAAAAAGACTATAAGAAAGAAATGATGCTCAACGAATACCTAGAGCGAGGAGGATCTACTAGGCTACGCTTGCACGCGATTGGGAAAAATTTAAGTGTTGCTGGTGCCGGCTCGAGCCATACGAGGATCAGCGGGAAGACAGGCGATACAGGTGATCAAGTGCATACCCATAATTTATCATTAGTAATATCAAACTCACTTGTGAAATAGAACGTTGCCATATATGGGTCCCAGAGTAATTCGATTTGCCCAGAAAGACAAACAGCGGCCATTGATAATACCGTAAAGGAAGCACAGAATCAGAGCTATCTAAAAGATCTTGGTTTGATGTTAACCAAAATCAATTCATTTATTTCAACGATTCATAGGGCATTATACCGTTGTCTTTCTTGCATCGAATATATGATCCACCTTATTTGAGAAAACCACTGCAGCGAGCCGATTAAAAGCCAAATGACGATTGTTGCATTCCCCGTAGCAAACATCGCTCGCATGAGTGCGCCCAACGACTAAACAGCCTTTGCAAAAAACAAGGACTATGACTCTCAGGGGTTCTATATTAAATAACGACCTCGTGTATTCGTTGCTAATCTCACACACACATACTGCTGCACAGTTGACAGAGTTACATTTTTTCTACCTCACAATCTTTTTTTCATGTTCAGTTTCCAAATTCGCTATGGCGAGTCAGGAAAGTTAACTCGATAGTTAAATGTGGTTATGAAAGCGTAAAACAAGATCAGAGGCTTCATACAGTTGCAATACAGTTCAACAGAAAGGATGGCGGTCAAATAACCGTAATTCTTACCGAGCTCAGCGTAAGGTGGATCGCTGGAGTATCAAGAGTTGCAGCAGTTACAGTGATTTGAACTCCGCAACTCACAGCATCAGCTATGGAACCAAAGAAAATTACACGATAGGCAGAGAGATTTCGTAGAGATTTCGATCGTTGAATAACCTGCAGATTACAGAATACATAGAGAAAATTCCACATAGAATTCATCATAGTAATGTCAGCATGTATTCTTGACTCAAAAAAAAAACAGACATGGGAGAGACTGTTGCAATTAATTAGCGTAACTAGTGGAAACTCCAAAAATAGGACAAGAATGTGCATAATCTTACCAGCATCATGATTAGATTCATCACTAAAAGTGTAGAGGCCAAGAATATATAGAAGATGAAGAAATGGTCGTGAAACGGATAACCATAGTTGCCCATGCTGTTTCCTCAAATTAGAGCTTTATATTGGCTTCTTACAGTTGGGAAGTCGAAGTTTGTTTTAAAGAATTCGGAACCTCTTACAAAAAAGACTTACCTGAAAGCTGTTTAGAAAAAGTGAAAAACTCGTTAGCTATTCAAAGACAATCGCAACTGCTCTATCTAGCTCGTAAATAATTCAAAAGCAATCACAAGCATTGAAATGTGAAAGAAAAGCTCAAAACACTTAGACAGATGCTTTTAGAAGAACTTCAAAGCGCATTAACTCAAAATCAAGACTTTTGCATTCGACTGCTTCCATAGAGTTTGCTCAAGACAATATGTAATCTTATAACATATAGGCTTCATGATAGGCTCAAGATATGTTATTAGATCAAAATTAGGCCTTTCAAATTTTATAGAAAATAACATAAGCTCAAGATAACGAAGAGCTCTTGACTTTTAAAGTCTCTTCGAAAATACGGAGAGAGTGAGGACCACTACAATCTTCACAGTTTGAACACTCATAAATTTTTTCAACAGAGGAAAAAATATCACTTGACAAGAATGGTGGGAAGGCTTGTGCATGATCATTCAAAACTAGGCCTGCGGCATCACTTTTTCAGTTATAAGGTTATTTACTTTCCCACAATGTCTTTATGTGTGGCCGTTTCTGACAATTTGAAAGGACTGACTTTCAATTATTCAATTCATTGGGGATTAGCTGCAAGTATTCAATTCATTGGGGATAAGCTGTCACACTTCGCATCTTTAACCCACTCGCTAACTTGAGCTGTCCAGATCTTACACGGTGAAAAATTATGACAGCTCTATATTTAATACCATTATGCTTCAGCTCATGGCGAACTCTGCCGATTCACAACCAGTGAAAACTGTAAAAATTTCTAATTACAGGTTGAACCTTTCCTTGTTTTATCGTGATGGTAATCTGGAGATGTCAGGTGTAAGCTTAACTTCGTGAGTTCTAATACGTGTATATATTAAGTGGGTAAATTATTTTCAACTTCTATTCATAATAGATAACCAAATACTCTTCCAGTTTCATCAGCTCCCAAATCTAGTAATTACCGTGCTTTTTTTGTTCGTGCAAACAAGTTCAAAATAATTCATAATTCATTAGGTTGAGAAAGAAATTCCTTAGTACCTGCTGAAAATTCAAAGTTTGCATAGATTCAATTAGAAACAGTAATAAAAATTTTTGAAAATAAAGGCCATTATTATCTACGACCTTCTGCTAACGATATGCAAGCCCCCGGATCTGCTCGAAATATCATTTCTTAGTTTTTAAATCAAAAGACTTTTGACATGCCTCCTCAACTTGATCAAATTTCCCGAATCGGCGTGCACGCAAGAATTATATTCCATTGTGCGAAAAATACCATAATCGGAAGGGGCAGCATGTGGACAGTAAGCTGGGTGGCGGCAAGACTTCAACTCCTTCCAGTTCATCAAACGTCTCCTTAGTCTTGTTTGCGGTGTGACGTTTGGCATTGTCTTGCTGAAACAGCGCGCGCTTTCTACGAATCAATGTCGGCAATCGAAATAGTATGGAAATAGAAATGAAATTAGTTTTGAGATTTCCTTATAATTTTGCAATGGTCTGTACCGAATGAAACAAACTTTTCAAACATTTCTTCAATCTAGTTTTTTTTTTGTTGGAACCAACTAAGTAATCGAGAAACTTTGACCGAAAATGGTGCGGAAATTTCAACCAGCATCCTTATAGTCCTGTGAGAATGTTTAGAGAAACTTTTTGCCTGCTGCGTCAAAGATATACGTACGTTTTGGTGTTGTCGTCGCTTCAACACTGGCCTACGCCCAAAATTGAATCTTAATCTATAGCAGGGATAGGGAGATGTTGTTTAAGAAAGAGATGGTGTGGATTCACAATATCATGTGTTATCACCATAAGCGTGTGATCATCCCTACTGTAAAGTAGAGCTCAATGTGGGCCTTGGGTCACGCGAGCGACACCGCCGAAACATACTCATCGCTCTGACGTACCAATCTCGAAAAACCTCTGATCATTCTCACAGACTACACTGAATGGTTAGAGCGAGGTCTGAAACTGATCGCTGAGATAGATTTCTGTATACTCATTACTGGTCCATCACTGCCAACAGGTTTTTGTTGTATGAAGAACGTCCTTGGAAAAGGAAGTGGTGGTAATGCCTCTTTCGTTGCTGCAAATCCAGTCTTTCTGCCATATCTGCATAACCAAGTTGATCTTGAAGTTCGCGTAAAACTATTGCGATACTGAGCATCGTTGTCCTTGAAATGAGCTGAGCTGGTGAAAACGCCGGACCTAATTCAACAGTAAATGCGTATTTTCCAAAAGGATCACTCCTCATGATAATTCCTTGAAAATCTAAACGAGTTTTCTAGCTTAGTATTCCTCCTACACTCGTTGTGAACGAGGTTTTCTTGGGATTTCAGAGCTGTTATAAATGACACATTTGAGCATAGCATCATATTATGCTGGGCCAAGCCCTGCTGAACTAATTGATACAATGCTTAGAATAATCAATGAACCAGAAAATGAAAGGAATGATTACTCAGTTCCAGATATCACAAAACGCTTCAACCTGAAGTCGAGGAATTGCAGATTTCGGTAGTTGCGAATATATAGAATTTACCATGACTAAAATATGATGGCTTAAAGTCAGAAGCTGTCACAAATTTCGCATTGTGTGAGACCGAGAAACATTAAGTTATCGCGTGTAAGTTAAAACTACAATAGAGCCGCTTATCGCCAATAAATTGACTATTACCGAAAGTTTGATTTTTCATTTTTTAGAACACCATACGATTTTTTTGCAATCAATTTTTTTAGCCTACTTCTAGAAAAATACGTCAAGAAAAACTAGAATGCCAACTCTGTCTCAAATTAAATTGTGAACAATATTAGTGCAGAAAGCATTATATACACGACGAAAATGTAAATTTTTTATGCATAGTTTGCAAAGCCGGATGAAAACTGAGATTTGGAACTGCGTCCACTACATGCATTGCAGTATTTGAGAGTTCAAAAACCATCACTTGACGCACATAGTTGCATTTCATAGTTTACGAGCATATAATGTAGGGCCACCACATCTTTAGGCAGTCATTACCAAGATAACTAAAGGAAGGATCAATGATACAAAATAGCGAGTTCGAATTTGTTTTTTTGCCCACATCGACAAATGTGAAAATACAAGGTTATACAGAACGAGGATCTAATCAAACAAATGAAATTTTCTGTAAAAGTGAATAGAACTCGCCAAGCACTGAGTTTAGCTAGTACAAGGTGCTGTTAAATTTGATTCTCTCTCTAAACACAAACATTACTTTTTGATCGCTGGACGTACCATTTCAACTGATTCATCAAACATTCAAGTAATTCTCTATGGCTAATCGTGGGTTGGAGTTCCGTAGCAAACTAGTGTTTATGAACTTTTGATAGCTACAATAAAGGCATATTATTTCAAGAAAAAATGGCAATAATACCAATGGTATAGAAATTCCCTTGCACAAGAAAGTGCACAACAGCAGTAGTAAGCTCAAATTTGGATCAGGAAGTGCATTCAAGCGCTTTCCTTAACAATTTTGATATTGAATTAGTAACAATAGAAAATCAAAATGACATTTCATATGACAAAGGCTATAAATAACCTCAAATTCAACAGCAGCCATGGATGCGACAACAGTCATGGGATTGGATAACGAAAATGAAGAAGGTACGTTGTAATACAAAAGCAGAAAGTTGAGTATAAAAATTGTGTGACACTTATTGTCAAGTAACGATGTTCATTCCTTTTTTTTTGAATGAGAACACAGACCATAGAATATCATGAGGATCTTCAGATGCTCCTACCGCTACCGGAAAGTAGGAAGCGGACTGCTGGAGCGAGATAAGCCGATACGACTGGCTCATAAGATCTGACAAATGTTTGATAAGCAGCTATCAGTAGCTCGATATTATTCAATAAAGTGTGAACCTTGATTGGGTTCATCATCAAACAAATCGTGGTGAGCGTGTAGTGATGGAATGAAAGATGTAAATCATCGTCACCTGCACTACACTGCCCTAATGGCCCAGATCCTCGCCTAAAAGTAGCCCCGGCCCGAAATTTCTTTGCAAGTTATGAGGTGACAAGGCGAATTCTATGCGAACACTTATGGAACACGCATATTGGTGATGGTTTGTCAACTTGTAATGTGCTATCTTCGTTAAATGTAGATGGTGTGGTGCCTGGACACATGGGCGCCTCCGCACAATTCCGCTCGTTATAGAAGGCTAACGCGCACGCGCTTTATAACTGTCGGTAATCTATTTTGAGTCAAGCGCTGAAGTGAGCTAGTGTCTTTGTACTAGCAATCTCATCACTACACGACGCTCTTCGTGTTCTGAGTGAAGAGTGGGCGCTCCTGTCATTGCGCTGATAATGTGATCCATCCATGGCTCTAGTACTAACCTACGTGGTTGAACATTCGCCCAAATTCTCCAGTTGATGAACTACTGGATCTTCTTTCCAATAAACACCAGTGAGGGACCAGTTAGATTTTTCAACAAACAAATCTCAGTTTACACTGATTTCTAGCATTGGAAACTGAAACAACTTTCTATTTTCATAAGAAGTTGAGCCATCTTTGAAGGCTTGACATCTAAATAAAGTAGGAACGAAGACTACATTTCAAGAGAGTAGAGAGAAGCTCAATTTTGACCATGTTCATATCAAATAAAGATTGATTTTCAAGATTATAGCAGCACCGTTTACGTGCTATTATAATCCAACGCATTCTATAGAGGATTGTTCCAAGAGACATCAACCATTGTCAACGAGCGATCAGTTGATTAACAAATTTTCTTCATGGAAAGAAATTGGTAAAGGAGGTTACTTTATCAAACAGTCTACTCTAAGAAATTCTATTCTATGTGATATGATGCGAAGACTCGCAATGAGAGGACGATCACCCGAGGAGAATCGGTTTGAATAAATCTGGCTACGAAGTGGATGAAGACGCCGAGAATTCAGTTGAACACGTTTTTCTGACAACCTCTTGTTTATTTTTCAATGAAAAAGTAGTACACACAAGAGAAGTCATTAGCTTCATCTGAATGCATAGAAAAAGACTTTTTCAGAATTATGAGCACAAAATTTCAACATCGTAAATGCTCTGGTAATTATAGGGCGTTACTAAGTGAGTAAAGTCTTCATTATGTGGGTGCAATGCAAAACTTGGTCAGCAAATCAACGTTTCTTAATTCGAATATAACTATGGTTTTCCACCCTCGTTATCAATGTTAGCGATAAAAAATACAAATTCTTCAACGGAAGAAGCAGAATGCTGCCAACTTTTAGCTACGTGTTTAGCTGGTGAATAGGCATAAAGCTCTTGGCATCGCTACCTCCCTGAGAAATGTGCCACGCAATATTGATTGAAACTTACGTTATCGAATGATAACTGGTGGTCTAAAGAAAGAGCTCTGTCCGGCGAGGTTTAAAACACAAATCAATTCTTTCTCTTGTAGCGCTATTAGAAGAGCTCTTCGAAAACTAACGCCTTTCCGAGTTCTTCGAAGCTTATGCTATTAAAGGACTACTAGCAGTCTATCGGAGGAGTTTTTCAAAAGCAAGATAAGAAAGAAAATACGTGGTTGCGTGAAACACAATTTTATTTTGGATTTTACAGCTTAATAAAAAGTGTTTTTATAAACCGACCACGTGGGGCTCCGGCCAGAGATATAAGCTTTCAGTTATTAACACTGCTATGAAAACTTCTTTTCCAGCGGATGAGGTCGAATATTCATTTGCCGCCCTCTAACAGAAAAGTAGCAACACTGTTTTTTTACTGGACTCAACCCACTACTTCTAGCACTCTTTTTTTTTTCGTCTTCTTCTTGAGCGTAGTAGAATACTGGTTGAGTACGTCTCCTTGCAATCTCCAGGATAGCCTGGCTATGACGTTCCAAAGAGCCTTCGTTTTTGACTGCCGGAGTGTTGAGGGGTAAGGTTCGGTCTCCGCGCGCAGTGATGAGCATCACAATCACTCGACCACGGCGCCCCATTAGCGTAACCGTTGGAGTATCTTCCAAAATTGTGTTAAAAGTTAACCACAAAAGGGCAGAGTGAGATGAGAGCAGAACTCGGCGCCTCAATTCTTCTTTGAACCCGTGATTATTCTCTTTAAAAATTCACTTGTTACCAACTGCACCAATAAGACCTTTGCTCTATCTCTCTGTCAACCAAGTTTGAAATTTACAGGTGCTAGGAGCAGGCGCCTGTGGACAGCCGTCTTCACAGTTTTTTCACTGTGCGAATCTCAGGCTTTTAGCATTTAATCGTTTTTTTCGCTTTCTTTTTCAACGGCGACCGAGCCTTGTGACATTTGATGTGACATTAGAGTACACTACAAATCTAACCATGACTACAATCATTACTAATAAGCTTACTCGGAAGCTTAAGTCAAGGTTCTGACTACTTACCGATGGCTTTCAAGCATTATTAAGAGAAAGTATACACAAAGATTTGCCAATACAACATTTTAAAGATAGATAGATGTTTTAATGATTATTCTCTCGACTCAGTGGTATTATCATTTATCTGCGGATCGAGCCTCCATGGTGCAACACTCTGTTCTCCTTATTTCAATTGTTGTATTGATCAGTCTTCGCATATACTCACTCTTACTAATGTTCGAAGTTCATCAATTTGTGGCACCTATAGAATGGAGAGTAGTTTCTTTTGAGCCTCAGCGGGGTATAGCTCAGTGGAAGAGCATTCGACTGCAGATTGAGAGGTCCGTGGTTCAACTCCGCGTGATCCGTATCTTTTGATTATAGACTTTCTCATTCACTACTAAATATTAAATGAGGGACAAAAAAAATTTCCTATTTGTGAGTCTGCATAAGGTAGATATGGAATGGGTTCACTTTGACTGGCCCATTCTTCGTCTTCGTAGCATCGAATGATTCGAACTTAATATCCACTTTTATACCCACCTCGTGCAACCCAAGATTAGTACAAAGTAACTATTAGTCGTCATCTTTACGACTCGTCTAAATGATATTTGTCTTCTAATGGAAATCGTTCAATCTATGTTGTCTACGAGTTCCGTGTATTCCTAATGATACTATAAGTTTCTGTAATCTTCAGATCCTCGTTTATCATTTTGAAATGGTCATTGACTTGTATGTAGGGGATTCAAATACTGCTAAAAGAAGAAGTTGGCTGAGTTTTAAATGAAGATAGGTTAGTGATAATGAAAACACTGATGAGGCGGAAACATGTCCGGAGTTTGGCGAAGAATTTGATCACCTCTCCCTATATGTTTGTATAACTTCGTTATCCATTGCTGATTTTGTTTTCGTTTCTCATTTTATTTTCTTTCGGCTTTTCTTTCTGATATTTCGATTCATTAATCGAATTTCTCCTAGCTGAGAGATTTTCGATCAACAAGACTCCAGGATGTCGATAATTATTTTGAGCTATGCAGGTGGTCTATTTTGAGCACTTATACAATGCGATACACGTGTCTCAGCCTTGGCAGCTTCGTCAGTTGCACAATGCTTGTCGTCTAAGCCAATCCCTCTTGGAGGAATCCCAACCCCCACATAGAGGAGGCGCACACGTACTATTTTCACGAGCCATAAAGTAGGAAAAATCACGAGATGGGTAGTGTTGTACACTCGATTGCTCTCGGTTTGTATTCATGAAATATTATACCCTTCCTGCAACTGACGAGGTTGTGCAAGACCGAAACACGTGTATTGCGTTTTAGAAGTGCCCAAACAGACCACATGCATAGCTCAGAAATAATTATCGCGCATATTGGAATTTGAGCGTGGTCTTAAGAAAATATTTGAAACGAACAGTGTTATACTCCAGAGTGGTTATGAAGATCATAGAGATGCGAAGAGCAGTGTGACATGTTGCTGTCAAGGAGACTGATAAGTATTCAAATCAATCCTTCCGACGTTTGAATTCTTACAAATCCATAATTCGTGCAGTTTAGTTATAAAACCTTTCTTCTATGTGATCACCTTACCTTTCCTAGAAAAATGTGGAATATACTGCGATTATATGAATTCGATCCCGATCGACTGATAGGAAGCTTAAGTCGAGGACCTGACTACTTAGCGATGGCTTTCGAGCATTTTCAGGAGAAAGTATACACAAAATTTGGCGAACACAACATTTGAGAGGTATATTGTTGTTTTACTAATCATTATCTCGGCTCAGTGGTATTATCATTAACCTACGGATCGCAAGCCCATAGTGCAACAGCCTAATCTCTTACATTCGAATGTTCTATTGATCAGTCGTCGTGTATACTCATTCTTACCAATATTCGAAGGTCATCAGCTTGTGGTCCCTATAGAACGGATATTAGTCGCTTTTAATGCGTAACAACGGGGGTATAGCTGAGTGGCAGAGCATTCGACTGCAGATCGAGAGGTCCGTGGTTCAACTTCGCGTGAGCCCTACGTTTTGATTGTTGACTTAATCATTTATTACTGATTTTTGCATGAAGGACCAATGTAGTTTCTTAATCGTGAGCCTGAATAAGGTATATATGGAATGTTCATTTTGACTGGCATTTTGGTGCAATCTTCTTCTCCACAGTAGCGAATGATTCGAACCTGATATCCAACGTTTCTACCCAGCTCGTGCGAACTCAAGGATAGTACAAAATAAAAAGTAATCGTCATCTTCACATCTCGTCTACATGATATTTGTTTTCTGATGAAAAGTGTTCCATCGATGCTGTCTACGAGTTCCGTGTCTAGTTTACGAGTCTATGAGCTTTGCTAGTGAAACTTACAACTTTATGTAAACTTGAGACCCTCGTTAATCATTTTGCAATGGTCATTTACTTGAAGGTAAAGGAATTGAATATGGTCAAAAAAAGACGGTGTCTGAGTCTTGAATGAAGGTAGGTTAGTAATGATGAAGCTCTTTCAACAAGGGAAAAAATATCACTTGACAAGAATGGCAGGAAAACTTCGTGCACGATCAATCAAAACTCGTCCTGTTGCATCCACATTTCCAGTTATAAGGTGATTTGCTTTCCTACACTGTATTTATGTGTGGTAATTTTTGACAGTTGGAAGGATAGGCTTTCGGTAGTAATCAACTTGTTGAGGATAAGCTGCACATTTCGCAACTTCAATCCACTCGCGATAACTTGAATTCTCTAAGTCTCATTCAGTGCAAAAATCGTGACAGCTTCTAAATTTAGACCAATATGTTTCAGCTCATGGCGAACTCTGTTGGTTCACAATTAACGAAATCTGCAGATTCCCAACTCCAGGCTAAATCTTTTCTTGTTTTATCGTGATGATAATCATGAGAAGTCAACAGTATAGTTAAATGTCTGAGTCCTAATAGGTGTATATAGGAAGTTGGTAGATCATTTCCTGATTTTGTGGCAAATACGTAACCAAATATTTTAACAGATCATCGGCTTCCGAATGTAGCAACTATCATGCTTTTGTTCCTGAGACAGGTCCGAAATAATTCATTAGGTTGAGGAAAAAGTTTCTTAACACCTGCTGAAGATTCATAGTTTATATATAAAATCAAATGAAACCTGAGAAAAATAATTATTCTTGAAAATAAACACCATAATTACACAAGGAGTTTTGCCAACGATCTGCATGCTTCCGAATCTGCTCGAAATACCATTCCTAGGGCTTTGAATCAAAAAAACTCTTGACATGCCTCCTGAACTTGATCAAATGTCTCGAATCGGCGTCCGATCAGGCAATATTTATTGAGCGAAAAGGACTATAATAGGACGATGCAGCATCTGGACTGTGCGCCAAAACCTCGACTTCTCCCAGTTCATTAAAGTTCACTTTAGTCTTTTCTGCGGTGTGAGGTTTGACACTGTATTACTGGAATAAACGCGTGCTTTCTACGAATCAATGTCGGGATCGAAATAGTATGGTAATGGAGATGGAAACAATTTTGAGATTTTCCCATGATATGTCAATGACCTATATTGCAAGAAACAAACTTTTCGTCAACCTAGTATTTGTTGTCGGTGCCAGTCAAGTAAAAGAGAAACTTTGACCGAAAATGAGCGAAAATATTAGACAATATCCATTATAACCTGTGAGAGGGTTTGGAGACTTTTCGAGGCTGTAACGTCAGAGATATATGTACGTTTCGATGCTGTCGTCGCTTCATCAGTGGCCCACGCCCCATATTGAATCCTACTTTATAGCAGAGATGGGGAGTGTTGTTTAAGAAAAGATGGTGTGATAACACAATATCACGTGATGTGACCATAAAGGTCTGATCATCCCTACTTTATTGCGGAGCTCAGCGTTGGGTTTGGGTCACGCTTGCGACACCGCCGAAACGTACTCATGGCTCTGAAGTAGGAAGTTCGAAGCTCTTATCATTCTCACTAACTATATAGAATGTCTAAAGCGAGCTCTAGAATTAGTCGATGGGATAAATTTCTACATAGTCACTTCGAGTCAACATTATCATCAGGAGTCAACATCGTCATCAGGTTTTTCATGCACGAAGAACGCTCTTGGAAAAGGAAGTAATGGTAATGCATTTTTTTGTTGCTGCAAACTCAGTCTTTCTACCTTCTCTGCATAAGTGAGTTGATCCTGAAGTCCACGTGAACTATTTGTGACTGAGCATTGTCATTAAAATGGGCTGCGCTTGTGAAAACCCTAAACCTAATTCAGCAATGAATGCGTATTCTCCAAAAGGATCATGCTTCATGATAAATTCTTGAGAACCTGAACAAGTTTTCCAGCTTAGTTTCCTCCAATCACAGTGTAAACGGAGTTTCTCTGAAACTTTAGAGCTATTGTAAATGATTTATTTGAGAACAAGATTAGATTATGCTAGACGAAGCCGTATCGAACTAATCGATCCAATGCTTAAAATATAAGCACTGAACCAAGAAGCGAGAGTAATGAATACTCAGCTACAGAAAACAAGATTCTCATCTATATTAAACAAAAAGAGCTTCAAAGTGTATTTAAGAAATTGCAGATCTCAGTAGTTGTGAATCGACAGAATATGACATGAGGTAAAATATTATGTTTCAAAACCAGAAAACCACCAGAAACCAGAATTTTTATGTAATCAGTTTTTTGCCTACTTTCATAAAAAATACGTCAAAGAATAAAATAAGAACATTATCGTCAGAATAAATGGCGAACAATATTAATGTAAAAGCCTTTATATAAGAGACGAGAATGTCAAATCCACGCACAGTTTACAAAGCCGGACGGGACGAAAAGTGAAATTTGAAAGAAACAGCGATCGCTACATGCATTGTGGCATATGAAAGTCCAAAAACCATCAGTTAACACATAGTTGCATTTCATAGTTTACGAGCTTGTAATGGTGGGCCACCACATCTTTAATCAGTTATTATTAAGATAATCAACGAAAGGATCAATGATACAAAGTGACGATTTAAAACTTTGTTTTTTGCCCACATCCACAAATGTGAGGATACAAGCCTCGTTAGATTGAGAATCTAGTAGAACTAAAGGAATCTCTGTAAAAGAAACTGAACTCAAATGCGACAACATTTGATTGCTGGACGTTCCATTCCACCTATTCATTGAACGTTAAAATGATTCTCTATGGCTAATCGTGGGCTTGAGTTTTGTAGTATACTAGTGTTCATGAATTTTTGATAGCTACAATAAAAGAATAGTGTTTCAAAAAAATAGCAATAATACCAATGGCATATAAATTTCTTTGCAAAGAAAGTGCACAATGGCAGTAGAGAGCTCAAAAGAATAGAAAGACCAGGAAGTGCAATAAAACGCTGCCTTAAAAATGTTGAGATTGAAGTAGTAACCATAAAAAATTAAAATGACTTTTATATGACAAAGCCATGAATAGCCTCAAATTCAACAGCAGCCATGGATGCGACGAAAGTCAAGAATTGTATGGCGTAAAATGCAGAAAGCACATTGTATTACGAAAGGAGAAGGTTGAGTGTAGAGACTGTGTGACACTTATTATCAAACGAAGATGTTACTTCCTTCATTTCTTTTTGAATGAGAACAACGACCGTAGAATATAACGAGGATTTTTTTCTCTTAATGCTCCTACCACAATGGAAAGTAGGACACGAATTGCTGGATCCAATAAAATGTGAACCTTGAATCGATCTACATCATCAAGAAAACTGTGATGAGCAAGCAGTGATGGAGATAAGGGATGCAAATCATCGACACCTGCACTGCGCTGCCCTAATGGTCCAGATCCTTCGTCCAAAATTAGCTTCTGCTGGGAATTTTCTTTGCAGGATATGCGGTGACCAGGCAAACTCTGTCTCAACACTTGTGGAGCACGCATACTGCTGATTTTCCTTCAAATTGTAATTTGTTATCTCCATTGGATGCAGATAGTGTGGTACCTGGACATGTGGACGTCCCCCTCACAATTCCGCTCGTTATAGAAAGCTAAGGCACACACGCTCTATGGCGCCTCGGTAAGGCTTTTCGACTCAAACACTGAAGTTCTAGGTCTTTGTACTAGCTGCCTCATCATTGTACAACACTCTTCGTGATCTGAATAAAGAGTTTGGGCGCTCTTATCATTCGTTGATAATGTGATCCATCCACGTCTCTAGCACTATCCTACGTGGTTAAACATTCGCACAAATTCGTCAGTTGATGAACTTGCTGGATCATCCTTCCAATAAACACGAGTGAGGGACCAGTTATATTTTTCATCAAACATGCCTCAATTTACTCTGATTTTGAGCATTGGTGACTGAAACAACTTTCTATTTATTTTAGTAAGAAGTAGTTTTCTTGAAGGCTTGATATCAATATGAAGTAGGAATGAAAACGGCATTTCAAAAAGAATAGAGAGGAGCTAAAACATTGGCCATGTTCATATAGAACAAAACATGGTTTTCAAGATTACAGCAAAATGTTTGCTTGTTAATCTAATCCAGCTATTTTATGAAGGACTGGTCCGAGAAATAGTAACCATTGTCAACGGGCGATCAGTTGATTAGTAATCTTCATTCATCAAAAAATATTGCCAAATGAGATTACTTCATTCGACGGTGCTCCACCCTAGAAAATTTAATTCGATAAGATATGATGCGTAGACTCACATTGAGAGGACGATCACCCGAGGACAATCGATTTAAATGAATCTGGCTATGAATGAAGTGGACGAAGACGCCTAGAATTTAGTCGAACGCATTTTACTGACTACCTCTTGTTTATTTATCAATGAAAAAGTGGTAACACAATAGAGGAGTTATTAGCTTCATCTTAATTCATAAACTAAAAGCTCTTCTAGAAATATGAGCACAACACTTTAACATTGTAAATATTCTAGTAACTACAATTTGTAGGGAGTTACTCAATACTAAAGTATTCACTTATGTGGGATATGCAAAGCAAAACTCTTAATCAGAAATCAAAGTTTTTCAATTTGAATATTATTATGGTTTTCCACTCTCGTTATCAAAGTCGAGGATTAAAAATACAAGTTCTTCAACGCAAAAAAGCAGAATGCTGTCAACTTTTAGTAACGTGTATAGCTGGCAAAAGGATAAGGGATAAAACTCTCGGCGTTGATCACTTCTTGTGAAATGCGGCATGCCTAATTGAAACTTACGTCATCGAATGATTACTAAGAGTCTAAAAAAAAAGATCTGTTAGGCGAAGTCTAAAGCACAAGTCTTTTCTTTCCCTTGCAGCTCTATCAAAAGAGTTTCCCCAAAAAGAAAACACCCTTTTGAGTTCTTCGAAGCTTGTGTTATCGAAAGATATTTAGCACTCCAGCGCAGGAATTTCTTCCAGAGAAAAGAAAGCAAGCTAAAAAGAAAAAAGCGTGGTCGTGTTGAACATATTTTTTTGAAGTTTACAACGTTACATTAGGTGTTTAAGTAACCGGCCATGTACGCCCTATCCGGAGATATAAGCCTTCGGATGATTATTAACACTCCTATGAAAGCTTCCTTAACAGCGAATGAGGTCGAATATTCATTTGCCGCCGTTCAACAGAAACACTCCAGAAGTGTTTTTTACTGTGCGCAATTCTGTACTTCTGGCACTCTTTTTTTTCCTCCTTTTTTTGAACGTCGTGGAATACTGGTTGAGCACGTCTGCTAGCACTCTCGAGGATAGCCTGGCTGTGACGTTCGAACAGCCTTCGTTGTTGACTGCCGGAGTGTTGCGGGAATTAGATTCGGCCCTGCGTCCCGTTATGAACATCACAACTAATAGACCACGGTGCCCCCGTTAACGTAACCGCAGGTATATCTTCTATAATAGTGTAGAAAGTTAACCACAAAACTGCAGAAAGAGATAAGAGCACAACTCGGCGCCCCAGTTGACCTTTCAACCCGTGCTTATCCTCTTCAGAAGCTCACTTGTTACCAGTTCCACTTCTAAAACTTTTGTTCTATCTCTCCGTCAAACAAGTTGAACCAAATAGGTGCTGGGAGCAAACACCCGTGTACTGTGATCTTCACAATTTTTTCACTGCGCGGATCTCAAACATATAGAATCCATTCGCCTTTTACCTTCTTCTTAAACGACAGCCAAAGTCTTGTGGCATTAGACGTGGCAGTAGAGTTCCCTGCAAATTTAACCTTTACTACGATGACTGCTAATAAGCTTGCTAGGAAGCTCAAGTCAAGGTCCTGACTACTTAGCGATGGCTTTTGAGCATTATTAGAAGGAAGTGTTCACAAAATTTGGCCAACACAACATTTGAGAGATATGTTGTTGTTTTATTAATCATCCTCTTTACTCAGTGGTATTATCATTAATCTACGGATCGAGAGTAAATAGTGCAACAGCCTGTTCTCTTACATTCGAATGTTGTATTGATCAGTGTGTACTCATTCTCACCAATGTTCGAAGATCATCAGCTTGTGGTCCCTATAGAACGAATATTAGTCGCTTCTACTGTAAAACAGCGGGGGTATAGCTCAGTGGCAGAGCATTCGACTGCAGATCGAGAGGTCCGTGGTTCAACTCCGCGTGCCCCCTACGTTTTGATTGCTGACTTAATGATTTATTACTGATATTTGCATGAGGGACCAATGTAGTTTCTTAATCGTGAGCCTGAATGAGGTAGATATGGAATGTTCACTGTCACTGGCATTTTGGTGCATTTCTCTTCTTCACATAGCGAATGTTTCGAACTTAATATCCCATGTTTCCACTGAGCTCGTGCAAACTCAAGAATAGCAAATAAATAGTAGTCGTCATCTTCACCTCCCGTCTACATGATATTTGTCTTCTAGTGGTAAATTTTCCATCTATGCTGTCTACGAGTTCCGTGTCTAGTTATTATGAGTCTAAGAGCTTTGCTAATGATACAAGTTTCTGCAATCTTGAGATCCTCGTTAACCATTTTGCAATAGTCATCGATTTGACGGTAGGGGAAATGAATATGGCTAAAAGATGAAGTTGGCTGAGTCCTGAATGAAGGTAGGTTAGTAATGATGAAGCTTCTGAAAACACTGATGAGGCGAAAACATGTCTTGACTTGGGCGAAGAATTCGCTAGGCTCTCCTTATATATTTGTATAACTTCGTTATCCATTTCTGATCTCTTTTTGTTCCTCATTTTTTTGTCTTCTTTTTTTCTAGTATTTCGATCCAGTAATCGAATTTCTTTAAGTTGAGAGTCGTTTCGATCACGTAATACTCCAGGACGTTGGCAGTTATTTTTGAGCCATGCATGTGGTCTGTTTTGGGCACCTATACAGTGCGATACACGTGTTTCGGCCGTGGCAGCTTCGTCAGTGCAGAGTTTGTTTCGTCTTAGCCAGTCCCTCTTGGAGGAATCTCAACCCCCACATAGAGGAGTCTCAAGCCTACTATTTACACGAGCCATAAAGTAAATAAGACATCAAATGGGTAGTGTTGTACACTCGATTGTTCTCGCTTGCTATCTATAGAATATCATACAGCTCCTGCAACTGACGAGGCTGTCCAGGGCCGGAACACGTTATTGCGTTTTAGAAGTGCTCATAACAGACCACATGCATGACCAATAAATAATTATCGGGCATCTCGAAATTTGAGCGTGGTCATGAGGAGAAACACTTAAAGAGCAGTATAATATTTCATGAGTACCGGCCAAGTGCATTCGAGTGAGTAACACTGCCATTTAGTGATTTCCTTCACTTGATAACACGTGTCAATAGTACATCTGCATCTCCTCTAAGTCATGGAGTTGAATTCCTCAAGAGGGGCTAGCTACGGAAGAAGGGCACGGTGCAGCTAATGAGGCTGCCAAGACCGAAACACGTGCCTTGGGCTGTATAAGTGCCCATAACAGACCACATGCATGGCTCAGAAATAATTATCACGCATATTGGAATTTGAGCGTGGTCTTGAGAAAACATTTGAAACGAACAGTATGGTACTCCAGAATGATTATGAAGAAACATAGAGATGCGAAGAGCAGAGTGACATGTTGCTGTTAATGGGACTGGTGAGTATTCAAATCAATCCTTCCGACGTTTGAATTCTTACAAATCTGTAATTCTTGCAATATAGTTATAAAACCTTTCTTCTATGTGATCGCCTCATCTTTCTAGAAAAATGTGGAACATACTGCGATTATTTGAATTTGATCCAGATCGGTCTCTACGTGCCATCGGTACTAAGAAAGCATGACTGGTTTCCGATTATTGATACTCCATTGTCGGCCTCAGTTAAGAAGTAGATAGTTACCCACGTTGCAGCTCAGGCAAAAATGTTTTTTAATTCTTCTAATTGTATTGAACCTTCATTTATTTCTATCAATGTTTAGCAGATAAGACTATGCATATAGGACTAGTACGTTTACCTCTCTAGTGATCATCTCTTGACAAAGCGTTTCACAGTGCGAGATATTGAATTGTCCCATGATTAATTCCTACAACTGTTTTATTTAATTTTTTCTCGATTTATCGGGTTATTTCTAAAGGTGTAGGCTGCTGGATAAAGCTCTAACAGGCACTTGAATACTGCCGTAACAACATTGCTAGCTAGCCATTAAATGAGATGGATTACCACAAAGCGAAGTTTCAGAGGACACCTTATGCATTGACCAACGACGACCACGCTGGATGCATGACCATCTGCGAAAGTCTTCTGCTGCCACCGCAGAGGCACAACTTTCTCAAACTGATCATCATTGGAGTTGAGTTCTGCTTCCACGGGAAGAACCAGACGCGCCATGTTTACTGGCTGATTCGCGCAAGAATGTGCAAACTCTCGTAAAGCGAAACTTCCTGTTTGGAAAATCATGTTCCCAGTTATGCGGGTTAGCAGGACAAGCTATTTTGGAAATAACTAAAATAGCAGTCATTGCTGACGTCATCGGAGAACAGCTACGAAAGTTTTCGTAGCAATGCGAGACAAGTCTATAACGGCTCAAAGTCGTTCATTTCCAAGTTAAAACTCGAGCTCTGATTGCAAAGTCTACTCGCCTGATTATGAAATTGAACTGCACCGGAGCACCACATTCACAGTATAGTTCTGATACTGCTCAGTCGATTATCATCGTTTCTGCGTCTTCAAACAGCATTGGATTTGTGGACAAAAATTGTAAAGACTACAACCAGCTCAAAGGTGACCCCATCAACTCCTTTTATCGTCAGCCTCATTTTTTTAAGAGGTAGACATCCAATATTTATCAGCAAGTGATTGCATATAATTGATAATCATGATTTATATATTGTTGATTAATCTACTTCTTTAGATAAGAAGCAGTTGAATCAACAAATACGTCGAAATGCGAGAGAATTTTAAGAGAACACAATACTATTTGTCATGATGAAATGGGACCGCTGTAGCACTGCTATGTCTTGATTCTATGGGAAATTGATTTCATAAGCAAACAATGCCTCAAAGAGAATGAAATATAGTGTAGGCTTACGATACAACTTTTATACCAACTGAACCACATTCACGGTTCCAAAGCAATAGAACAAATGAGGAATTCTGCTTAAGAAATGAGTCCTCTCAGAACGGACCATTAGAGCTAATAATTCAATAGTTCCGGTGTTTCATTGATGAAGTGGTCAACTGAGCCATGGCCCTTTAGCAAAAACATAAAAAACACCTGGTATTGATTGAACGGTATAAACTTTCCTTTCATGCCCACTGGAAATTCAATTCGATCTCGTCCACCTCAATCAAGGTCTGATGTAAGTGACAAAGTATTTGAGCATATTGATACTATGCTTTTCGGATTCTTCTTAGAGTATCTTCCACGGCTATTGAAGATCCATTCGATGATTGACAGGTAAATGTAGTGGAAGTTTACTAGAGAATGTGATAGTGTTTGATTATCCGAAAATTCCATGGATAAGAGCGGTTTTATTTCTAAGTGGTATTTCTGTTCAGCAGTTCCGAGGTGTTAAATATGATATTTATTGAATGCTAGTAATGCAATACAATGCAGTGAAGTATAGCAGCATGAATATTACAACAGTAGCGGTGGCTTACGTTTCGGCGAGGTTCGCCATAATCAGAGCCTGGAAAGGTCAATTTGATTCCCAAATCATCCAGTAGAAGGTCTCCATAACCTCCATAACTAACATAACAACTTAAGAAACGAATTTTGGACGTAGTCAAAACTCCATTTCAGAAACACACTCACCGCTTTGATGTTTCAGGTCTTTCAAGTATTTACTGAAGATCTGTCACTTACAGTCAGTGCGTAAGTAAAACTGTGCCTGGCTCAGACGTTGGAGAGAGGCTTGAGGTCTAGCGGGATCACGCGTTATTACTAGGCACTCCTCTTTGCGGTGCATTTTTGGGCCTTTACTATGTATCCAAAAGGCTTCCAAAGTTTTACGCGCCGTTGATTTTTTTGATTGCTGTGCAAGGACCGTGAATCTAACGTCAAAATCTGCCCCTTCATGATTTTGTTCCTTATACGTGCTTAGTGGGGCTTTTGTGTCGGAGTTACGTTTCCCAGCTAGATGCTCTTTTACATGGATGCAGACTGGTCTACCCGCTTCGCCAATGTATTCATCCCCGCATGCGTCGCGAGAGATTAGGTACATTGTACCAAATCTCATGCAATCGCCTCTCTGCCCTTTGGGCAAACTTTGCAGTCTTTCGTTTCGCAAAGGCGGTCATATAGTCCCTTGCAGACTAATTGGCGCTTCAATGCATTCGATAGTATCTCGACTACTGCTAGAGAGTTATCCAGACCTGCTCTATTGAAGCAGCGTTAAATAGTTGCACTCACTTTGTTAGAGATAAAGGGCAAGATGAATGGAACTTTATTCTCGCCAAGCCTTCCGTTTGGGGGTGCCGAATTTCCTTCAAATCCTAATCTGAGGAGCCCCTACCGTGTTGTAGCCATTTGAGACGGTTATTTTTCTTCGCAAGCTCAAAGACTCTAGTCTTATGTTCTTTTCCTGTGCACACATTAGCAGCTGTTCGGAACATGTTTTTTATAGGTGGGCATTTTGTATGTGACGGATGAGAAGATAGGTGATGAACCAGAATGCTTTTGTTGCTTGGCTTGCGGTACTATTTTGTGTTGTAGGAGTTCTTGTATAGGTTGACTTGAACGTTTAAAAATAGCAGCCAATATGACTCAGATTTCCCAGCGGTGAACCTTATGTACTCTGATTGACTATTTAACAACTTAAAACATTTGTCCATATCCTATTGTGTTGAGCAGACGACAAAACAATCATCTATATGTTTACAGTAGAGTAACGGCCGGAGATCAATTATTGGAGCCTTCACTTTAGACATAAAAGCGATAGCAAGGGTCGGAGCTAGTCATTTTCCCATTGTCAGCCTCCTGATCTGCGCAAAATATATCCCAGACCATCTAAAGAATGAACAGTTTAGGTACTCTTTCAAGAGAGCCATGATCTGCCGAATGGAGAACCCATACATGTTCGTGGTTCTTTCGTGCTCCGTTAGAACGTCGCATATGGCTTCCATTGGTGACTCATTCGACACGTTCGGATAAAGAGCGGTCACATCGAAAGATTCCATTACGTACGCGTTGTTATGATACGTGCTGCGTGGACGATCAAAGAACATTTGGATATTGGTAAGATGGGCTGGAATGTGTTCTGGTAGTTGGACTAGTATTAAACTTAAAAACCACGTTATTCTATCCGTCGGACTATCCACGCAGCTGATGATGGGTATAACTATGAATGTTGATGGATCAGTAGATGTAATCATCAGTGTTTACAAACTTATGAGTTCTAATAAGTAAGTACAAGACGGGGCATGATGGTGGGTCGAGTTTAAGCTGAAAAAAAAAACGGAAGGCTTCAAAGCGGCCGAGCTTGGTGTTTTTGCTCATTCATTATTCAACATTCGATATTGTTTTTAAATTCCTCAACAAATGATGGACGATAGAGTATAATGTCCTCTAGATGTTTTTTTCGTTATACAACGTCCAATTGATGGGGAATTAACACAACTCTCCTCCCTTATCACTGACTGAAAATCTAATGGTTTTGGACTTTATTAGCTCCCGTCTCTATCGCATGCCGTTTTTCTGCGTTGATGTTAAATTGGAGCTGAACTTTTTCGCGCTATAGTAATTAGGGATTTAAGGAGACTCGCCCGAAATCATATGGAAATTGATATCTGCTTTGCTATTGGGGTCTTGCTGCCTGAAGAACGCTTGGGAAAGATACGGTGTTGGTAATGCCCTGAATTTTGATGTTCATGCCCTTTTGATATTTTTATTCTGGCTTTATAGCGAAGGCAATCTTGAAGCTGATTGCACGCGATACTACACAGGGTTTCCTTAGAAAGGGGTTGCGCTGGTGAGAAACTTGGGCCCATTTCCAAGAGCGATCGCGCATTGTCAGGGAGAGTCATGCCTTCTAATACTGTGACCTTTGATTTTTCTGGCACATTATTGATGTTAGTTGGACTCTCAGGGCTTTCGTTAACGGTGTTATAGTGTTTTGTTGAAGTTTGCCTATGCGAATTCTTCAAAAGTTTTCCAAATTTTCTGCATAAGGTCACTTTAGCATTTGACCAAATAGATTCGCAAATCAAAATTGACCCACCCTTGATTCTCCTCCTGACGGCAGCATCCAAGTGCCTGTTAGAGCTTTATCTAGCAGCCTACACCTTTAGAAATAACCCGATAAATCGAGAAAAATTAAATAAAACAGTTGTAGGAATTAATCATGGGACAATTCAATATCTCGCACTGTGAAACGCTTTGTCAAGAGATGATCACTAGAGAGGTAGACGTACTAGTCCTCTATGCATAGTCTTATCTGCTAAACATTGATAGAAATAAAGAAGGTTCAATACAATTAGAAGAGTTTAAAAACATTTTTGCAGGAGCTGGAACGTGGGTAACTATCTACTTCTTAACTGAGGCCGACAATGGAGTATCAATAATCGGAAACCAGTCATGATTTCTTAGTACCGATGGCACGTAGAGACCGATCGGGATCAAATTCATATAATCGCAGTATGTTCCACATTTTTCTAGACAGATGAGGCGATCACATAGAAGAAAAGTTTTATAACTATATTACACGAATTACAGATTTGTAAGAATTCAAACGTCGGAAGGGTTGATTTAAATACTCATCAGTCCCCTTGACAGCAACATGTCACACTGCTCTTCGCATCTCTATGTTCTTCATAATCATTCTGGAGTATCATACTGTTCGTTTCAAATGTTTTCTCAAGACCACCTCAAATTCCAATATGCGTGACAATTATTTCTGAGCCATGCATGTGGTCAGTTATGGGCGCTTACACAGCCCAATGCACGTGTTTCGGTCTTAGCAGCCTCATTAGCTGCACCGTGCCCTTCTTCCGTAGCTAGCCCCTCTTGAGGGAATTCGACTCCATAACGTAGAGGAGATGCAGATGTACCATTGACACATGCCATCAAGTGAAAGAAATCACTAAATGGCAGGGTTACTCACTCGAATGCACTTGGCCGGTACTCATGAAATATTATACTGCTCTTCGAGTGTGTCTCCTCATGACCACGCTCAAATTTCGAGATGCCCGACAATTATTTTTTAGTCATGCATGTGGTCTGTTATGAGCACTTCTAAAACGCAATAACGTGTCTAAAACGCAATAACGTGTTCCGGCCCTGGACAGCCTCGTCAGTTGCAGGAACTGTATGATATTCTATTAATAGCAAGCGAGAACAATCGAGTGTACAAACACTACCCATTTGATGTCTTTGATTACTTTATCGCTCGAGTAAATAGTAGGCTTGCGCCTCCTCTATGTGGGGGTTGAGATTCCTCCAAGAGGGACTGGCTATGACGAAACGAACTGTGCAACTGACGAAGCTGCCAACGGCGAAACACGTGTATCGCACTGTATAAGTGCCCAAAACAGACCACATGCATTGCTCAAAAATAACTGCCAACATCCTGGAGTACTTCGTGATCGAAACTACTCTCAACTCAAAGAAATTCGTCACTGGATCGAAGTACTAGAAAAAAAAGAAGACAAAGAATGAGGAACGAAAAGAGATCACAAATGGACAATGAAGTTATATAAATATATAAGGAGAGCCTAGCAAATTCTTCGCCCAAGTCAAGACATGTTTTCGCCTCATCAGTGTTTTCAGAAGCTTCATCATTACTAACCTACCTTCATTCAGGACTCAGCCAACTTCATCTTTTAGCCATATTCATTTCCCCTACCGTCAAATCGATGACTATTGCAAAATGGTTAACGAGGATCTCAAGATTGCAGAAACTTGTATCATTAGCAAAGCTCTTAGACTCATAATAACTAGACACGGAACTCGTAGACAGCATAGATGGAAAATTTACCACTAGAAGACAAATATCATGTAGACGGGAGGTGAAGATGACGACTACTATTTATTTGCTATTCTTGAGTTTGCACGAGCTCAGTGGAAACATTGGATATTAAGTTCGAAACATTCGCTATGTGAAGAAGAGAAATGCACCAAAATGCCAGTGATAGTGAACATTCCATATCTACCTCATTCAGGCTCACGATTAAGAAACTACACTGGTCCCTCATGCAAAAATCAGTAATAAATGATTAAGTCAACAATCAAAACGTAGAGGGCACGCGGAGTTGAACCACGGACCTCTCGATCTGCAGTCGAATGCTCTGCCACTGAGCTATACCCCCGCTGTTTTACAGTAGAAGCGACTAATATCCGTTCTGTAGGGACCACAAGCTGATGATCTTCGAACATTGATGAGAATGAGTATACACGGAGACTGATCAATACAACATTCGAATGTAAGAGAACAGGCTGTTGCACTATGGACTCTCGATCCGTAGATTAATGATAATACTACTGAGTCAAGAGAATGATTAGTAAAACAACAATATATCAATCTCAAATGTTGTGCTTCTAAAGAGGATAAGCACGGGTTCAAAGGTCAACTGGGGCGCCGAGTTGTGCTCTTATCTCTCTATGCAGTTTTGTGGTTAACTTTCTATACTATTCTAGAAGATATTCCTGTGGTTACGTTAACGGGGGCACCGTAGTCGAATGGTTGTGATGTTCATAACGGGACGCAGGATCGAATCTAATCCCGCAACACTCCGGCAATCAACAACGAAGGCTGTTGGAACGTCTCAGCCACTCTATCCTCGAGACTGCTGGGAGACGTGCTCAACCAATATTTTATGACGTTCAAAAAAAGGAGAAAAAAAAGAGTGCCAGAAGTACAGAATTGCGCACAGTAAAAAACACTTCTGGAGTTCAAATGGATGGTTGAATACGCACCTGTAGGCTCTACCGATGACAAGGATTATGGAGTACGAAAACAGTCCACAACCTCATTTGAGCTCGAATTCGAAACCACCCATTCCAGATGTGCACTTGTCACCCACTTAACCATTGAGGCCTTTGCTGTGCCTCTTTGTTAATCGCTTTTTAGCTTTTTCGAAGCTGTCAGCAATCAAAAATACATAATGAGACCTTCACGTTTTCATAATTTATTGCACTATTTTACTAGAAAGATCGGCTTTTTGGTTTAGCTAAACAAGATCAAACTCTAATTCTTTATTTATTTCTATAATCCCTATATCCTTTAATGTCCTTTAGGTCCTTTGATAAATTACGGGCAAATGTTGTAGTCGGCATAATGCCCACGCACAAGGAGACAGTAGACTTTTGCCAACTATTCATAACATCACAAGATGCAAAATTAGAATGTGCACTTTCTCTAAGAGCGTATCGCAATGCGCATTATTCAGTCACTCAGCAATCAGTGTCTCGGAGAGTTTTTTGGAAGTGGTTGACTGAGCTGATTGCACCGAAGCTTCAGCTAATATTCTAGTGTATTGTGGCCAATCCAATCAAGACGACATTGATGAAGATAAAATTGCTCAGTGGTCAAAGAAAGTGGTTTCACTCAGAATCGAATTAAACCCGTGACGACGGCAAGAGGTAATCAGACGACGTAATGTTCAATGTGAAAATCACTCATCTTCTACCATCTGAACTTGTTCGATGTTTATAAGTTGATTGAGGCGAACATATAAATTTATTCAAAACTTTTTAAGTGCTTACATCCTGATGTCTTAGATTTCCTGTGAGAGCATAGTGAGTTTTACTCGAAACTCTTTATTATTCTTCTCTGTCTCTTGCGCAATTAATGAAGATCTAGATTACCTCTAAACGTATCTTTTAGGTATTCTTTCATACAATTATACCCACTTCTTGCGATATCATTTCATCACTGTGGCCAATGAACTCAGCGCATGCCATGTACAATGAAAGAACATACAAACAGACCACCAACATCCACATAGGTGCAGCGATACGAACATAACTCGGTGCGTCAAATGGATTTCGATCCAGGTAATACACTTTACAACTTCACATTTATTCATTGAAACAGCATGGCCCATGCTTGCTTCTTTCTCATTCGTATTTCAGGCGTATCGGTGCTATTAGCAATCATTAGTTAACGCGAGTGATCTAGGGAGCACAACTCGGCATGGATTCCAGTTGAGTGAAAGCCTCAATCGAAGTCACAGTGTCTGAACTTTGATGTAATAGCTATGTGTTTTCATAGAAAAGCATGCTGTTGAATACAACCACAAGAGTGCTGTGATGGGAGCAAAACTTGGAGCCTAACCTGAGCTTTGTATGTTCCTTCTTCGTAATTGTACACGACACACAAAATCAGTGTGGCTATTCTCCGCGCCTATTAATACATAAAGTTATAGTGCGATGTTTCCGCATCCTGCAACGTTTTGATAAGTTGATTGAATTTCTTTGCTGCTTTTAATCTATCGAATCTTGAACATTAAACATAAGAATTAATCCTTACCACATAAACAGTTCTCTCTGTACTATCGTGATACGATGCAATGCATGTTGTTATTCATTCTATGGAAACTATGAAGGATATATTAGCTTATTTCTCACTTCTCAGCGTCATTACTGTGTTCGATATCAAACAGAAGCCTTCTGTGATTGAGTGCCCAAATCAAAAGAAAGTTTTAAGTGCTAAACGAGAAGTGAAAACATGTTTCCTGTGAACGAAAAACCTAGGACTCATGAAACACATTGTTCTAATCAAGTTCCCATGGAGACAAAGATTACCTTCAAGTAAGCAAGATTGAATCTACAAGTCATCAACTAAGAGAGGTAATTCATTCAGCCAGTGAAACAAGACAGCCCTTCTAATTAGACGTCAGTACTCCTGATATTTGGTGCAATTTTTAATGTGCGCTAGAGTGGTTGTGTAATGGGGAACGATGACATGTTCTTCTCTATCACGCACAGAGGCATGGAATATTAGTATCAAGTAATCCTTTATGTTCAATCCTATTGCAGCAGCATATTTTGTGTACTTATCGTAATCGCTTCATTGTTGACAATATCATAGCTGTGATAAATCCGCCGATAACAAAGTAAAAGTAAATTCAAGAAATTTGGTTATAAACTTTCGCATTTCTCACGAGAATACTTATATGCGAATTCACCTCCACGTTGTCTACCCAGTAGTTGACGCTTACATCTGAAAAAGTGGCTGAGTTATATTTTGAATAGGTGAAACTTTAAGCACTTTATTTGATCCGCCATCACAGTGCCTTTCTTTTCACTGTTCGTATCCCCAGTACTTCTAGCATTCAATTCGTTTCTCGTCTTCTTTTTAAACGGAGTAGAATACTGGTTGAGCGAGTCTCCTTACAATCTCGAAGATAACCTGGCCGTGGCGTTCCATAGGGCGCTATTGTTAACTGCCGGAGAGAATTTAAGGGTAGAGCAAGGCTCTACACGCGCCACGACGAGCATCACAACCACTTGGCCACGACGCCCATATAGGTGGAACTACTAATTTTATTCACTGGTCACACTAAAGTAATTGGAGTACATATAAAGCTAAGCATTGAAAGTGCCAGTTTATCAGACTTATGTCTTTGCAGTGTCATGAGCGTGCTATTTGATTGTGCATTACGCAACGGCCTCACGAGAACCACATGGAATGTGAAGAGCCATGCTCTTGTCTGCGGTACCATTACCAACCTTGCGTCAGCTCATCATAAAGGTCAAATATTTGCTTGGTTTAGGCATGGAGAAAACCAGCTTGAGTTGTCGTACGCGGTCACGCGTGATCACAGAAGCAGTGCTCTCAGAATTTCATCTTTGATTTTCTGAAATCAGTCAAGAGGCTTCAAGAGTTTACAAGCTGATTTCTCAGGTTCCTGTGCATAAATAACAAGTTTCTGCTCAAATTATTTTTTGCCATGTCTCTGCATCATATTTTAGAACTGTCGTTTGGGTGTTCTTTCATACGACGATGTCAATTCTTGCTTCTAGTATAGCCGCGCTGTAGCCACTGAAATCGATGCATTTCACAAAAAATAAAAAATATTATGGAAAAAAAAACAGAAATAATCACAAAGATTCTGTGATACGAACTCAAATCAGGTCCCCAGGTGGGTTTATACCAGTTGTACACATATTGACTTCACGTTTCATTCACTCTGTCAACAAGTTTCGCTACTTCTACTACAATCAACTCTAGTCTGCTTTTTTTCCTATCCATATTTCAAAAGTATCGGTGCTATATGCATTCAGTCAACGAGATTAATTCGAGGAGCAGAAATCTGTGCTGAATCCAGTTAGACTCAAGTTTCAATAGAAGTTGATTTAGTTGGATTAAAGTTTCAATAGAAGCCGCTATGGAAATACATCTATATGTTATTGAGAAGAAGTATGATGTAAGATACAACCACAAAAGTGTCATAATACGAGCGAAAGGAGCTTCAACTGGATTTCATATTGACGGCACGAAGTACCAACCTGGGGTAAGGCTTTAAACATTCTTAAAATTTAGACTAAATGTCTATTGCGAGGTTTTGGAAAACAGTCAATGTCATGGATCAATTTTGTTCTACCAGCCGAGATCCATCGACTGAGAAGTGATGATGGCACAGCGTCATTGTACACTGTGCCGTCACCACATAGGCTTCCCTGGCTGCTATAATGCAGGGCTCAATGTGGGGCGTGGGTCACTAACGAGGAGGGCGAGACCTCCGCAACACCGGTGCTTTACCACGGCGTACCAACCTCGGGTAAGGCTTCGAACTGTCTTTAAATTTTAATTTTGGCAATGCTGGCTGTTTCATTCCCGTATTGTGCAACTTAACTAATGAACACGTTCATTTGTATGATCCACAACTTATGCATAGTCGAAATGAACAAAAACATATTCTGGGCCAAAACTAAGCAAAGAATTGAATAAAACTATCGGAATTAATTTTAAAAAATGTTATATCTATGCTAAAATCAATAAACCACCAAATTATCAAAACTTTTATCGTACAGTATATATATATATATATGATACATATATATATATGCATATGTATATATATGATATATATGTATATATAGGTGTCGGCGTATGACACCTATCAGCAACCACTTCGGCAATTTAGCCAAAATGTAATTATATGACTCATAACGTACATAGTACAAGCAATGTTGCAAACATAGCTCTACTGAAATGAAAGAAAAAGAAAAGAAAACGTTTCTAAAAAATTTTTTATGAACACCACTCAACTCATGTAGTTAAATGTATTTGTTCCTACCTCTCTTTTGAGAATAAATTTTTAATCAACTACTTCACAATTATTTTGCATTATTATGGTTGCAAAAGCCGTCGGTGTATGATGTCTTCCACCACTAAGTTCAGAAAAATTAACCAAAGTGAACTTGTATGACTACAGTGATCAACTTACAACGGTAACCAGATATGGTAAAGAAGAAAACAAGCTTTTGTGGTAAGCGCGCTTGGCGGGCGAAAGTTTTGCAACATTCAGCAGTTTCACGTCTTCCTCATAATAATTTTGAAGAAGAAAGAGAAAAACTCTACACGCAACAACTTTTTTGTACTATTCAACCTTCTGAAAATTGCCAATGAAACGTGTAACGCGCTTCGAGAATAGTATGCGACATCAGTTTTTCTTTCAAGATATATTCGTAGTCTTAAGAAAACTTTTAGGTTCCTTCCTTTATTGAAGCTCTATGGGCCATTGTGCGCTCTCACATAATCTTAGTGCATATAAAACATTTGTGTGTGGAGAAAAGCATCGTCTACTACGCAATCTTAGTGACCTCGGCATCAATCATGCAAAGGATATAACATTGTATATCTGTTTGTTCTGGTATTTTCTGTCTCATACAACACCAAGAAATCAATATAATACTGAAGATTAGAGAACATAAATAGTTCGTGAGAATGATACTACACACTGCATGCGAAGCCAGTTAAGCAATAACTCTCAACAAATTCTTGATTATTAGAGCAATTCAGGATTTGCGTCTTCAAAAGTTATAACAAGGCTTTGTCCCCTCCTTTAATGAATGTTGCTGCTTTTATATATTATACTATATTATGAACATTATTTATCGTGGTGTCTTTTATCACTCCGTTTCGCGCACTATCTTTGATGGACCTACGAGGCCACACCTTTGACGGAGGTAGTACTCCAGTCATGACACTGTCAGCGACTTCTCCTCTGCATGATTTACTCTGATAAATTTTTTGTACCTATAGCAATCAATGAAGAGTTGGTGGACGATTATTAATGGGCTGCGGAATAGTAATGCACCAGAAAAGACGAATCGCACTCTAGCCGAAATACGAAAAAGAGCAAACAAATTGTTTGTTCAGTGTTTCGGCATACGCAATTCCAACCACACAGTGTAAGCATTCATATCTGTTTAACCTAGTACATCGGCAACGTACTGGATTTTGTGGCGGCTCCACAGATTTGGTGAGCCAACTTTGCTAGAAGATGTATCTATTAGAAAATGCGCTAGTATGGTGAAATTATATGCTGTATAAGATTGTAAGGCTTAAAAAGCTGTTGGCAATTATTATAGATAGCATTTTCAAGAGTGTTTTGTGTATTGGGCAAGTTGGCCGAGTACTTAGTGATGCAATGCATTAGAAAATGAGGTGATAAGCGACATGTTCGTTAGCGACCTTTCCATCACATTCTTGCCATCACTCAATTGAGCGCCTAGGGATGCCTTACCTCTACTATCTCTGGGACTGAACGATGAATGATCTCAACCAGCATTCTGTAACTTCCCTAAAGAAACGGAATCCTCAAGCAGCAAAAGGAGCAACATCTGAAATGTTCACAGTCTCTCGTGGAGTATGAATGTGAGGCTGCGAACCAAACTTAGAAAATGCGCAGATTCGTGGAGCAAAATGTGACAACAGATCGTGTATAAAGACAAAAATTGCGTATATCATTGTGAAAAACTGTTATAAATTTGAATAAGTGTAGTAGATGTGAGGAGACATCACCTGTCACCTGTATCACCTGTCGTCCCGTTGATCGTCGAGTGACTCGAGCGGGTACCAGCAACTCTTCCATTTTTCCCTATCGCGTGCAAGAGTAGCCCAGTGGGTCCTCCTCGCTCTAGGGATTCGCTGAGCATCATATCTTTCTTCCATCGCTTTCGTGAAGAAATCGGACCAACGGGTCAGTGGTCTTCCTTTAGAGCGCTTGACGTCCCGAGGAATCCAGTCGGTAACGGCTCTCGCCCATCGGTTGTCGTTGAAGCGCATCACGTGTCCGGCCCACCTTATTTTCGATATCCTGGCGTGTAGAACGGCGTCTCTGATTTTCGATCGTTGACGCAGGTCGGAACTTCGGATCCTTTGCCTCATTTGCGAAATACGGGATACTCCTAGCATCGACCTTTCGACTGCGCGTTCGATAACTCCAAGTGATCTTTCATCCTGCTTACGTAGCGACCAGGTTTCTGCTGCATACGTTAGGGCAGGGATAATTGTCGAGTCGAAAAGGTGGGCACGGAGTCGGATGTTCTTTGCCCTCTTCACTACATCTTCGATGCTCTTAAACGTTCCCCAAGCCGCTCGTTTCCTCCTGCTCAACTCTGGGGCTAGGTCGTTCATCATGTTGATTTCACGACCTAGATAGATGTAACTGGAGCATTCGGAAATTGTCGTTCCGTTGAGCGTGAATGGGGCATTAGAAACCCATCCGTTCCTCATGAACATTGTTTTCGTTAGATTCAGTTGAAGACCGATCTTTCCACAGGCGTTATCGAAATCAGTCAACATTCGTTCCGCTTGGCTGATGTTTAGGGTTATGAGAACGATGTCGTCAGCAAAGCAAAGATGGTTTAACTGTCGACCGTCAATTTTCACTCCCATTTCGTCCCATTCTATTGTTCGCATGACGTTTTGTAGGTGGCAGTGAATAGTTTTGGCGATATTGTATCGCCTTGTCGAACCCCTCTTCTTACGTCAATGGTGATACTGTTGTAGAATGAAGATATTCTGGTCGTGAGATCTTTATAAAGCTCACGAAGGATCATTATGTACCGAGTAGGGACGCCCTGGTTAACCAGAGCCTCTATAACCGCTTCTGTTTCCACTGAATCAAAGGCTTTCTTCAGATCGATAAAAGTGAGACAGAGTGGTTGTTTGTACTCTCGCGAAACTTCAATGAGTCTTGTGATCGTGTGGATGTGGTCTATAGTACTAAATCCTTTTCGAAACCTTGCTTGTTCGCATGGCTGTCCTTCGTCCAGTGTTCTGTCAATCCTGTTCAGGATGACTCGAGTAAAGAGTTTATAGACAACGGACAGCAAGCACATTGGGCGATAATTGCCTATGTCGTGAAGGTCTCCCTTTTTGAACAACAATACGGTCTTGCTGGTTTTCCATTATGAAGAGCAGCAGTTATGGCAGAAGCTGCAGAAGCTGGGAAGAGCATTCGCAAAGCCCAGAGAGAGTTGCCAACTATAAGACCAAGATGATTGCACTCCGATGCCCTGAAGGGACACTTACAGCTTCCAGAAGGGCTATGGAGAAAATCATCCACCAATACTACTCGGATCTCTTCGCTAGCCATGTTCTCTTACCGCTATATAAATTGAAAAGAGGACGAATATGTCGTTCCACCGGTCCTTCCTTCCGAAATCCGACATGCTATATCGTCGGTGAAAAACAGAGGAGACATATGCTTAATCAAATATTCCGAGTAAAAGATCTCGTCATGCCTGTAGAAAAGGGCGGAAAAATTAGGAAAAGCCGAAATAAATATACTCGATTATACCCTTATATTGAGAGGTATTTTTGCAGAAAATCAAAACTACTATCAAATTCTTCAAACTTATACTATCGAATACTTACTGAATTTTTTAATGAAAAGCATTGATTAGCGAAAAATGCTTGATTGCTAAATAAAATTTCATTTTCACTGTTGCGGTGACTATAGATGTCTGGAATGAGCAATAGATACGTTTTTTTTGCATACGGGAGCGCATAGGGGAAAGTACCTAACTTTGTTATGGGAAGAATTATCGATGATGTGGCATCGCATACGCAGTGCATCATCTTTCATTGCAAATCATTCATTGTTTTCCATTTTCAGTCACTATCATAACCTTTAGGTAGTGCATATAATGAAACATATCAGTGCTGGTAGACTTCTTTCATTATATTTTTTGTGAAAGTTATTAAAGTTGACAGAATGCCAACAACACTATGATTGCATAGTAAAAGAGAGCTTGTCATTGATACACAGCGTTATATGTGCACCAAAAGCATACGCGTGTGGAGGAAAAATTGTAAAGTATCAAATTATCGCAAGAAACTCTACATTTATTCAGAAAACGATGAAAAAACCCTAAAAATAACAAAAATTGCGCACCGACTGTGACTTACACTGCGCGTGAAGATGACAACTGACGGTCATGAAAGGGTTAATCAATCGTAAAAAATTGTCAAAGGTTATAGCGATAAAATTACTTTGTTCTAATATCTTCCATCTCATACAATGCCCAAATCAACATAATAATCAAAATTTTATGCAGCTGCACCGTAAAGTATTTTCAAAATGCATTTGTTTAGGTGTTATCAACTTTTCCTCCATATTTTTGATGGTAAATAGAGCACTTATGACTATTTTGATTTATAACAATTTTCCGGCATTTTTTAAAACGATTTTTAGGTGCGCTGTTTATATATGACTTAGTGAGCACTCTAGAAAAAGTTTAACTTTTAAATTGTAAGCAGCCAAAGAAAGTATGGGAAACTCGTCTATCTGTTTCACGACCATTTTTCCATTTTCTATGTCTTTTTCTGTTCTATACTTTTGGCTATGAAGTTCATAATGCTGGTGTGGATATGCTTTTGTTATGCCTTTCTTTGTTAATTTCAAATAGTCACTTTAGACAATTGCAGTACTCTGTACTATGCTTGTGTCTGAAGTCGAGAACATTCGCACCTTATTGCGATGATTTCTATCTCTTTTAGTATTGATTCAAAAACCTAAATCTTGGAAATTTCCAAAACATGCTTAACTTATATGAAGCTTCTCTCATCGCGTCGTAAAAGCAAGAATATTGTTATGTTTCACAATCACTTTGCTTTATCTGTTTGATTGAATTTATGGTAGGAATATCAAACGTAAAAAGTTTGTTTGCGTAATACGATGGAATTAAGTCTCTATTACAGTTCTAATACAAAGGGCTCAAAGTATTCCATAAGAGGGGAAAAATCTTTAGATCAAAAACAAAGGTTGCGCGCGTCTCAAATGACGTGCCCTTTCCAGGCAATAACTGGAATAACAGCGCGCAGCGTCATTCGAGACACATTCGAAGTTTTATTATGAATTTAGGAAAATTTCTTTCCCTTTTTGGAAAATATCTAGATTTTGCTAGCCGGAATTGTAGAAGAGATCTTGTTCTATAGTTCCATAGAAAAAAATTTTTTTTCACACTGCCAAATGAACCAGCTATGACGCTCAAACGACGAGTTATTTCGAGTGAGAAAACAATCTTTTTTTTCATTCTAGCGGCGCTCTATGTGAACCTTTTGTAAAAAACAGATTACAATTAAAACTGTCGAAATACGGACTATTGAGTGGTCATCAATGATTCACTAGAAAGCCACTCACAAACCCAGCCGAACAAGCAGCGAAAACTGAGTGCGAAATTCTGTGAAGACTGAATTTTTTAGCGCTACAACGCAGTGGAAGAAGTTCATATAAATCAAAAACTTTTCTAAAGTTTCCAAAATTTGAGCTTTTGAATAACTACGAAAGGCTTCCTAAATTACTTTTGATTAAAATACTTGATGCTAATGAGTGTAGAAAGAAAACTTATGAGAAGACCTAAGAATATAAGAATGCCTTGCACTAACGACACACGTGATCATTGTTTCGATCCCCCACTTACAACTTATCTTGCCTTCCACTCTTGTGAAACCGGGAAATTTGTATCAGAGTTGCGTGGGACGATGACAGCACTGACTTGACAGATCGGTAGGCTAACACATGAAGATATACGAGCAGGTATGCGTTTGTTCACCTCTAATGATGCTTGATAAATTCGAGTGCGTTGAGCTGCACTCAGAGATTGACTCTGAGAGACTCAGAGAACGTTGACTGTTTTATACTTTTACCTTCCATACTGCGAAATTCGTTACCAAGAGCTGACCAAGAGTTAGTTCTTCACATAAAAGTATTGCAAATATTTCAAAATGCGTAAGAAAACATGACACAGGTAAGGTACACAGATAGAATATACAAAAAAGGAATTTTTCCAGTGATTAAAAAATTGGTGGAGTATGTGAATTGAGGGTGAAGTCGTGATGTGCGATATCACTACCGCTCGCGCGACCACAGTCAGTGCGAACAAGGCGCACTGAAGAATTAGCGTAGCCCTGCATCGCGCAAATGTACATTACGCCATTACTGATTTGCTGACAATGAAAAGCACAGTGTTTCGGCCATGTAATGATTAAGTCAGAACGTTGATAACGTAGTATAGCATGCAAAAAGACGAAGCAAAATGGTGTACAGCTCTAGTAGAAGTAGAAATGCGGGCAGAGTCGAGAAGAAATGTTCGAAGAATTGAGTGAAATTCTTTGCATCCTATTTATATAAGGTGCATCTTACTATAGTTTTGAACTAATTATAGGTAGCCCGATGATGAGGATAGCGGTATGCCATTGGTAAGCTAATAATTATGACATGTGTAGCTCATGGAATATAGGCAAATATTGCAGCAATTCACATAACCCATCTTCTATCAACCTTGGTATTGATCAAATAATTCACTATTTGTTTAACGAGCAGAAACGTTGTTATCAGAGTCTATTCAGTACAAAATTTTCTGAAGGTTCGGCTGCTTAGTCCTTTTCTCAGTCGGGAGAGGTCGAGATCGGAGGTCGCGAAGAAAATGACAAGGTAAGCAATGGTTCACTGTAGGAAACTAGGATATAGAACGAGGAAAATAAATAAAGGGACTGTAATCAAATAGAAATATTTAAGAGGATGGAAGAAGTTGTGGAAAATAAATGCTGTGGAAGACGCATCACAATCTATATGACACCAGTGAAGCTGTTGCGTAGTGTACAATCGAATACCATGTTTGTAACGGTGTAAGGTCACAAGATTTAAGCCTGACAAAATGCACTGCCAATCTACTACCTTGTATTAAGTTACATTTTGTGTAGTAACAGTATGCATTACGTAATTTCTTTCATTCAATATCATAGCCAATTTTTCTCATGTAAACGGCAACTGCTGAATACGACAGCGATGGCGGCGAAGTCACAGATCATTATTTCCGTGAAGGGCGGGAGAATTTGAATGTAACATCTTGAATTTGCTTTTATTGTGTTATGGTCAGTTCTGTTACATTTATTACATGTATACCGATACTGTCAATAATAAAGCAGTTATGATAACTGTTGGAAAAACATGCAATAATTGGACAAACTTTCGTGCACGCTTCTAAAAAACAATTTCAACGTTCTCGCTCATAACCTTCGCTTACAAAGGTGCTTTTGCTAATACGCAGTAGGCAAGAAATCACTCCAGATTTATTCACCATGCCTCTGTGCGTGACAGAGAATATGTCACTGATTCGCAATACACACTCATTGCGACGCGTATCGATGAACTCATAAAGCTTAGCAATATGTCCAAGTAGAGCGGCTCTCTTGTTTTCATTAGCAGTATCAATCATACCACTGAGTTGACGAGTTTTCTAGATCTGATCTTATTCAGAGGTACTACTCTTCATCACAATCAGATCTTACTCAAATAAAAAGTATAAATAAGTTTTCCCAGTGCAAGAATTTTGATTGAAAGGAGTGCTCTTTTTCCTTATCGTTAACTATGCAGAACTTTCATCTTGTTCATAGTGTAGGAACAGAAAAGTTTTGTGCCCGTTACTGAACGGAGAATGACCGAGGATAAAAATGCTGACTTTACCCTATATGATCTGCATCGAGCGAGAACTGTAATTTGTCATAACAAGCTATTATAAGTGCTTCCGACAAAGCAAAAAAAAATCTCAAGTTTAGATATTTAGGTTTGATGTCGGAAATTTAGTGGGATGGGTTTTAAACATTTATTTAGATATTGCAGGACGCCAAAACATTTTCGCATAACATAAGGTCTTATTGATTTGGAAAACTCCCTTGTTGTTCTGTGCGTTATGTAGTGGAGAGATTAATTGAATTTAAGAAGACAATAGCACAATATGAAACCCAGAGAGGGCCCTCGCACTTCGCTCAGATGACATCATTCTGACGGTGCCATCATAGGTCATACTGTTCAACACAAAATCATAGGCAGTGCCTGCGAGTCCGAATATGATATTTTCAGCTAAAGATTCAGCTCAAATGAAGCTTCAGTACTTACTTGTGCTCCCAATATCATCCCCTTTGGCTGGAGAATGCTGATAACATCGATCGCTCATCCGCTAAGGGACCCACTAGAAGTCCTGCGCGCAGATCCAATTGCTCGATTTTCGATGTTTGATTAATGTTCTTTCATCGGCTTAGCAGATAATTTTGGAAGTCTTGTATCACTCTGATAGAACAAGGATTTCCCTACTCGCTACTATGCTTTTCGTTTAGGTATATGCGTTTTGTATAAAGATAACGTTGGTTTACTACGCAATCATACTGAATTTGGCAATTAATCAATTGTACTGAACTGTAGAAAATGTATCACAGTATAATCTTTAGGTTTCACTTTTCCTAGTTCTATAGTTTTTTACAAGACCCAAGAGTTATTACTGTGAATAAAGATTTGAATACAATTAGAAATTTATCAAAAATGATGATGCATGCTGCATACGATCAGCGCATCGATAACTTCCACTATAGCTAAGTTTATATCAGCTATTCGTTTATTTCCAATTATTTAGAGCTGACGTATGTGACAAAATATTAAAAACTTATGAACAGTGGAGGGATGCTGAGCGTGTAGGAACATCCGTGTTTGAGTAAAAGGCTTGGAACATCGGCATTATGTGAACTACTGCTTAGAAATATGCGTCCCCTGAGAATTATCCCCAATACTTTTTCCCTATCCGTACCAAGAAACGTGTTTTTTCATCTTTTTTAGACGTTCTAGTAAGTTTTCGACAGCTTGAATTTAAGGAATTTGAGGGGTGTATCATCTTTTTTAAAGGGTTTTTCAATTTACCGTAGAAGTAAAAATAAAAATTTATAAGAGCATCCTTCGAAGGACAGGCTTTCCGTTCAAAATTTTTAATAACACGAATCTCAACAATTTCAGTGATATTTTTTTCGAAAAGGACGCTTCAGTGCTTTGATACAGATAAAAGATAATCAAGTTTCGCACTCTGCGCAGTGTCGATCGCGCGGCGCAATTTACACGTAGTCTAGGAAGCGCGCCGAGTGCAACGCACAATATTCTTTTAACTGTAACAACACACTCAGAATCTTTTTTTAAAAGCAAGCATATTGTCAAAATCGTTGAGATTTACTCCATTGAATGATTATGAAAGTGTGAGAGATAAGCTGTGTCCAGCGAAAACTGTGCACATGAGTAACACAATTTTTTTTTTGCTATAGCTCGCCAAGAGCTTTTTCCAATTTTTCCAAAAGCTGAGCATAGCATTAGAATTTTCGAGATTTACGCCAAACTGATTATTTTAAAGCGACGGATTGATTCCAAGATTGTGAAATCTACATACCCGTGCAAGCTATGTGAGCCGCATATGAAATAGAATCTCCATTTTCGACAAAATGAGCAGATATGTTAAAGATTATTTGTAAAGCGATAGCTAAATAAGAGTTATCTATGAAATAGCATCGCATGCAGTGTGTAGCATCATTCTTGACGAACTATTCACTGTTGCTCAATGTTGAATCAGTATTAACTTTTGTGTATGGTATGGAATAAAAAGGTGCCATAATTAGAGGTTTTACATCATAATATAATTAGTACAACTTGTTATTTATGACTAGTTGCCAGTGGCAATATTGTTGGATAATATTGTTGTTGGCAATATAATATAATGGACAAATGCTTATCTTCTTTTTCTAAAGTTTTATGAGCACTAGAATATGAAAAAGTTTGTAGTAGAATAAGAGTCTAAAAAGAATAAGGGTAATTTTATCGGTTTCGAAAAAATCTTTAGAAGTACCCAAAATTGCACGCCATTTCCGAATCGCGCTGCATCCCAAATTTGGACGACTGGGCTAAAGCGTTATGTTGAAAAAAAAACTTTGTTTGGTGTAGAATTTTTCTCCTACATCTTTGAAAGTATTCTCAAAGAAGATATGAAACTATTAAATGTTGTTGAACTCCACCTGTCACAAGCGCGCTTACCGTAACCAGGAGAATGTAAGAGTGATAGCAGAACAGGAGCGTCGTAGTGCACTTGGTTACAACACGCGTCCGCAAAGGTGTAATTCGTGTTCGATCCTCGGCTAAGATTGAAACATACCATGCATTTTAATATAAAAAATAAAAAGCTCTCGGCGTTAATCAATCCCTGAGGTATGCGCCATGCATTCGACTTCAATTTTTAACTTCGTTTGAGGTGATTGAATGCATATCTGGCCTTTACAATGACTCGCGATGGCCTCCCGCTGAACCGAGTCAGTGCTGCTTATCCTCCCAGACAACTCTGAGACCTGCCTGGTACCAATTTACCGACCCCAGAGGAATGGATGGCTTGGTGAGCCATGAGCGCGAGATCGAACCATTGACCTCGTGTGCGACGCAGAGCACCTCTAACCATTGCGCCACATGCGCTCTTATGCATTATAATATATATATATATATATATATATATATATATATGTATGTATTATACATCATATGTTGCATACCACCTACATTATTCAATATAGTTCGAAACAGAAGATGTTTTCCAAACAGATCGAGTTGGTGAAATTTGTTGTCCTCCACGTATTCTGGCCATGTCTGATTCCATCATGAGTTATTACTGTGGTCATTAATTGCACGTAATAACACTATTCAAAGCATTCACCGTGAGTTTGTACACATTTCTGCTATCTCTCAGGCAACAAGCTGATTACTTTTTCGGATCATTAGCTCATAAATCTGGCAGTTATCATGTTTTCGTTCGTGGGACAAGTTCGAAATGACTCATTAGGTTGAGAAAAACGTTTTTCAACTCTTGCTGGAAATTAAAAGTTCGTTTATAAAATTAATTGAAAACAGCACAATAATTACTCTTGAAAAAGACCTTAATTACACACGACCTTCTGCGAACGATCTGTAACCTTCCGGATCTGCTCGAAATACCATTACTTGGGCTTTGAATCAAAAAACTCTTGACATACCTTTTCAACTTAATCAAATGTTTCGAATCGGAAAGTCCATGCAAGAAATATTCCGTTGAGCGATAAAGACCATAATCGGACGGTGCAGCACTTGAATTGCAGGCTGGGGTGCGGCAAGACATCGAATTCTTCCAGTTCATCAAACTTCTCCTTAGTTTTTTTCGCGGTGTGAGGTTGGGCATTGTCTTCCTGAAAGAGTGTGCGTTTTCTATGAATCAATGTTGGTAATCGAAATAGCATGGAAATGGAAATATTTTTGAGATCTCCCCATGATTTTACAGTGACCTATACTGCGTGAAACAAACTTTTCCTTGAACTAGTATTTTTGTCGGTACTAAGAAAGTAATTGAGAAACTTTTACCGGAAATGAGCGAAAATTTTAGTCAAAACCCCTTATGGTCTGTAATAATGTTCAGAGCCTTTCGAGGTTTCTACGTTAGAGATGTACCTACGTTTCGGTGGTGTCATCGCTTCGTCAATGATTGTCACGCCCAGCATTGAATCTTACTTTATAACAGGTATGAGAAGATGATGTTTGAGAAATAGATGGTGTGATAACACAATATCATGTGTTATCGCCATAAACGTCTGATCATTCCTACTAATAGTAGAGCTCAGTGTGGGGCCTGGGTCACGCGGGCGACACCGCCGAAACGTACTCGTGGCTCTGATATACCAATCTTGAATTTTTGAAAAAGCTCTGATCACTCTGATCATTCTCACAGATTATAATGAGTATTTGAAACGAGCTTAAAATTAGTCGGTGAGATAGATTTCTACATATTCACTACTACTCAACATTGTCACCAGGTTTTTGTTGTACTATGAACGCTCTTGGAAAAGTTGCTGTAAGCCTAGTCTTACTACCTTCTCTGCATAATAGAATCGACCCTGAAGTTCATGCGAATTATTTGTGACTGAGTATGTCACTGGAATGGGCTAAGCTTGTGAAAAATCTGGAACTAATTCAGCAATGAATGCGGCTTCTCCAAAAAGATCATGCCTCATGATAAATTCTTGAGAATGTGAAGAGTTTTCTAGCTCAATTTCATTTTGCTCCTATTACAATGTGAACGGGGTTTCTCTGGGGACTTTAGAGCTGTTATAAATGATGCACTTGAGAGCAACATCAGAATATGCTGAACGAAACCCTGTTGAGCTAGTTGATTCAATGCTCAAAATATGACCAATGAACCAGGAAGTGAAATAATGAATACCCAGTTCCAGAAAACAAGATTTTCATCTCTACTGAACAGAAATAGCTTTAATCTGGAGTTGATGCATTGCAGATTTCAGTAGTAGTGAATTGACAGAATTTGACATGACGTGAAATATGACGCTTTGAAATTAGAAGCTGCCATGAATCTCGCAATGTCTGAAACCAATAGAGATCAAGTTATCGTTTGGGAGTTAAAATTACGGTATAAGCCGCTTATCGCCAATGAGTTGATCATTACCGAAAGTTTATTTTTCATTTTTCAGAAACCACCATGCAATTTTTTGAAATCAATTTTTTGGTATACTTTCATAGAAATGATTCAAAAAAATAGAATACGAATTCTGTCGTCAGAGAAATGGCGAACAATATTAGTTCATAAAACAGTATATACACGACGAAAATGTAAAATTTCCACGCACAGTTTGCAAAGCCGGATGAAAAGTGAGATTTGGAACTGCGTCAACTACATGCATTGCAGTATTTGAGAGTTCAAAAACCATGAGTTGACGCACATAGTTGCATTTCATAGCTTACGAGCATATAATGGAGGGCCACCACATCTTTAATCAGTCATTACTAAGATAACTTAAGGAAGGATCAATGATACAAAATAGCGAGTTAGAATTTGTTTTTTTGCCCACATCCACAAATGTGAAAATACAAGCTTCTATAGAATGAGGATCTAGTCAAACAAATGAATTTTTGTAAAAGTGAATAGAACTCGCCAAGCACTGAGTTCAGTTGGTACAAGGTGCTGCTAAATTTGATTTGAGCTCTGAACACAAACATTACTTTTGATCGCTGGAGATGGCATTCCAACTGATTCATCAAGCGTTTGAATAATTCTCTATGGCTAATCGTCGGTTGGAGTTCTATAGTAAAATAGTGTATATGATCTTTTTATAGCTACAATAAAGGCATAGTGTTTCATGAGAAAATGACAATAATACCAATTGTATGGAAATTCCTTTGCAAAGAAAGTGCACAACGGCAGTAGTAAGCTAAAAAAATAGATCAGGAAGTGCATTAAAACGCTGTCTCAACAATATTGATATTGAAGTAGTAACAATAGAAAATCAAAATGACATTTCATATGACAAAGGCTATAAATAGCCTCAAATTTAACAGCAGCCATGGATGCGACAACAGTCATGGATTGGATGACGAAAAATGAAGATGGTACGTTGTAATACAAAAGCAGAAAGTTGAGTATAAAAATTGTGTGACACTTATTGTCAAATAAAGATGTTACTCCTCCATCTCTTTCTGAATGAGAACAACGACCGTAGAATATCACGAAGATCTTCAGATGCTCCTACCACTACCGGAAAGTAGGAAACGGACTGCTGGAGCGTAGCAGATACGACTGGCTTATAAGATCTGACAAATGTTTGATAAGCAGCTATCAATAGCTCCATATTATCGAATAAAGTGTGAACCTAGATTGGGTTCATCATCAAGCAAATCGTGATGAGCGAGTAGTGATGGAGATGAGGGATGTAAATCATCGTCACCTGCAGCACTGCCCTAATGGCCCAGATCTTAGCCCAAAAGTAGCCCAGGCTCGAAATTTCTTTGCAAGGTATGAGATGACAAGATGAACTATCCGAACACTTATGGAACACGCATACTGCTGATGGTTTGTCAACTTGTAATTTGTTATCTTCATTAGATGTAAATTGTGTGGTAGCTGGACACATGCACGTTCTCGCACAATTCTGCTCGTTATAGAAGGCTAACGCACACGCGCTCTATAGCTGTCGGTAATTTATTTATAGTCAAGCACTTAAGTGGGCTAGTGTCTTCGTATTAGCAATCTCATCACTACACGACGCTCTTTGTGTTCTGAGTAAAAAGTGGGTGCTCCTGTCATTGCGCTGATAATGTGATCCATCCATGGCTCTAGTACTAACCTACGTGGTTAAACATTAGAAATCTCTATGGATTCTTTCTGCATATCGGCTCATCTTCTTTGGCAGCGCTGTTGATGCCGTGAGATGTGGAGTTGAAGCCACCTTAGTTGGTGTAACCCTCAATAGCCCTGCATCCATCAAACGTTAAATTGGTGAGCTCTCTAATGTTCTATAGCCAGTGGCGATGTTTTCCTCTAAGTTGTATTGCACCTGTATCAATTTTTTTTTCATTTTACGCTTTCATAAGCACCTTTCCTAGCAAAGAAATTTGACTGAGTGGTATTAGTTCTAACCGAAATTAACTGTGCTTTCAAACCGTGTTTAAGACTGCAGTTGCTTTCCTAAATTGCTTTGAATGGCGAGAATAACAGAATGGTGGACGGTAGGTTTCTGTGCAAAATCTTGTGCAGTTTTGGTAAGGTCAGCTACGGTGACTCGTTCTCCTATAATTTCTGATCAGGCTGGCACAGGAGTAATTACGGTCAATGCATTGCTGAATGCGTCTCCTTCTCGAAGGTTCTTGAACTACGGCTGCACTATACGTTCCTTAGCAGTTTCTAGACCAAATGCGCTGTTGATGTTGTAAGTTGTCTCTGCTGCTTTACTGCCCATTTCGGACCCCGGGCTGAAATAGCACTACTTTTGCACCAAACAACATCCTTTTCGCAGTCTAAAATAGATATAAGAGACAGCTAATACGCCATCAGCGGCAAGATATAGGGCGAGAAACAAACAATAAATCGATAGATAACATAACCAAATCTATCCAAAGAATATATTCCGGTATCAAATGACGCTTCATTAAAACATGTAAAACGCAATTGTTCTATCACCAACTCAGTAGGATTCACTTAACTGATTGATGAAAAAGGGATGAAGCTCTCGACGTTGACCAACCATGAGGAATGCTCCATGCATTCGTCTTCAATTTTTCGCTTCGTTTAGGATAATTGAATGCGTATCTGACTTTTACAATGACTGGCGATTGCCTGTCAAAACGTCGAATAGGTGCTGCTTATCCTCCCACACAAGTCTGGTACCACTTTACTGACCCATGAGGGATGGAAGGCTTGGTGAGCCATAAGCGAAATCGAACCATTAACCTGTTGTGTGACGTAGAGTGCTTTCGAGCACTGCGTCACGTGCACTCTTCCTGCAAATTTGAAATGTAGTTGCACAAAAAGATCGGATAAGGATCAACGATAGGCATCAGTGTTTTCCATTTTCAACTTATTCTCAGCAGTTCCTGTTAGTAGGAACGACAATGGAGACACAGTGATAACTCTCAAGAGTTTTCTGCTTGTAGCGCTAGTTTAGTTGTTGGACGCACTCTCGATTGTGCTGTTGCTATGGGATATGCAACAGTCTTCATCTTGGCTTCCAATCGGTTCGTTGCAGTAATTTCTCCAGCGAAGATGGATCGTATATCTGACACAAGAAGAACAATGATACGATACTTTATAACTATCGAAATACTCCAGTTTGATTGCTTGACATTAAATAAAGGTTTTCTAGATAACTCTGGTTTTGTCTTTCTTTTCGGCGTTTTCAATGGAGCTCTCTGCCTTTCTGGACGTACTAATTTGCACTGGGAACTGTCGATTCCAGCATCCTATTTCACAAGTGAGTTCCATAGTAGATTATGCATGTGCACATGATAAGTGTGAGATTTCGATGTTCTCAAAATGTTTTTTGCAGTCAACTTTTGCTTTCTATTTCCTTCATATGCATCCAGATAAATAAGGTGCTTTGCATGATTATTGAAATGCAATAAACCACTATGCATTTATTCCTGTGAAATATAAGGCTAGCTTAAGGAAGGCAGTCAGCAAAGTTCATTCAAGTAAATGTCGTCTAATCTAGTATTGCTCGAGGCGGATCGTCTTTTACTGCTATCTTGGTGCGCTCTATGGATTCATACCTAGCAGAATTTGCATGCATTGCAAGTTTTATTATGTACCTAATAATCGTCGTATTTCTACTGTGTAGAGTACGTCAGACCTCTTTTCTTTCATTCAACGGTCATAGAACCTAATAAGATGTTTTGAGCCTTTCAAAGGCTTGGTATGGCATGCCTCTAGTGGGTAGCTGTAGAGATATTCGTTCCACAGAATTTCTTGAAAAAGAAAATATTTGTGAAAAATGCATACTAATTATCAACCTTCCTTTTTTCAGCGTCAATTAGTAAGTTCTGTACGTGTTGTACTTTCGCTTCTGCTTCATTTTCTTCAAGTTTTCAAGTTGTTAGTAATCTTAACTTGCCTATGGTTCTATCCACCTTCCAATTCTCCTCCCTACCGTCACATCTTCGGATCACTGGGTATTTTCCACTCTGGTATTATACCCATTCCACTACTAATTACAAACAGGTATACTGCAACGTTAAACTTATAGCCCTTTATTTCTAAGCTTCGTTATTCAAGTTTTGTTCAGAAATGTTCGGTAATATGATTAATAGCTAGTTACTTAGTACTACGCTTTTACGGAGAAGTGTGTAAGCTGCTACAATTCCATCTGGGGGAAAATTTGCAAATTTTTTTTTGGGCGTGAAGCAGTTCTGAGACTTTTTTGCGCTGTCACTACTCACCATCTAGCAAATACACTTCTAGAAGTGTGTCATTGTTTCCTGCAATATCTGGTAGACAGTGTCACTCTGGATCAATGGATCTTCTACCAATCTGCTCCTTTCTCATTTTGCGTGCAGTAATTTGTGTCAAAAGCTCAGCAATCAAGATCAAAAGCGTTTGTCAAAAAACCACAAATCAGAATTCATGTGGCACCTGTCTGAAATTGACTGGTGTAGAACACGGTAAGATTAACAAGTTTACTGTGGATAAACTGTCAGTAGACCAATCGGATATTACGGCAACCCTAGCTTCCCAACCACTAACTGCTGACTGATAACAACCTAAGACAACTAATGACAACTGAACTTTCTGTTTTGAAGAAGCTTGTATATAGACCAAAGACAAAGAGTTTGTCAATTGAAGATCTACAGAAAGCCTACTTTTAAACAAAAAATCTACGCACACAAAGGGATAGATTTGAAAACTTAAGGGTTAACATGCGTGCAAAAGAGAATAGGCAAGATGATATTTTAGAATAAATTCAACACAAAGAATTTTTTGCTCACACCACATGGGAAAAAAATTTGTAGCATAAAAAGTGACAAGTTCATCTTGTGATGGGAACGTAAACACGAAGAGTTGGCCAGCTGCACATTATTCGTTTGTCGGCACCGACACCTTATAAGATTCACAGAGTACCAAACCACATATTTCGAAACACCCCCGTCGCAGAAAAGAGAAGAAAAGGAAGCTTAACACTTTAAAGAGATTGTATGGATGATTATACAGGATTAAGTGACAATAGTTGGTACAATGAGTTGAGGCAACTTCTAAAGCCATTAAGGTGACTATGGGGCACGACTAATCGGCGGAGTTTGGTATGTCGCTATGTACGCCCCGTGAAAATTAGCACCTTAGGTGATAGCTAGTAGGTGAATAAATATCTTGCAACTGGGCCATATGGGTTTGATGCACGATGACCGGGTTAGACATGGGACTAGCTACCCTGCCTTTGGTGGCGAAGAGAACATAGCTCATTTGTTGCAGTGCCCCGCCGTGAAAGTGAGTGTCCCATATTATACAAACGGAAAGGGAAATAACGTCAATGCGGCAGGCATATCAGGTAAGGAGGATTAGTAGAGTTTGGTCTTAACAAAGCGAATTACACAAAAGTTTAGAATGAATGGGTATACATAGAGAAGAACCAATAGGATCGGTATAACGAGCAGATAGCTCTTAAAAATCGAAAGATTATCAAAAATCTTGGAGGAGCTAAGAAAATTGGCTAATCCATTCAAGGAAGTGAAATTGACTGATGGCGGCAGCCTGACGTGGTCTGAAGGAGAACGATGAAATTCGTCGTCGACGAAGAAGAGATTTCCTTTGATAGGAAAGGTAATCGAGCCTACCGGGCGTGACGCATTGCAAAAAACTGAAACAGATGGAAAGTTAAAATGTAATATCAATTTAGTGAGATATTCTGTCATGGTACATCTGGCGAGCAGATGGCTCGACGGGCAGATGAAGTCCGCTGTTGCTTCACCATGAGCTGTCGCACACACAAGATTGACCTCGCCACCGCCCAAGCAATTGTAGCATCCAACGATGTCGGTTGTCTCGATCATGCAAAAGGTGTTGTGAAAACGCGACCCGATTTTCATCTCGTTGGCGGCGAGTTGAAGTTAAAGGGCTGAGTCGATAATCGCCTTCGCAAACAGCGATGCCCGTCGAGAAAATACCATGAAGTGTTGTGAAACTAAAGGCAGTGGAGATAAAGACATCTTATCTTCAAAGTTCCCTAAGCTACAATTGCAGGAAGCAGTTCTAGTTCCGTTAATGCAAGTGCAAATTTCCTGTGTCAATTGGCATTGGAAACGTTTAGCTTGATCCTAAGTATAACAGTGGAGTCAACCTACACTGTGAGGGGTAAGATGTCCTTTGGTACTAGGATCTATCAAAGAGGTAACATTCTCATTATGGATAAACGTGGATGAAAAGATGGGTAACTGCGGGGCGGGGTACCTAGAAGGCTGAATTGGAGATTGTTCTAAGCTGAAGTGTCACCCGGTAGCAGCTCTAATGTCGTTGATGTGGTGACGTTACCTCTATTGAGTGTAACATCAAACTTCACTGCTATTTCCCAATCTGGACATTTGAAAACTGTGTAGACCGTGTCACTCGTGGGCTTAGCATACAGGCGATGATACAGATAACTAGGTTGACTCAGTAAACAACCATCACAAGGCAGTCCGCTACAACTAATCGAACACGATGTGTAGCCGCAGTAGCTGTTCGCCGTATGAGAGAACTCCTCCAGTTGGTCACTAGGAGATATGTTATCACAAGCGTTGAAGGTGCAACTAACCGCTAACCAACATCGATGAATAGATTCCGACATTATAACGTGGTCTCGTGTGAAAAATTCTACCTTCTTAGTGCACCGAAATAGTATACCTTCGATCTCAATAGATAATAAGGCGATTATTGATTCGTTGTAATCGAAGCGTGAGTAAACACTCCTGTTGCACAGGTGGAAAGTGTGGTGTTTGTGTGCATTATGACTGCTTCATCTAAGGTGCACATTTCTACTTCTTGAGTTGGTAAATATCTTTCTTCGCGCGCCATTATGGGAATGACTTCGGAGTACTCTTCGGTTTGATGCAAGGAGGGCACTGCGGCCACGATTCCCAGAGGGAAAATAACGTTTACGGGAATCGGTTCGCCTAGTGGAATATGGTCGAATCCCTTGCTGACGTCTGCGCCAACATCTGTAAATATAGGTCAACGAAACATTTATTATTCATAGAATCCTCCTCAGTAGAGACACGACAGCGTGCAGGAAAACGCAGACCGTTGGGAATGAAAGCAGAAGAAAGGCACTAAACACTATGGTAACACCGATTTGTGTGAAGGTCCAACACTGGGTATTATATACGTGCTCCAAACAGAAAGCACACTGAAGATTCTCGCATATAGGATGAGCTCTATATTCTGCTTTTGTATCATAAAAGAGGGAGTCGGACATCAACCCTTAAAAAATCGTATAATCATGCAAGATAATCGATTGGGGAACAACAACGTCTCTTGAGTAGTATTCTGAAGCAATATACAATATTGCGATATGCAAGCTTGTATAACATCGATAGTGTCCGTAGAGTCAACCGAAAGCTTTCCGTTGATATAACGAAGGTGCACAATATGTATGTATTTATAATATATGTAATATAATATGTAATATGGAAGATGTATGTCACTACGTATCGGTGAATAACTGTCAACGATTCCCTAACCAGTGAATGATGGAATGGGGATACGTTGGACTCGGTTGCCAGTAATATGACCTTGTCACTGTGCCCCAAACATTAATGGGAATTTGTCCCTGGATAATATTATGTGTATCATTAATTATGAAGAGCGCTATCGGGTTGTCAAAGGTACACAAAATCTTTGCATTTCGTCGACAAGTATGAACTTTACAGAACTGTGGCGTCCCTATAACGAAGGGTGAAGGACGACTCCGACGGTTGTTAAAGTCGATGCATAAGAAATCATCTTGATCGACATAATCTCGAATACTAACAGAGAGGCGGTCCACCAATAAAACACTATCATCGAATGACTGGAGGGGGTTGAAGGTGTCGATCCGTTTGACAAGCTCACAACCAGACGAATGACTGAATGAGCGAACACCCCCTGGGCGGTATGATAAAAGACTATAGGGTATGTGATTTCGTTTGGTAAGCGTAGTAATTGAAGCTGTCGCAAAGGAACATGACGAAGCCCATTCAGGGCATCTACATTTCTCACCGCACAAAGAAGTTTGATTAAAACGCGCTATGGACGACGACAACTTAAATCGTATGTGTCCTAACTGAGAAGTAATAGGAAACCCACACAAGTTATCTTTCTTCATCGACAATATCGAGCGATTGCGACGCCGGAAAAAGAACAATTACGAGCATATAGAATTGTCTTTTCTAGATGACCATCTTCTCGTCATCGTGTGTTTGACGCTGAGATGGAGGAAAATAAAGTAAGCAGAATACTAGGAAGAAGTGTTCTGAAAGGTTGTGACAATACTTAGCACTGATTCTCATAGGATGAGTGCCCGGCGATCCGACAGAACTGCTCGATTTAGTAGGTAGTTGCTGACGTTTCTGCGGTACGGATGAAAGCTTTAGGTTATAGATTAAATTGTTAAGACGCGAAATTATTCGCTTCGCAGGCAAACGTAATTCGGCCGATCGTTTAAAATCGTCCTCCGAATCTACCATCTCGGCAAGTTTCCATTGTCCTCTAATTAAATCAGGATCGTGAACTAATGCTAAATCGCCTGTAGTCGGAATCTTAGTTTCGTATAATCTGGGTCGTGGGTGCATAGTCTGGTAGTTTTCCGCAACGCCGTCAAGTACTCATCATTCCACTTCTTCCAAAAATTATCCATCAATCTGGTTGTTACTTTGCACTCGTCCAGAAAGGCATCCGCTGGTGCTTAGCAATAAGATGGCGCTTGGGCATCCGTTTCCTTAGGGTATCGACCGCACGGTTTCGTGTAAGGTCGTAAAAACCTATGGGGCAAAGGAGGGAACAGCCCAACTCATCTGAAAAATATGTAAGAGGTCGTGTATTACGATGGCGTTGGCCTCTTTATGATTGTCTTGACATCTTCAGTATCTAGAATACGGTTCCTAAGGATGTGTATAAGACTTCTTATGAGACTATAGCATGCGTATAAGACTTTTTGAAGATGTCCACCATTTTTTCTTAAATCCCCCTTGCCAAAAATTAAGACTAAGCATGAACCCGAACTGAATGTGTTGATTAGCGCAATAACCTATGATGTCTCGATCGATTTCCAGATCTGGCAAGGTAGAATAACATCTGTTTATCGCCTTAAAAAATTGCGCATTATCACATAGAATCCAAGTGGGGCAACCATAAGTGGCAATGGAGCGTCTCAGAACATGCAAAACCGATTGCGCCGTCATATCTAAAACTACATCAACGTAAACGGCTCAGCAATTTATGCAAGTGAGAAGGAGAAGTCAATATTTCTTGATGACATCGGTGTCGGTTCGATATCTCATTGGCCCGAACAAATCCAGTCCTACATTTTCGTAGGGATATAGTGAGGGCTAACTCGGCGTAAAGGATGTGGCGCAAAGGGTGGCAAAGTAGAAGGTTTGGCTAGATAACGTCTGCAGTGACAACAAGGACGGATGGTCAATTCTACATCCGCTCGTCCCTGAGGGAACCACAAATGCGTCTTACTAAAGATAGAGCATGAATGACACCACAATGATTATTCTTTCAGTGAATGTGCTGGATGAAGAGGGTGGTGATATCGCTTTTCCGTGGAAGGAAATGGGTGTGTTTGGAACCTCGTGCAAAACCGGAAGCATCGTGCGTCCTGTAAATTTCCAAAGGAGGGTTTTATCACATTAAAACATGCTCAACTTACATCTCATCAAAGGAAGGAGGGGAATGGACTTGCGCCATGCAGAATGCTATAATCTCCGCTTTATTCAAACGCGCGATCTATGAACTTCCGCAACGTCGTCTCGCGGTAGCCGACTTCAAAGCAAGAAACTGGAGCACGCGACTCAATGTGCTAATTAGGTTGGTACAAGAACTAAATCGAGTCGGATCAATTACAAAGGGTGACGACACCGAATCTTCTTAAGTTAAAAAGGTGAAAGACACATCTAAATCCGACAACTCTTTGTTAATGCGAACTTCGTCATAGATGGAGTTCGTATTAAAGGTATTCTAGGTTTCCCACGTAGATTCATCTTGAGTGGGAAAACTCGGACCATGCCATCAAAGCGAATCTTTTAACAGATCTCCAACGGTCATTCCTCTCGTACCTCTATCTGCCGGATTGAGGGTTCCTAGTGTATGAGCAATGACTGTGTCGAGCGAGTTATCAAGGATGACCTTGACCCGTTTCTCGATATAGACGTGGTGACCCGACGAACGAGTTCAGTCTAATGCCACTCTACTGTCCGTCCAAAGAAACTTTCGGTTTGCGCTCACTTCTAATTGTTTGACGATAAAATTTAGGAGTTTTGCTCTTATCATTAGTGCCGTTTATTCCATTCTCGGAATCGTAATTCTATGGTTAGTTGGTGTTAACCTACATTTGGACATTTGCACTTCCGCCGTTGGATTCTCATCTTTAGGACGACAAACTATATACGCGATAGCGCAATAAGCAGCAGTGGAAGCATCGGCGAATACATGCAGATTATATTTGCACGATGACGACTCATGTAGTGAAAATAGCGATCGAGGGAGCGTACCGTAGTCGGAAAAGCGGATCGAAGTTGACGTCATTGAGCATACTTCTCCGTAGATATTTCTTCATATGCTAAAGAAATTTTCTGAGGGACTGGAAGAAAAGCTTGGTTTGGAGAGTAACGGGAGATATTACGGCGTGTGGATCAAAGATGCTTGCTGCGTGTTGTAGCACCTCTCGTTTAGTTCATCAATGAGTATGACCCGACGATGAAGGCATGGGGACAGTAATGGTATACTCTGACGTGTCCCACCGGAGACCAAGAAGTTTCTGCTTACTCGACATTTGAGAGCCTTCGCGCCTTTCAAAGTATTGGTCGAGGGGGGGGGGGGAGCAATTCTAGAATGAACTCGCAGGTTCATGTCAGCTTCTTGGAAAAGCTGTTTGGACTCATTACAATATGCTATACCTTCGAGAATATTTTTAACTCTGAAAAAGATATTATTCACCTAATAATTACGGTGAATGACCTCCAAGAGTCGAATATTTGTCTTAGTAAGATGTTGTTGAATGGTCCCCGCTAATTGAAAAAGCGAGCAAATCAGTCCAAACGGTACTCTGGTGAAACGTTACGCAACTATAGTATCGTCCTAAGGAGGTCTTTTGAAGTCTTCAAACCAGAAGAACCGGGTGAACCCGCGGAACTCCAAGTGAAAACCAACCATCAGGAAGGTTTTCTCAATATCGCTAGAGACTAGTATTTGATAGAAACGAATATGAAGAAGAATTCCTACCAGATCTTGTAATAATACTGGGCCTGTATAGAAAAGGTCCTTAAGACTGGGTTTCCCCTTCCTCTTAGTGGAACCGTCATATAATAGCCTAAATTCGAAAGCAGACTGATCGTTTTTTCCAAATCTCATGATAAGACAGATAGTGATGATGTTTACCACAAGCCTCTGACACGCGCTCTGTTATTCCTTTATCCAAATGTTTGACTATTCCAGCACGATACAAATCTAAAAATTCTGGCTGGCAATGAAGGGCTTTGTGTAGAGCGCGAAGACGACTAAGAGCTGCATTGATATGAGTTGGTAATTCGGAGGTGTCAGTTTTGAAGGGTAAAAGAACAACATACTTTTCACTTGCACGATCATAAGAAATCGTATAGTTGAAAAATCGAAGACACTCTTTGTCGTCGTTGATGGTTGGATTGTCCAGAATTCCAAAAGTTACTTACCAATTCTGTCAGAGAGTCGTGTTGAGCTGGATTAGCAAGATTATCACTCATAACGGCTGCGAAGGTTACATCTTTCAGGTGGGGAGCGTGACTCGTGAGAATATCCCCGATGGAAGTATGAAGCAAACACTGGCCGTCGGGAAGTTGCCTATAGCGCAAATTATCACACAAGATGATGTCCCAGAATTAGTCTATCCCAATCAGAATTGCAGGCTCTCCATTGTAAGGTAAACAATAATCCTGTACGAGTTCAGTGAATGTCTGCAATTTGAGTGAAACACTCGTCAATTTAGGAACAGAACGCACTGTCAGATGTTTTCCCCATTTTCTACCTATGTCGATTTGGTAACTAATACGGCGTATGTCTAAGAGTCCATTAGTCCCAAAAGTGCATATTTGCACGTTTTCACTTTTTAACGGGGATAAGTTCAAGGCATCTGCGACCTCATCAAGTACATATGACCGATTGGACCCCGAATCAAGGTAAGCCAGAGCTTTGATACGCTGGGAAGGATCGTCAGGATGGAAAATGGTAACCGCTGCACACATAAAAAGGGGTTGCAAGGGGGTTAGGTTCAGGCTGTGCTAACGAAAGAGCAAAATGTTTCGATGGTTCCTCCCGCTGGGAGGAGTACTGTAAGGGGGAAGGCGCAATTTCGATTTGGGTTGGAGGAACATCAACAGATATAACTTATGGCAGTGCAAGTGGTCTCACAACGGTAGAAAAGGCTGCATAATCTCGTTGGTAATGACTTGTCCTTGAATGTTGCTGATGGTCTGGTTTAGGAGAGGTCTCAACCTAGAAAACGCGTGGCTTCCCAACCTCAGCGCTCTTTCCCGAAGGTTGACGGTAACATAATGGGAGTGGTGCCTTTCGGGACAGAAACTACATAATTTTTTAGAAATACATTTGTTATATGAATGACTCGTGCTTAGACAGTTAAGACATAGCTGCAATTTTCTAGCCTGGGAACTGCGCTGTTGCGGTGTCACATAAACGTCGCACTGAAAAGGCCTATGGAATGGAAAACGGCAACAGAGGCAATTTTTTCCGAGTCGTTGCTGCTTATTCTTACGAACGGACTTATAAGATGTTATGTTCTTACGCGCAGAATTACCTGCAACCATAAGGTCGTATCTACCAGTTTACACTGCCGATGATGGGAATGCCGATTCCATGACGTCCATAGCACTATCTCTTCGAACAATATCTGTAAGAAGGTTAAGTAATTCAGTGGAGTACGTTATGACTATGTAAAGTTTTATGATTTACTAAACTACGAATGCGGGCAGCAAGTTCATTTAAAAGCAGCGCCCCAAGTGTTATTTCGTGTGAATCATCGGCGCCTGTTGATTGCAAAAGTTGACGCACTAAAGCAAACATCTGATTATAAAGTGTAGGCAATTGACGCCCTTGCGGGTCACACTCTGGTAACTGGGCCGGTTTTGGGCAAATAAGGTGTTTTAAGGCAACTTTATTGTCGTATAAAGTTTTAAGAGTCTCTTTTGCAACAGGATAATTACCTGGAGTGATGGCATGTCCCTGTATCGAAGAGAGAGCTTTCCCACGCAAGCAGGATCTTAATAAGGAAAACTTGGTTGCATCGTTTAACTGCTAGTTATTATCAACCAAAGTTGCAAAACGAGCCGAAAACTCTGGATAAACCAGTAGACTGCCATCAAATGATGGAAGTTCCAGTTTGGACAAAATGGAAGCGTCGACAAAATCAAGCAAGGAGTTGTCATGGGGAATTACGGTGTTAGCAGCTGTTGTAAATGACGCCGCCGATTGAGGATCCTCCCGGGCTAGGGGAACGTTTTTGTCCGACGCTTTATCGGAAGCGTCAGACAGGATCTGCAACCTTCTTTCAAAAGTTCAGAGTCGAGAGAATTTAATAAAAGTGCTAAATTCTCCAAAAAAGTGACGGAAGTGCCAATTTCTCACGATGGTCTCATCGAGCCTGCCGGTCTTGACGCATTGCAGAGGACTGAAACAGATGGATAATCTAAATGTAATATCAACTTGTTGAGATAACCTGTCATGGTACATCTGGCGAGCAGATGGTTCGATGGGCAGATGATGCCCGCTGTTGCTTTCACCATGAGTCATTGTACACACCAGGTTGACCTCGCCACCGCCCAAGCAATTGTAGCATCATATGAACGGTAGTGTGACTTCGTCCGGACCACCTCACCTCTGATCGAAATCGATTCATTATTGCTCTCTCCACACGGTCTCGTTATCATGTATCTAATTATTACCATAAGGTTGTGTTCATATAATTGTTAGATGAATTCAATAGAACTGTGAGCGGAACATAGCGATTCCGAGGAGGAGCGAACTCTCTAGACTATGTTCGGCTCACCACCGCGGTTAAGAGATTCTGCCCATATGTAATCAGTACTGACCCCACTGCTATCACACTACATATTCACCCACTGGGTCCCACCGTTGGCCTGTTGCGCCGGGGCGAGCATAACAACCCAAACGGGCTAAGCCGCCTAGTCATGCTCCGTCAGTTATAATAAAACCGTCAGTCACAATAATATCGTCAGTTACAGTGACATCTTCAGTTACAATAACACCGTCAGTCATAATAACATTCATAGTGTCGTCAGATGACGATACATCTCATCAGTCGGTCACTCACATTGACATATATATGTTGTATCGTTTCACCAGAGTACCGTTTGGACTGATTTGCTCGCCTTTTCAATTAGCGGGGACCATTCAACAACATCTTACTAAGACAAATATTCGACTCTTGGAGGTCATTCACCGTAATTATTAGGTGAATAATATCTTTTTCAGAGTTAAAAATATTCTCGAAGGTATAGCATATTGTAATGAGTCCAAACAGCTTTTCCAAGAAGCTGACATGAACCTGCGAGTTCATTCTAGAATTGCTCCCCCCCCCCCCCTCGACCAATACTTTGAAAGGCGCGAAGGCTCTCAAATGTCGAGTAAGCAGAAACTTCTTGGTCTCCGGTGGGACACGTCAGAGTATACCATTACTGTCCCCATGCCTTCATCGTCGGGTCATACTCATTGATGAACTAAACGAGAGGTGCTACAACACGCAGCAAGCATCTTTGATCCACACGCCGTAATATCTCCCGTTACTCTCCAAACCAAGCTTTTCTTCCAGTCCCTCAGAAAATTTCTTTAGCATATGAAGAAATATCTACGGAGAAGTATGCTCAATGACGTCAACTTCGATCCGCTTTTCCGACTACGGTACGCTCCCTCGATCGCTATTTTCACTACATGAGTCGTCATCGTGCAAATATAATCTGCATGTATTCGCCGATGCTTCCACTGCTGCTTATTGCGCTATCGCGTATATAGTTTGTCGTCCTAAAGATGAGAATCCAACGGCGGAAGTGCAAATGTCCAAATGTAGGTTAACACCAACTAACCATAGAATTACGATTCCGAGAATGGAATAAACGGCACTAATGATAAGAGCAAAACTCCTAAATTTTATCGTCAAACAATTAGAAGTGAGCGCAAACCGAAAGTTTCTTTGGACGGACAGTAGAGTGGCATTAGACTGAACTCGTTCGTCGGGTCACCACGTCTATATCGAGAAACGGGTCAAGGTCATCCTTGATAACTCGCTCGACACAGTCATTGCTCATACACTAGGAACCCTCAATCCGGCAGATAGAGGTACGAGAGGAATGACCGTTGGAGATCTGTTAAAAGATTCGCTTTGATGGCATGGTCCGAGTTTTCCCACTCAAGATGAATCTACGTGGGAAACCTAGAATACCTTTAATACGAACTCCATCTATGACGAAGTTCGCATTAACAAAGAGTTGTCGGATTTAGATGTGTCTTTCACCTTTTTAACTTAAGAAGATTCGGTGTCGTCACCCTTTGTAATTGATCCGACTCGATTTAGTTCTTGTACCAACCTAATTAGCACATTGAGTCGCGTGCTCCAGTTTCTTGCTTTGAAGTCGGCTACCGCGAGACGACGTTGCGGAAGTTCATAGATCGCGCGTTTGAATAAAGCGGAGATTATAGCATTCTGCATGGCGCAAGTCCATTCCCCTCCTTCCTTTGATGAGATGTAAGTTGAGCATGTTTTAATGTGATAAAACCCTCCTTTGGAAATTTACAGGACGCACGATGCTTCCGGTTTTGCACGAGGTTCCAAACACACCCATTTCCTTCCACGGAAAAGCGATATCACCACCCTCTTCATCCAGCACATTCACTGAAAGAATAATCATTGTGGTGTCATTCATGCTCTATCTTTAGTAAGACGCATTTGTGGTTCCCTCAGGGACGAGCGGATGTAGAATTGACCATCCGTCCTTGTTGTCACTGCAGACGTTATCTAGCCAAACCTTCTACTTTGCCACCCTTTGCGCCACATCCTTTACGCCGAGTTAGCCCTCACTATATCCCTACGAAAATGTAGGACTGGATTTGTTCGGGCCAATGAGATATCGAACCGACACCGATGTCATCAAGAAATATTGACTTCTCCTTCTCACTTGCATAAATTGCTGAGCCGTTTACGTTGATGTAGTTTTAGATATGACGGCGCAATCGGTTTTGCATGTTCTGAGACGCTCCATTGCCACTTATGGTTGCCCCACTTGGATTCTATGTGATAATGCGCAATTTTTTAAGGCGATAAACAGATGTTATTCTACCTTGCCAGATCTGGAAATCGATCGAGACATCATAGGTTATTGCGCTAATCAACACATTCAGTTCGGGTTCATGCTTAGTCTTAATTTTTGGCAAGGGGGATTTAAGAAAAAATGGTGGACATCTTCAAAAAGTCTTATACGCATGCTATAGTCTCATAAGAAGTCTTATACACATCCTTAGGAACCGTATTCTAGATACTGAAGATGTCAAGACAATCATAAAGAGGCCAACGCCATCGTAATACACGACCTCTTACATATTTTTCAGATGAGTTGGGCTGTTCCCTCCTTTGCCCCATAGGTTTTTACGACCTTACACGAAACCGTGCGGTCGATACCCTAAGGAAACGGATGCCCAAGCGCCATCTTATTGCTAAGCACCAGCGGATGCCTTTCTGGACGAGTGCAAAGTAACAACCAGATTGATGGATAATTTTTGGAAGAAGTGGAATGATGAGTACTTGACGGCGTTGCGGAAAACTACCAGACTATGCACCCACGACCCAGATTATACGAAACTAAGATTCCGACTACAGGCGATTTAGCATTAGTTCACGATCCTGATTTAATTAGAGGACAATGGAAACTTGCCGAGATGGTAGATTCGGAGGACGATTTTAAACGATCGGCCGAATTACGTTTGCCTGCGAAGCGAATAATTTCGCGTCTTAACAATTTAATCTATAACCTAAAGCTTTCATCCGTACCGCAGAAACGTCAGCAACTACCTACTAAATCGAGCAGTTCTGTCGGATCGCCGGGCACTCATCCTATGAGAATCAGTGCTAAGTATTGTCACAACCTTTCAGAACACTTCTTCCTAGTATTCTGCTTACTTTATTTTCCTCCATCTCAGCGTCAAACACACGATGACGAGAAGATGGTCATCTAGAAAAGACAATTCTATATGCTCGTAATTGTTCTTTTTCCGGCGTCGCAATCGCTCGATATTGTCGATGAAGAAAGATAACTTGTGTGGGTTTCCTATTACTTCTCAGTTAGGACACATACGATTTAAGTTGTCGTCGTCCATAGCGCGTTTTAATCAAACTTCTTTGTGCGGTGAGAAATGTAGATGCCCTGAATGGGCTTCGTCATGTTCCTTTGCGACAGCTTCAATTACTACGCTTACCAAACGAAATCACATACCCTATAGTCTTTTATCATACCGCCCAGGGGGTGTTCGCTCATTCAGTCATTCGTCTGGTTGTGAGCTTGTCAAACGGATCGACACCTTCAACCCCCTCCAGTCATTCGATGATAGTGTTTTATTGGTGGACCGCCTCTCTGTTAGTATTCGAGATTATGTCGATCAAGATGATTTCTTATGCATCGACTTTAACAACCGTCGGAGTCGTCCTTCACCCTTCGTTATAGGGACGCCACAGTTCTGTAAAGTTCATACTTGTCGACGAAATGCAAAGATTTTGTGTACCTTTGACAACCCGATAGCGCTCTTCATAATTAATGATACACATAATATTATCCAGGGACAAATTCCCATTAATGTTTGGGGCACAGTGACAAGGTCATATTACTGGCAACCGAGTCCAACGTATCCCCATTCCATCATTCACTGGTTAGGGAATCGTTAACAGTTATTCACCGATACGTAGTGACATACATCTTCCGTTGTGCACCTTCATTGTATCAAGGAATATTGGCTTCTCCTTCTCACTTGTCTAGATTTTCGAGCCGTCTACGTGTGGGTATGCAAATGGAACATGCAGAGTAGAAACTCTTTTTTGGAAGGCAAAGAGAACGGCCGACTGGTTCTGCATGAAAGGATGAAGTTGTGCTGAACTATATCATTACCACTGCACGAACCACATTCGATGACATAAAGGAGAGGTAGTAAACTAAAAAAACATGTGTCACTAGAGATCAATTTTCTGCCATTTCTAATGTGCTATTAATAAGGATAATGATTAAATAACACGTTGATGATGCGGCATATCACATAATAAGATAGCGCGAAAAGGAGAAGAAGTTTCGCAGAATTGCAAGCATAGGCGAAAGATGGTTCAAGAACTAAATGATAATCCTCGTAACTGCTTATACGATGTATATCCTATTACAGTTTTTTACTATTCATAAGTGGCTCGATGATGAGGATAGCGGTAAACCAGTGTTAGGTAGTAGATCTGACATGTAGAGTGGTGGGAATTAGACAGGCATTGAAGCAATTCTCAAAACCATCCTTTATCAACCTTAGCAATGATGACAATTCATCATTTCTTGATGATAACTAGAGACGTTGTTAATAAAATTTTTTTCAATTTAACACTGGCTAAAAATTGCAGTTCTTCTTTTTTCAGGGTCTCAAAAGGTCGATTTCACAGATCAAGGAAAAAAGGCGGAAACCGTCGAAAAAGCAGCCTGTGTTGCACTGAATTCGTAGTATTCAAGAAAATTGAGAAATAAAAAGAGAAACTGTCAAAAAGAGAGACTTACGTAATGACAAGTGTCTAGGAGAATGGAAAAGTACAGCAATCAAGATCAAAAGCGTTTGTCAAAAAACGGCAAATCAGGGTTCATGTATCACCTGTTTGGAATTGACTCTGAACCTTATTAAGGTGACTGCAGTTAACATTGATTTGATAGTGTAGTTGTAGAATACGACAAAGACTAACAAGTTTATTGTGAGTAAAATGTCCGTAGACCAATCGGATAAGTGGATTGAGTGCGGTAGGATTACGGTAACCCTAGCGATCCAACCACTAACCGCTAGGTGATGACAACCTAAGACAACTAATGACGACTGAACATTCTGTTTTGACGAAAGCTTATATATGGACCACAGACAAAGAGTTTGCCAGATGAAGCGCTAGAGAAAGCCTACGTTTACACAAAAAATCCACGCACACAAAGGATTAGATTTGAAAAAACAAAGTTCAACATGCGTTCAAAAGAGGATAGGCTAGATGATTGTCTGAAATAAATTCAACACAAAGAATTTCATGCTCACACCACGTTCGTAGCATAAAAAGTGACAAGTTCATCTCGCGATGGGAGCGTAAACACAAAGGACGTTGGCCAGCTGCACATTCGTTCGCCGGCACCGACTACTTACAAGAATCACAGAATACCAAACTGCATAATTCGAAACAGCACCGCTGAGGCTTTTGCGTGATGCTCAATCAAATAAAACGTTCGTCTGTGCAAGAACATAAGCTTGATATACTGACAATTTCAACGCGCTACTTTCTATGAAGTAGTTCCATTTAATATGACTACTGGAGTATTAAGTAATTTTTTTTCAAATCATGCCGTAGCCAATTTCTCATATGTAAGTGACAACTACACAGTGTGACAACGGTAGCTGTAAAATCGCCTGCCAATATTTTTATGAAGAACGCGGAAATTCTTAATCACACTTCTTGAATCTGCTTCATTCTGTTATGGTCAATTCTGACGCGGCTGCTGCATATGCTGTGATACTGTCAGCAATAAATAATTTGTGGCAAGTGCACAAAAAATGCTCAATAATTCAACGGATCTCTTCTAAGCTCTCAAAAATAATTCAAATTCTTTCGACCACAGTCGTCGTTCTACAGGTGTTTTTACCATGGGGCTGCGTCTAGGGAGCAAATCAAACATCAAATTGACTATGCGGGATAAACAAGAAGAACGTAATGTTTTGCATGACTCATTGTAATGCGCATCAGTGAACGTTGCAAAGATCTGCTGCGTCACATGTTTAATTAGAATGGTTTTTTTGCTCCCACTAACACCACACATCGCTCAGTAAACAATTTTTGTGTATTTAATCCTATTCTTTGTCGCTATCAGCGCTTGGTTAGCAAAAAAGTGCATCTTCGTCTAGTGAAAAATTCTCATTTAGAAAAGCATGTTTTCACCTTCTCACTGACTACGTAAAACTTTCTCTTTGCTTCTAGTGCACGACCAGAGAAGACTTGTGTTCAATACTGAACGGAGTAATGATTCTGAGAAAAGTTTGAAATGAGCTGATACACTTTGTATAATTTGCAAGAAGCCAAGAACTTTATGAAATGTGTCGTAACAAGCTGATATAAAAAGTGTTCCTGACAAGGTAGAAAAAAATCTCGATTTCTGACGTCTACGATTTGGGTTTAGCACTAGGAAAGGTTCTGAGCAATTTGTAAGGCAATGCAAAAAGTAAAAACAACTTGGTATAACTTCAGGTTTTATTAAGAGCAGAGAACGGTCTTACTGTTTCTGTGCGCCATGTTGTGAAGTGAACAATCAAATGCAATGAAAGAAGAACACAATACAAAACCCAATTGAAAGCACGCTATTGCTCTTGTAAATACATTGTTATAGTAGAAAATCCGGGTCATACTTTCTCTCAGAAAAAACCCTATGCATTACATAAAAGTTTGAAAAGGATGATTACGATTGAAGCTTTAGCTTAGCTGGAGGTTTAATTCCGATTTGTGTTTGTAGTATCGACCGCCTTGGCTAATAATTGCTGATAGAATCGGTGTGGTGTGAGAACAAAAAGTGTAACGGGTGATACTAAACCCATGGAACCGCTCGTATCTTAGCACTTTTGCTGTTCTCTTTCTGAGGCTTTCAATTTTACTAGAAATGCATTGATTTCAAAGGCTATAGTGCAGAAAGAGCAGAGCAAAAAGCAGCCATCATTGTATAAGATAACACCTAGACGATAAATTTGAAGCCAAAGCTGGTATCTCACTAGCCCTGTATAGAACACAAAGAAATGACGGGAAAGGTTTCAAAGTAAAAGCAGCTAACCTAGCACAGGAATTTGAGACATTAGCTCAAAAATTCTGAGATCGCCTAAATAAATTTCAAAAATCCAGCAACGAGTTTAGAAGAAAAGCTGCTTTGTGATCACGCGCGTGATCTTCACGCCACGTCTGAGGCCAATTTCTTCCAACCAGAGCCAAATACATTTTTGTTGTGAGTGAACAATATAATTTCAACTTGGTATCTGCACATAATAAAAGAGCAAATTATTGATCAACGTCACGGTTACGCTCGTGAGAATTTGGCGCTTTTTGAGGCACTACATTACAGCGATTTAAGACTTCTGGAGAAGAAGGAAAGCGAAGCAGAGTGTAGACATGTGGCACTGAAAACTCAGTTCTTAATTTTTCACATAAGTGAAAAGCAATCTAGCAATTCTAGAACAAGTCCTGTGGTCGTGGAGAATGCACCAAATTGGGCTCAAAATTAGCGATCAAATTATTCCAGTTACTTATGCCAGATGAGTGATATTGATTAGAATCATAAATATGCTGATCAAAACATGCCTCAGTACCACAGCCTTCACCTATATCACGGCATTTACAAAATTAGAGCAGGATCACTTATTACGAGTATGTGGTGCGATTTCATGTATAGCCTCTGACACATGTGTGTAGAATGTGTAGTGCCCGTTACAGTATGAAGCAGGAGAGAGTATGAACATTATGGTGATCATTTTCAGTTCAAAGAGACATTGAATTTTCTACACTGTAAATTGTACATTTATTCGGGTTTTTTATCGAAAAAAGATTATAATAAAATAGATAATTGCAAAAACGGAATTTTTTTGTGACAATGTTCCGCAAGCAACACCGTTGTCGGTGAGTACATCTCGAGGCGATGTACCACACTACACATGTTTTTTTGTTACAATACACATTTATTCCGAGAACGGCAATCTATCAACCTCGGTATCCTTTAGCAATTCTCTATTTTATTCTTAAGCCAGAAGCGAGATTTTCTAACAATATCTAATTTAGCAGCTGACCTTTCGGCGGTGGGTTCGCTTTGTTCAGACCCTAGAAAGACCAGGTTTCGACATACGCACTGTTTTTTTACGAGCGTCCATTGAATTATTCGAGTGGAGACGAAAGGGCGGAGATTATGTGAACTCGTAACCTCGCTAACTGTACCTTACGAGTCTACGTGATTTCTGCTTGGTGAACTCCACTTGAGTAAAACGATGGAAGACCTATAAAAATGGCGAGTATGTTGAAAGTTGATTTTGGGCTTGATGCGATTAAACTAAGGTCTAGTGATTTTTTTTTAGACCAATGAAGGTGTATGACTAACTGGATTGTGGGCAGCCTGATATTTCCAGACTCTGAAGAGGGCGACCCGTCGAAACGCTAGCCACCTCGAATATTGTAATTCAAGCTGCATTTTAAATGTATTGTTGTATGCTTCGTTAATATTCAGTAAATAATATCAATAACCCCCGGAACGGATAAACAGAAGAAAATACTCATTTATTCAAACTATGTCGAGCTTAAGAGATAGTCGGTCTTGGGATTTCCATAATTTACTGTATTACTTCGCTACGAAGATCCGCACTTTGGTTGGGCTAAACAAGATCGAATTGAGCACTATATCGTTAGTATGGGAAGAAGTCTCACATTTTGTAACCGAAATCACGTGTTCCTTCCATTTATACAACTAATGTTCTCCACCTTATATTACACTAAATGAGCCATGGCCGAGTAGTTGTAACGCTAGTAGTGGCGCTCTGGGGTTGGAGGCTCTCCAGCCACCTCATCTATTCCAAAAACCTTTCAGAGGATCCGTTGCCACGTTCAGTGAAATGCTAGGCTGTCAATACTCAAAATGACTCGGGAAGCTCGGGATCGATGAGTGGAGTGCCCGAAAAATTGTCAAAATAAGCTGGAGCTGCGCTATTCGCTCGCATTCGCTTTCTGAACAAAAAAGAAAGAAAGAAAAATGGCTTTTAAAGGCTAGCCGATTGATTCGTTTTATGGATGGTGCTCATCTGTTGAAGGTGCTTTTTAAGGATGAGAAGATATTATCATAGTTGAACCACTCCACATTCGCCAGAATCGACTTCAATTCTCAAGAAGGTTCAGCAGAAGCCGGCAGAGAGCATGAGCTGCGGTTATTTTATGGCTGCTGTGATAGTTTGAACTCATATTTGCACCATCGGAACGATGCCTTCGGTCTTCATCAACAATAATGTCGAAATCAACGCCTCCAGCTCTCAGCAGCAAGTTTTACGGGCTTACTACAACCTTCGACTACTCAAACACCTTGGCGCCGACGGATTTACACCTCAGCAGGACTGAGCTTTTGCTCATTAAACTCGCTCAAGGATTGCCATTTGTCAAGAGCTGTTTTTAGACCTGTTCGGGGCAAGCACATTTGGATGTCAAAGTCGCCCGATCATAACTTGGTGGATTACTCCGTGGTCCGTGTTGGAGCGAAAAGTCACGGCTTCTCGCTGCACTATTGTAGACTCGATTAATATGGATTTGACACGCGCTTGATCTGAAATTACAATGGAAACTTGTGTGAGTATCGTTGGAAATTTTCGCAGGCGACTCATATAGAGGACAGAGGAGGCAATTTTGAGAGTGTATCATAATCTTTTATGTTTATTGTTATAGTTGTTGACCTAATAAACGTTTTCATTCCCTCAGTAGAATGAATTCAATTGTTTATGAAAATTTTTTCTCTGTTGAAATATCTGGAGATATTGACAGAATTTTCTGCTCCCTGTGTATATACACATACGGATGTGCATATATATATATATATATTTATATATATCGATATTGAAACATATTGGAGTAGCAATATGATAATATAATGTTATCAAGAAATTCGCTACGTTGACCCGTTCACAAGAGATTTGGGGGACTTTGATTGCCCTGTTGTCTTGTAGTCATGAAAACCGGTTTCAGTTGGTGTGAGAATTGTATTTCAGCACATGAAGTATCCTACACTCGCTGAGAATCCAAAATAAAGCTCATCATATGTATTTTAACCCCTCACAATGATGACATAACAATACTGCAGTGATCAAAGATAATTATCACAAATACAATCTTGCTCACATGAATCGACGATTTCCCTACAAAAAGCCATTGGAAGGACTAGACGCACATATCATTCTGAGCATTGTCTCATCTACCGAACCTTGTTACGGAGGTTAAGTGAAACGTCAATACAGCTACTGAAGCATGAAAGCATTTGATTCACATATTAGAACGTGAACAGATAATCGATTTTTGGATGTAACATGAACAATCGTATGACGACAGGTCTACAATATTTTTGTCAATAAGTTGCCAGCTGAGATTAGGTGCAGACAGTGGGAGCAGACTCTCCATTCATCTAGAAAACATAGTACGACTCTTAGAAGGAAGGACATCTAGCTAAACCACACAAAAAAACTGTAAGAGTTTAAGATTCGACAGCAATGACTGTGAGTTTGAGATTCGACAGTATTGATTCATATATTTACCACCTATCTTGACAACAGTATGTCGCATTGCCCTTTCCAACTCCATCTTTTGCATGACCATCTAGTGGGTCCAGTTGATCGAAAACGACTCTTAACTACAGTAAACTAAATTTCCTCTACCGAAAGACTACGAAGAAAAACGAAAACAGACGAAATTGAAGAAATGAGTGAATAATGAGATAGTAAATTGATATAAACTACTTACGGTAAGCCCAGCACTTTTTTCGCTCAATTCAGGACATGCTTCGTCCACATCAATCTTTTCAAAATCGTTATCATTACTAACCGGCTTAAGATTATTGAAGGCTACGTCATATTCTTCTAGTTCAGCCATGCTTAGACACCACACATTTAAGCAGTTCACCAGCTCGTGATAATACATGAGTGTTCTTCTAGCCTGAAAACATGGAAGACTGCGATAAGAGACAATATTCAAGAAAATTTCAAAATTTACGACCAATAATCAATTTGTCTTGAGGCTGTTTGGCGTAGAGCAACGATGACTTAACAGTTGCCATGTTTGTGTATGAAGCATCCACAATGGTTGGCACTATAAGAACAGAACTGTCAATTTTATTATAGTTTACGAATCAAATGAGTATTTTCTTCTGTTTAGCAGTTTCGGGTGTTATTGATATTATTTATTGAATATCAGCCAAGCATATAACAATACAGTTAATAATGCAATATGTGTATTACAACAGTCGTGGTGGCTTACGTTTCGGCAAGGTTCGCCATCTTAAGAGCCTCGAAAGGTCAAATTGATTCGCAAATTATTGGATCAAAGGCCTCCATAACCCAAGCAGAAAACGTAAGAAATAGATTTTTGAGTCGCATAGGAGAAACTTCATTTCAAAAAACTCACCGCTTCGATGCTTCAGGTCTTTCAATTAACCATTGAAGACCTGCCACTTGGAGTCTGTGCTTAAGTGAGACTGTGCCTGGCTCAGGCCGGGAATATTAGCCTGAGGTATGGTGCGAGGTCACGCGTTATTACAAGGCATTCCTCTTTGCGGTTCATTTTTGGGCTTATGCTATGTATCTAAATGGCTTCCGAAGTTTTACGCGTAGATGTTTTTGATTCCTGTGCAAGGACGGTGAATTTAACGTCAAAATCTGTTCCTTTATGCTTTTGTTCTTTATGCGTACCTAATGGGGTTTTTGGGTCGGAGTTACGTTTCCCAGCTAGGTGCTCTTTTACACGGATGCAGAGTGGCCTACCCGTTTCGCCAACATATTCATCCCCTCACGCCTCGCAAGAGATTAGATAAATTGTACCCTAACTCATGCAGTCGCCCTCTCTGCCGTTTGCACAAACTTTGCAGTTGTTGGTTTCACAGAGGCAATCACACAGTCGGTTGTGGACTAATCTGCGTTTTAGTGTTTTTTGGTGGTATCTCGACTACTGCCACCGAATTATCTAGATCTGCTCTTTGTAAGCAGCGTTTAATGGCTGCGCTTATCTCGCTGGAAATAAACGGCAGGATGTATGGAACTTCATCTTCACCAGACCTTCCGCATATGGGTGCCAAATTTCCTCTAATTCTAACCTGAAAAGCTCCCATCGTGTTGTAGTCATTGAAGATGGCTAATTTTCGCGCCAAGCTCAAAGACTCGAAGATATGTTCTTTTCCTGTGCACACATTAGCAGCTGTTCGAAACATGTATTTTATAAGTGCGCATTTTGTGCGTGAGGGATGAGCAAATGGGTAACGAACCAGGATGTTTTGTTGCCTGGTTAGCAGTACCATTTTGTGTTGTGGGAGTTTTTGGAGAGGTTAACTGGAACGCTCAAAGATGAAAGCCAATTTGTCTTAGATTTCTCACGGGTGAACTTTATGTACTTTGACTGACTATTTAACAACTCATAACATTTGTCCATCTCCTCTCGCGTTGAGCAGACAACAAAGCAATCATCCATATACCTACAATAGAGCAACGGCCGGAGATCGATTATTGGGACCTCTTCTTTAGACATAAAAGCGACATAAAGGGTCGGAGCTAGTCGTTGTCCCATTGCCAGCCCTCTGATCTGCGCAAGATAATTCCCAGACCATCTAAAGAATGAACAGCTTAGGCACTCTTTTAAGTGAGTCATAACCTGCCAATTGGAGGAGCCATACATGTTCGTAATTCTTTTGTGCTCCGTTAGAAACTCGTATATGACTTGAATTGTGTGCTCATTCGACGCGTTGGTACAAAAAGCGGTCACGTCGAAAGATTCCATTACTACGCGTTGCTGTGAGACGTGTTACTTAGACGATCGAAGAACATTTGGGTATTGGTAAGATAGGCTGGAATGTGTTCTAGTATTTGGACTAGTATTAAGTTTAAAAAACCACGTTATTCTATCTGTTTGCCCGTCTAAAACAGCTGATAATGGGTCTGACTTTGAATTTTGATGGATCAGTAGACGCAAGATCATCAGTGAATACCAACTTATAAGTTTTAACAAGTACAAGACGGGGCATGGTGGTGGACTAAGCTTTATTTGAGATACAACGGAACGTTTAGAACCAGCCGAACTTGCTATTTTAACCCATTCACTATTCAATTTCGATATTGTTTTGAAATTCCTTGTCAGATGGTGGACGACAAAGTGTAATGTCTTCTAGGTGTTTTTTCGTTATCTCAACATCCAATTGATAAGAATTTACCACGAACTCTCCTCAAACACCACTAACTGATAGATTAATGGTCTTGGACTTTGTTAGCTCCCGTATCTGTCGCATGCCCTTTTTTCTGCGTTGATGTTAGAGTGGAGCTAAACTTTTTTGCGCGATAGTGATTAAGGATTCTAAGGGTCTCGTATTAAATTATATGAATTGATATCTACTTTGCTATTAGGTCCTTGCTGCCTAAAGAGCGCTTGAGCAAAAGGAGGTGTTGGCAATGCCCCTGATTTTTGTTGTTCATGCCTTTTAGATGTTTCTATCCTGGTTTTATAGCGGAGGCAATTTTGGAGCTTTGGTAAATTGCACGCGATACTACACAGGGTTAAGTAATGGGTTGCGTTGGTGAGAAACTTGGGTACATTTCGAAGGTGATCGCGCGTTGTCGCAAAGAGTCATGCCTCCTAACACGGTGGCCCTTGATTTTTCTGACACATTATTGATGTTCGGTCTTTCGTTAACGGTGCTGTCGTGTTTTGTTGAAGTTTGCCTGTGCGATTTATCCAAAAAATTTTCAGATTTTTTGTGTAAGGTCACTTTAGCACTTGATCTAATAGATTCACAAATCAAAGTTGATCCATCCGTGATTTTGCTTCGAAGCGATCCTTTAAATACTGAACACAATAAAAATCTTTGGATTCACACTTTTTCAACTGAGAATACTTAAACCATGTTTGAATCAAAGCAATTCTCGTAAGAGTCTTACTTCTATGCTCAATACTCGTTGGTCGTCCTGTGGTCGTCCGCATACTTCGTGAAATCGCTCTCGTTTGATGAGATTTGGAACGACTCAGTGTTTCAAGCAGGTACGAGGAATAGAATCGTTTGTCTAGCTATGACATTCTTTTTGCCTTAGTGACAAGGCTTTCTCACTGATCGGAAGAAGGGCGGATGAACACGCGCGTTTCTTGATAATAAAATATTTCCCAGCACTGATCTCTCTTATTTATGAACCGCTCTTATTATGAAATTTTAGGCTAGTTTTGCCACATAGAACAATTAGTAGTTTCTGTGTGTCAAACTTCTGGGCCTGGGAGAATCGCGTTTATCGTTACATTAACAGTACATACTGGTAATACAAAGGTGTATAGGAAGATTACAATGAGAAAGATATTGAACACCACAAGAATAGTAGGGAAGCATTACTTCAAGTGGAATCCTCATTGGAACTTCCGCCCGCTTATAATCACTTCATTATGAGGCGGGTTCAAGATAGAATGCTATAAAGTTAAACGTGGGTATGAAGACTATAGAGTAAGATTACAGAACATTCATTCATTATTCATTCATTTGAAAAGCTTAACTGCCAAAATTAAGCTCGGTTACACCAATGAACAAGGTATTTTGACAGTGACGAATGTGCCAATGCACATCTAGCAATCAAAATCAAATATGCATTGAGAGTTCAAACCGACTTTCGAGAAGCAAATACGTAAAATTTACGGAAACAGAATGTATGAGGATATTTATTTGAGTATGACAATACAACTGTCACTGAATCACATTTAAGAGATAACAGTCAATCTGAGTTTCGCCCATATTCAGCAACCTTGATGTTATATTCCATAATTTATAGTGCCGTGAAGAAAAGAGGCAACGAAAGTTGTCGTTCACCTCTGTCATAGCTGATGTGGTAATCAAAATCCATGTATATGTAGAGTAGAATCATATAAACTCTATGGTCAGAAACTAAATAATCTAATCTCAAAATTGAAAAACTATAAATCAGTGGATCGCTTCTCCCTCGCCTAATCTTGCATCTTCTCTATCCACTTGTTCACTAGCGGACTGATCGGCGCAGTATCTGAATACAAACTGGCTGAATGAAAGTGAATATATGCGGAGTGATTTTCATCACTTAAGAGCAAGCACTTTGCTGCTTATAAGTGACAAAACTTACTGAGTTGTCATTTACTGTCATACTACTGCCGCCACTTGGCTGGTTGTTCTTTCACGGCTGGCGTTGCTAACAATATTTTTGATGATGGTACACAGCCCGTACACAAATCACTATGTTCAACATATCCCTCACTTGATACTTTCAGTAGAACGTGGCCATGTTCTGGGCACATCGCATTCGAATGTTCCTCCTGCAATGACTCCTAAATCATACACCGAAAATTCCACTCAGAAACGGATCTTAGACAGAGCTTCAAAAGGTGGACAATTAATAGGAAGCCACGAAATTTTTGGATGAAAAGAAGTCTAACAATGTCGGCCGCCTCTTTCTTAGAGGAAAGATGCTCTGAAGCCACAGCTGTTGCTAAGAAGGAGTCTTCCTCCTAAATAATAACTATTTATAACAAAATGAGACATTGCTAGGCCAACGCGAGTCATTGTAAAGGCCAGTTATGCATTCAGTCACGCTTGATGCTTGATGAAAACGAATGCACGGCCCACTCCTTGGGAGTGGTCAACGCTGAGAGTTTCATACTTTTGTACGTCGGTATTTCGATAGGAGCAATGTGGAAGAATTTTCGTGTGTGGAATTTCCCATTTCCCACAAATGTCGCTGGCAGGTGGCAGTTTTACTTATATTTTGAGCACCTTCGGACAGGAATAAAAAGGATATAAGTGCTCGGAGTTGATCAACCCCTGAGGGATGCGTCATGCACTCAATTTCAGTTTTTGAGTTCGTTTGAGACAATGGCTCACCGTGGTCTCCCGCTGAAAGTGCTGCTTTCGAACACACTACTAATTTGTCCAATTTTTCTCCTTTTCAATCGGGTTGTTGTCAAAAGTATTTGTTTTTGAAGGATGTTTTAGCAGCTTTAGGTAAGAACGATATATCAATACACTGGTCACACGTTGATTGACTGAGAAGCAAAAGGGGGTAGGCGACAGTTGCGCAATACTTATAAGTCGGTGATCAGTGTTAGGAAGACAGGGAGAAGATCAACAACAAAGTTGGGCCGGACAATATCAATTACAGGACTGTGAAGAACTGTTTCTAAAGCTTTCACGAGCTTCACGCGTGACGATCTGCAAGTCTTCTGCTATGACGGCACATTCAGGGTTTTTTAAACTCGATCATCATCGAAGATGATTCCTGGGTCTATTACGTAAGCAACAAGGGCACGTTTAATGGTTGCCTGCCGGCGAAGAACTACTAGCTTAAACGAAAAATTGACCAGAGCTCAAATTTTATGCCGAGAAAGTTATGCTCTCAGTTTGTTAAGATCAGTGGCCTGTGCTTCTAAAAAGTGCCTGACAACAAATAGACAAACAGGCCAATGTCTACGGGAAACAGCACAAAAGTTGGCAGCAGTTGTTCGAGAAAAGCGCTCCAAACAGTTCCGTCGTCCTTCTTCATAATATCGCTGACCTTACCTTGCAGAGTCGATTGGCCAATTTTTGGACCGACTAGTGCAAACCACGGTGCCAGATCTACCGTATTGTCTTGATGTTCCTCAGTCGGATTATCACCTCTTTCACGTCCTCAAATATCATCTGTAGGAGAACATCAAAGACTACAATCAGCTTAAAAGTGGCAACACCGATTTTTTTGATCGCCAGTCCAAATTATTCTAAAAGGAAAAAAGCATCCAATCTTTTCCCAGAAAATTGTTGGATATCATAGTTTGTGATGGTGATTATATTATGATTGATTAATTTTTTTGTAGACTCTTTGGGGATCGCCATTAACAGCAAGTGCGATCGTGCAAAATGAAGTGCAACCATTTGATGCTGCTATCACAGAAGTTGATTAAAATCGACCGTCGTTTGGCTAATCTTTTAAGATGGGTGTTTTTCATTCACTTGGAGTAAACTCCACTGTTTTTTTAGCCGATCTGTTTTCTGGTTTTCTTATTATGACTGGTCCATCTGTGTTACTCTATCAGTCTAATAATTTTCGGATCATGAATATGAGATAACAAGGATAATCGCAAAAATAATCTTTGAAAAGGGAATACGTCTTTGTATACGATACAGCTTCACCTAAGTAGCTCTCCTAAAGTAATAGTGCCAAAGTTATGCGTGTAGAACGTTCATGATCTTTGAATGCACAAAGTTCTAAACTTCAACTGCACACAACAACAAGTTTGTAAGATGCAAGCACATGTAAGAATATGTTCTGCAACGGCTCCGCGCTTTAATTACAGGCGATATCGCGATCTAACTTGAATTTTGTTATCTCAACATGTGATTTTCTAATCATGCTCCACTCAAATGCTTCCATAGAATGAATGATCACGTGAGATTACTAATGATATGATCGATAAGGGTCTATAAACGAGTAGCAATATCAAATCTTCACTTTGTTACTCTCCATCCCATCACTTAGACTCATTATGGTAATTTTCTTGGTACCTCAAGTCTTTTAGCCTAGTAGCCATAGTTTTCTTCTTGTACATTCTCCGTAAACTTTTTAGTATGAGTCTCCTCTTTCTTGGAATTAATATTAAACTTCCATGAACGCTAGCATATCCTAGGATCTAGTCGATCCAGCTGTCACGGAGCCAAAGTTGGACATTACACAGGTCACGTTATCGTTAGAATATTTTTTCTTTTCTGAACCTAAGGAGCTGTTTTGTACTAGAAAATTATTTTTTAGAAGCAGGATTCCTTTCTACCGACAGGTGTAGCGGCGGACGAGGTTTCCTCGAGGAAGAGGCGGACCACATTGTCGGTTTTTTTCCATTTAGAATTTTCATGGCTTCCCGAAAACTCTCCATCTTTTGAAAGCTCTGCTTAGAATCCATTTCTAAACGAAATTTTCGGTGTCTGTTTAGAATCCATTGTAGGAGGAACATTCGAAAATGGTGCGTAATGCTGACTTTGCTACAAGCACACCAGAAAGAAATGAGGCGCCCAGGACGTCGCCACGTTCTAGTAAAAACATTGAAAATAATGCTACCAGCGCCTGCCACTAAGGAACAACCAGGCAAATGGCGGCGGCAGATCGCGAGTAAATGACAACTCCGTAATATTTGTCATTTACAAGCAACACAGTGCTTGCTCCTAAGTGATGAAAATCATCCCGCATTAATTCACTCTAGTTAACTCAGTTCATTCACATACTGCGCCGATCATCCCGCTTAATGAACAAGTGGCTTGAGAAGATGCAAGATCAGGTGAGGGAAAAGCGATTCCCTAATTTTTTGGTTTTTCAATTTTGCGATTAGAATATTCAGTTTTTGAATAGAAAGTTTATAGGATTCCACTCTACATATACATGGATTTTAATTACCATGTCAGTTAATAGGGATATGCGACAACTTTCACTGCCTATTTTCTTCACGGCAGCATAAATTATGGAATATAGCATCAACGTTGCTGAATATGGGCAAAACCTGTTTGACTGTTATCTCATAGATGTGATTCACTGAGAGTTGTATTGTCATACTCGAATCGAATATCCTCATAAATTCTGTTTCCGTGAATTTGTATTTGTGTCTCGAAAGCCGGTTGAACTTTCAATGCATATTTGAATTCGGTTGTTAGATGTGCATTGGCACACTCGTCACTGTCAAAATTCGCTTGTCCCTTCATTGTACTTCCATATTGGTAGCGTAACCGAGCTTGATTTGCAGTTAAGCTTTCCAAATGAATGAATAATGAATGAATGTCTGTAATCTTACTCTAGAGTCTTCATACCCACGTTTAACTTTACAGCATTCTATCTTGAACCCGCCTCATAATAAAGTGATTCTAAGCGGGCGGAAGATCCAATGAGGCTTCCACTTGGTGTAATGCTTCCCTACTATTCCTGTGGTGTTCAATATCCTTCTCATTGTAATCTTCCTATATATCATGTATTACCAGTATGTATTGTTACTGTAACGATAAACGCAATTTTCCAAGGCCCAGAAGTTTGACACATAGAAATTACTATTGTTCTATGTGGCAAACTATCCTAAAATTTCGTAATAAGAGCGGTTTATAGATAAGAGAGGTCAATGCTGGAGAATATTTTGTTATCAAAAAGCGCGCGCGCGTGTTCATCCGCCCTTCTTCTGATTAGTGAGAGAAGCCTTGTCACTGAGGCAAAAGGATGGCTTAGCTGGACAAACGATTCTATTCCTTCGTCGCTGCTTGAAACTTCGAGTCGTTCCAAATCTCACGAAGGAGAGCGATTTTACGAAGTATGCGGACGACCAGAGGACGACCAACGAATATTGAGCATAGAATTAACACTCTTACGAGAATCGCTTTGATTTAAACAAGGTTTACGTATTCTCAGTTGAAAAAGTGTGAGTGCAAAGGATTTTATTGTGTTCAGTATTTAGAGGATCGCCTGTTAAACAGCAGAAAATACTCATTTATTCAAGCTATGCCGAGCTTAATAGATAGTTGGTTCTAGGATTGATTGCAAACTGTTCTAATTTAAGAACCATTTAATATCCTGTTTGACGGGTGACAGGATTTAAAGCATTTTAGTGATGACGCATACCTCGCTGAAAGCACGAAAAGCATACAGAATTCATAACGCAGAAGCTGTAACAATGTCACGCTTACATATACAAACCTGAGATAATTGAGAATTTTTGCTCGAAAAGTTACTCGGGATTGTTAATAATGTTATTTATTGAACTTTTAGGACAACGTTGATCGCTGATGTTTTTGCGCACATATTTTTCAGAGTCTGCAAAGGTAAACTAATTCTGAATTTTCTCATTCAACCACTTTCAAAAACCCGTAGACGTTTATTTCCAAAGAAATGCGCTCATCATTCAGCTGTTTTTTGAGTCTCAATCAATCGCTGGAAACAAACTGTTCAGAGTCTTGCTTCGAGTAGTGATGTTCTTGTTTGAGTTAGAGAGCTCAGCTTGTGGTACAGTTTGAGCTCACAAGTAATTACGAGGCAGTCCTCCTTTGTGGTTCATTCTATGATTATTGATTTTCACCCAAAATCTTGAAGTGTCTTCACTCAGGTGTTTCAAATATCCGTACGAGGATACTGACTTCAACATCAAAATCATTTCCGAGGATTACGACTTTCTAACCTGTGCGCGTCTACTGGAGTATCATGCTTAGCTTCGAGTTTTCCGGTTAGGTGTTCGTCGATAAGGACATAAAGTAGTTTACCCATCTTATCAATGTATTTCTCCCTAAGTGTCTTGCATGAGATTCGGTATAGCGTACCCTGTCTCATGCCATTGTCGTCTCCAGCGCTCGAACATATAATGCAGCGTTTCTCTTGGCCGAGACGGCCCATGCAATGTTTTGTGAACCAGCTGGCACCTTATACTGTTTCGAAGTCTTACAAACACTGCTACCGTATTTCCTTACAAGTTTCTCCTAAGAAGTATTTGCCCTTCTCGAACTACGTTTCAAAACATATTTTTTGTAGATCCTTTCACTATTATTTGAGTCAACTTGTCATGTGGTCTGATAAGAGCTCTTGTACAGCCCGATACATGTGTTTCGTCCTTACAGCTTGACATAGAGTGTTAAACGTTCGTCTTCGATAACTCTCTGTAAGGGAGCAGAACTCTCGAGAGAACTGACTATAAAAATATCGAAAGACGACGGGTTCTGCCCGAATGATGAGTCTGTGAGGACGAAACACGTGTTTAGGGCTGAACAAGAGCCCTTACCAGACCACACGACAAGTTGGCTCAAATAATAATGAAAGGATCTATTGGAATTTGAGCATGGTCTTAATAAAGCACTCGAAAGGAAGGCATATTTTTTGTCATCATCAGCTTCTACAGAAAGCGTCGTTTCTGGTGTAAAATGTTTAACCTAAAACGTTTGCGTAATCTTCTCACAAGGAAACATTCAAAAATAGACAAACCTCGCATGTCTACAGCAACAGTCCGTCGGCATGCAACGCACCACTAGTGTCATCACGCGAAGTCTGAAGACATATAAATATATACTCTCAATCCTCGCCAATTACCATCACAACGAGACCTAAATTTTCGAGGACCTCGATGATTTATGAAATCTTAAATATCCCAACATATACTGGAGCTTACAAGACTGAAATATCAGAGTGTTCATTTAAGAATCAGCAACCTAAAAACTAGCGTCGGTCATCAGTAATTCTGTTATATATGAATTACTACAGCTCCTCTTGGTTTTTGGATGGCCTTCTTGGGGCACAGCAAAAATTGCGTCCTGGTTTCTAACTATATATTCCGCCGTTGCAACTTCACAGCGGGTTTTAATGATAGTCATACAATAAAGTTTAGTTGTTGAGGGCATGTTGTTGTCACGAAAAGATGACACAGAAAGAGGAAACTCCCAGGGTTTTTCAGTCAGAATTTCAATGAGAAGACGCTCAGGTGTTCTAACAACCCGTTTTTTTCCGGATAGAAAACAACATACTTGAGAAACAAACATATTTCCAACACTATTTGTGCTTTCATGTCGTTTAGCTTGCGAGACCGGCCTTCCTCACTTTTGATTCTTTTTGATTACCACAGATATTTGTCTACTCTATTATCAAGTTTGAACATCGGGGATGAACATTTCGTAAAGGTCGATTTTTTCTTGTACGGGGCCAGTACGTCCCCTTGAACACTCCCTATTTTTATAAGGAGTAGAATGCGATTCTGGATTAAGTAAATTTTTATAAACGTATTTTGAATGAAAATAACGCCCATTTACACGTTTCCTAATGAGAGGAGCGCATGTGGCGCAGTGGCTGAAGTGTGTTGCGTCACACACACAGTCAATGGTTTGATCTCGTGCTCATGGCTCACCAAACCATCCATGCCTCCGGGGTGTTAATTGGTAGTAGGCTTTTCGGAGGGAATAGAGCACTAACTTACATAGATTGGCAGATCACCTGAAGTCATTGTGAAAGCCAGAAATTGGCCCATCCCTCAGATAGGAGGGTGGGAGAGACACGCAGTGGTGGGCTTTCCAAAGCCGCTTACACGTGATCTCATTGAAGTTATTTGTAGAGGTAAGAACTGGACAAGGTGCATTAAATCATCTCAAGAGCATAATGGACTGAATAGAGTAAGTAGAGCGCGTGAAATCACCAAGATTGCAGCAATGAATAGCGTTCATAGTTGAGAGTGGTCGAAGAATTTCATTGTATTACAATCTGCACGATTTTTGTGCCAAAGAAGCCTTGTTTTGTAGTCGTTTTCGCATGATCTTGTAATGTTTTGAGTTATAGTCTGGCTGCTTACCAGAAAGTAGTTGTCTATACTTAGAGCGTACTCTCCTCTGCCTTTTTTCGTACTCTCAACTTTCTCACGGTCTCAATTAGCCATTGTAACGGTGGCATGTCGTATCGTAAGAATGAAAGCGCTCGTGGGAACACAGACGCAAACATAACGACATTTTCGCACAATGACGCAGATGCCGCTCACTTGGACTACCGCGCAAGCCACGGGGCGACGCCGCTCGCCTATCAACGCTGATTCTCAAAAGGCTAAACCCTTCCATCCGCTGAGGAGGTAGCTATTCGCTTCCTGGACCACCATAATTTCAAAAATTCTTTTCTATGGCGCCAACATCAATGAGTACCAATGTAAGCAGTGAAGGCAAAGAAGTCTAATGGATTAGCCATCACTATGTGTCCCCAGTGGGAGCGTGAAGCAATGCATGTATTAGCAGTTCCTCTCCGAAACGGCGGAGTCATAGCTCAATCGCGGTACATTGCTAGCACGCGCTCCGATATGGACGAAACGCAAGTCTAACTCAAGCATGGGGCCACGCATCCTCCTTAATAATCTTACAAAGCTATGGCTGCGAGTATCATTAGAAAAAGGTATACACAAAGAGTGATCAATACAATATTCGCAGATTGTACTAATCATTCGCTTAGTTCAGTCGTATCATCGTTCGACAGCACATCAAGAGGTCCGTGAGAACTTTGTAATTCATATAGAAAGTAATTCATATACGTGAATATATATGCGTGCATGCCCCTGAACATTTTAATGATATCTTAGTCACATTGATTTTTCAACTATACTTATCTTGAATTTATATGTCATTGAACATTAACCAAGCTTCAGTCGTATTTCAAATGACCCATTCCCCCAAAGATTGCACAAGTATGACGACTGCGACGTAGACGGTAAAGAGGCAAAGAGTCCCGATGCGACGTCTCACTTAAAATTAAGTCACTTTCTCGATAGAGTCGGCAGAATTTGTTCCGTGTGAGGTTTTTTAGTGTCAGCAACGCCAGCTCGATATTTGTACTTGTGCTTTTGTAATATTAAAAAACCGAAATAAGAACTCGCCGCTGAAAAGGAATTTTTTGGAATCAAAATCGTGATCACCTGAACTCGTCCTAAGTCAGCAATGTGCGGTAGACTAAACTGCATAGCCCAGCACTCTTCGCACTAGATGCTCTCTTTAATGGCATCATACGACCAATTCACGAAATCACGAAGTACTTAGGATGTTCTTATAACTGGATCTGTTGATCAAGCAATCGATAAGCCATGGCGGTTTCTTCATATTTCACGCACATAATGCAAGAACACTCTCCACTGACGCCAATCTCAAGGTACTTTTGAAGCAACAAGCCTTTCAAAATTTCACTTGATTCCGCTTAAGAAACGAAAACAAGAAGACCGACACACGTCAAATAGCAACGGGGTGCTCATGGTCCGCGGAGAGAAGGTTCCTCCACGAGACGTCGTTGGCGTAAGTTTTGTTTGTTCACCTGTCCATTACCCATCTTGTCGACTCTTGTGAAATCCTCACTCCTCGCCTAACCATCCTTGGATTACAACTAAGGCATAATAGGAAAAGCACTAGCAACAATTGTTTCTCATCGACCGATGCATTATGAGCACTAACTGAAAGCGTTTTATTATTAGCTGGAGGAATTCATTGGAAATGATAAGTGGTATTGCAAAATCATTATCGGAGACTCCAATGGTAAAATAAGGAAGGTTAACGACAGCGACTATAGGATTGGGAAGGTTGGATTAGTAGAAAGAATTGAGAATGGAATTTGTGCCGCAGGGCTCCTCCTGTCTACAGCACGTATATTCTACGGAAATATACTTTTTCTGCCGCTGCACATGGGAGTCAGCTAACGGCACGATGCAAGCGGAAATCGACCATGAAATAGTAAACAGAACACTGCTTCCTTAAAGCGACAGTATGATTCAACCGTAGATTGGTGAAGATTTCATGCCGTCATCCTAGAAGAATTCGTCGAGCTGTTTACGACTAAAAAATTTTGAATGAAATCCTATCCAACCATGACTTGCAGATTAAAGACGATCCGACCGAAGAGCACGAGCTGCTTGTCGAAAGACTTGAGGGTTCTTCTGAGCTTGCTCAAGTTACTCAATCAAAAAACTCCAGTCGCACCCCCACTTTAACAAGGAAGTTACTCGAAAACGGGAGAAAGTTGGAGTCTGATTACAGTGCAACACATTCAGCACAGACAACATAAAATGTCAGCTGGCGAAGACCTGTAAAGAGGATCTGCATCAGTCAGATCAAAAAAACTGTTTGGAACAGCACAAAAAGAATCCAGTCTGAAAAAAGTGCCGCTGGAGTCTGTGTGATTATAGTGTTTTCGCTGCCAGCCTTGATGAACAAATGGAATAGCAGAAAATTTGCTTCCATGATATGGCATTGATAACGCTGAATTTCTGCGCTTATGATTTTCGTTCTTCATTCTCGTTCGGACCTCCAAATTCCCACTAAGGAAAATCCGTCCAGAATTCTGCCTTCTGAAGTTCGAGCTGCGAGAGATAACATGAAAATAGCACAGCTGCAGAACCCGACAACATCACTTCCAACTTTCTGAAAGCTGAAGGCCATAATCCACATGAATTCGCACAACATGATATTTTACCTTTAAAAAGAGAAAATTTCAGGCTTGTCGTGCACAGTTATTCTCCACAAAAAGCTGAGCGATGGAATCTTCGAACTATCGCTCCATTTGCCTGCTGAGTACAATTTCCAAACTCACTATGAAGATTATTTTCTGTACATATCAAGAACATTGGGTGAGTCAAAACCAGTTAAACAAGCAGGATTTTTGCAGAAATTTTGTTTCACGGACCACATCTAAGTCGTGTCAACGTGAAAAAATAGTTGATAGCGTCGAAACGAACGCAGTCCTATCAGGCCTCGGTGGTGAAGGAATGGATCCGAACTGTATTGGAATTTTACCAGATTGATATCTGAACTGCACCACAAAAACACAGCTTTTCCAGCAGCCCGTTACCATATACAGTGAAAAGAAGGGTTTGACAAGGCTATACGTTATTGCTAAAGCAGTGCAACGCCTCATTACAGTGGACAATGAAGCCGCTCGAATGTGACGAGAAGGACATACACATTGATGGAAAATTGCTAACAAACTTTTGTTTGAGGATGAATATGCCATTCTCTCTCAAAAATGGACTATTGAAGCAGAGACGATGCTCAAGGAACTCAACGAAGCGGGAAAGAAGATTGTATTAAGCATAAGTTACATAAAAACTCAGTCCACGAAAAACCTGGCACAATGAAGAAAAACTCGAGATGGATGACTCTCCGATTACGGAAACTGCCTCGTACGTGTATCTCAGTCACTCATTAAACATGGAGAATAACATGAAGAAGAAACTTTACAGAAAAAGGAGAGCGACGTGGAACGCATTCACCTCTCAAAAAAGCCACAAACCATCTAACTGAACTAAACAATACGCTGGCTTTCAGAGTTAACAATACTCTCAGCGCTCTGCCATGCAGTAGAAGCGTGGGCTGATACTCCGTACACGTCAAGACTACTGCGAACAACTCACAGAGCGCGTGAGCGTTGCGATCTACATTTTGCCAGCACTCAAAATATCTAGCTAGTTTTTGAGATCTGAACTAGGCTTGCCCAGATCAGATCTCAAAAGCCTACCTCGTTTTCGTGGTCCCAGAAGAATATAAATCGATAGCGAAGCAGAGATTGCCTGGTCCTACTCCCAAGAAAACTGCCTACACCTTGGATGAAACGTGTTTGTAAGCAGAATTTACCAACTGTTTTCGCAGCTGCCGGTGTTTCACAGATCATAGTATGGAATTCGCGTCAGCCTCCAGTTCAAACCGAACCATCACCTTGAACGGCAATGGCAAGAAGAAGAAACGAATGGAAAATATGCTGCAAACCACATAGTTCGTAGAGACTGACTGTCCAAAACTCCAAGTTATATTGTCATGACGGCAATGACTCAACTTTGTGCATAGCCGCGAAGGAATAGGACGTCAAATAATCAGATACATTATCATTTTGTGCTTTTGAAATCAAGTATTATGAAGCAAATCATGCAGTATTGATATCCTCTTCTTTTATACAAAACTAAACAGTCGTCATAGTGATTAAAAGTTGAGAGACAATAAATAATTTGGCAATGATTACGCTGTGCACTGCAGACGATGCTACTTCATCGACAATTAGTTTCTTGCTCATTTGTGTACTTCAGGAGTTGGGATCTTTACGAAATGGTAGAACAGGCCATGATTCAAGATTTCCTGGATAAAAGCTTTTTATTATTTATTTACTGTCCACTACGCACTCACTTTATCTTAGAGGTTTTTGTCACTCGCCACGTTCACTGATTTTACGTGCTTTACGAAGCTCCTTTTAGTTGAATGCTCTCAAAACAACTTAGTGCACCTCGTCTAGTTTCCATCTTTCTAAAAATCATCGATGTGATCGCGTGCAAATGATTAAATGGCCGACAAAATCAGAGTTCTCTTGGTCCGCTTGACTGCTTCCGATAGGTCTCGTCTTTCACTTACACGAAGAAGTTTTATGGAAGAAAGGTCAATTCTTTGCAAGCTGTTGTAAAGCTGCTAATCTTGAAAGTTGCGAAGAAGAATATTCCTAATAAATAATCTTAGTACAAGCTTTGTTATACTGCAAATAAAGACTAAGAACTATGTGCGATCGTTTTTATGGAAAAGTGATGACAAGGAGGTCGATGATAAAGCCGATAACACTATGCAAAACAATACAATCGGCACAGATTCTGGAATTGGGGTAGTGAAACTCAGGCTATGAAAAACACTTCAAATCGGAAGATGAAGATTTAATCGGCAAGTGGTCAAATAACGTACTGCCGTTCACAACCCCAGCAAGGGGTAGGTGTTGGAGGGCAGCACAATGGCTACATACAAGGACTCAGTCGACTTCTACCAATTATTCATAACATCAGCAAAATGCAAATCAGACTGTGAACATTATCTAAGAACGCGTTGCAGTGCGCATTTAAAATCACTCACACTTCGTGTCTTTGAAGGGCTCTTCGGAGGTGGCCGACTGAGCAGATGCCAGTCAATCTGACCTTTTCAGGCTCCGAAGAAGGCGAAACCGCAGAAGCTCCAACCAATATTCTGCTTAACTGTAGCCAATCTTATCAAGGCAACATCATTAGAGGTAAATCTTCTGAGTAGTCAAAAAAGGTGTCGACGCTCAACCTAGACTTGTACCCAATCTTTGTTGACGACTAGAAGTGCTTGGGTGACAGAATTTCCACGTGCAAGAAACCAGTCGACTTCGAAGAACTGTGCTCTTCGAAATGCTCACAAGTTGATTGAAGGGCAGGCAAATAATTTTTTTTGAAAACGCTCTAAGTACTTACAGGATGATGTCTTAGATTTCTGTGCGAGGGTAGAGTTTTATTATGCCAGAGAATCATTTTGGAGCCACGCATGTCATGTGGTCTGTTAAAGATGAACTGACTTTTAGAGCCCAATATCACCGAACACAGAGTGTTGTACACTCGATTGCTCGATTGCTTTAACAGACCACATGACATGTGTGGCTCAAAAATGATTCTCTGGCATGTTGAATTTTTGAGCTGTGGTCTTAGGAAAACACTCGAAACGATTGATATGATATACTGCGGATCGATTGTTTTCTGCATCGAATCTTAAACATGAAATATGGAAATTATTCCTACCTCGTAAACAGTTTTCCTATATCCAGTGATGCAGAGTGATTTACACAACTTTTGAACCCACATCTCACTCCATCCGAGAACACGTGCTCTAACCCGTTGCACTACTGACATCCAATTTGTACACCACTATTTCTACGCTACAGCGCATCTATCTGTCACCCGCCAACCGTCAACGGCCTGACCCGGGTAGTCGGTATCGACATTGAACACGTTGAACCCAGTCAAGTGACAGATATTGAATATTGAATGATCAAATCGAAATCTTTTGGCTCAACCGCTCCTAGCGGCTTTCAGCGGTCAAACAAAAAGAGTTTGATTTGATCATTCAGCTCCCTATATCATCATGATATGATAGACTGTATGTTGTTATTTACTCCATGCAAACTATGTAGGATGTAATAAATCATGTCTCATTCCTCTCAACATCATTACCTCGTTTGGTATCAAACGCAAGGCTTCTATGACTATGTGACATAAACCACAGGGAGGTTCTAAGCGCTAGACGAGAAGCGAAAACATGTTTACTGTGAACGAAAATTCCTGCACTCAACAAGCGTATACATTTTTCTAGCCATTTCCTAATGGAGACAAAGATTACCTCTGAATAGGATTGAATCTACAAGTTGTTAACTAAGAGAAGTAATCTACCCAGCCAGTAAGAGCAAAAGAGTACTACTAGTTAAACGTACAGTTCAACTGACAATTGCTACACTTTTTCATGCACACTACAATGGGTGTGTAATGCGAAACGATGAGATCTTCCCCCCTGTCATGCATTGAGACATTGTAAATTATTATAAATTGATCCTTTACGTCCAGCCATATTAGCGGCAATATAATTTGTGCGCTTATCGTAATTGCTTTATTGTTGATAATACCACAGTAGACGGATCAGCTGTAACAAATTCGCGCTCTTCACTATAATATTCATATGCCATTTTACCGGCACGGTTGTCATATCGAATAATTGATGTTTGCATATGTAAAAATGGCTGCGTTATGTTTTGAATAGGTAAAACTATCTGTTATATATACTGTTTACATCAAAGTAAATAAGGTTCATACAAAGTAGCTCAATGAGAATGTCAGTATATCAGGCGAATGTTTTTGCAGCGTCATGAGTGCACTATTTGATTATGCATTACGCAACTGACTGACTTCAGATACATGAATGCGAAGGGCCATGTTCAGCATCTACTGCAATATTTACTACTCATGTACTTTAACTACTTGGAATAATGCATTTTATGTGAGATAGAAGACCTCATAAGAGAACGACAACAACCACAAAGGTGCGTTGCACAAAATGAGCTACGAGCACATCACAAAACAACAGGCTTGTTTTGAACCAGCCAATACGCTTAATCACCGCACTTATGGGGCTACTATCTTGCTTTTCGCCCCGTCTGTATTTTAACCGTGCCGATGCCGTTGACAATGATCACACAACGGGATTGATCTGAGTAGTAGAAATCGGTGATGAATCTAACTAGAGTCAGGCCTTTAGCGAAGTCGCTGCGTTCCAACTGTTTTGCACTGCATATGGTTTTTCTTTGTAGAGGAGTATGATGTGAAATACAGCCACAAAATTGTTGTGATAAGAGAGAGACTTGGAGCCTTAACTGGGCTTCGTACAATGTTTTTGTTTCCTTATATTTGATTGTCAGCTTCACTATGCGAAGCACAAAAGAGAGGCATTCTCTTTGTTAGGTAATATCAGAAATTATACTGAGATGTTTCCGCATCTTGCAGAGCTCAAGTAAATTGTTCGAAACCTTTCCTGCCTTTAACCATCAAGGTAATCGTGAACATCAAACATCGAAACTTTTTTCTACCTCGTGAGGAGTAATTTTTATATGATCGTGTTATGACAGATTCCAGAAAGCATTCGCTTTATGCTAGTTATGTAGTGCATACCAGCTCATTTCATGCTTCTCTCAGCATCATTACTTCGTACAATATTGAACATATTTCATTTTTGACTGTGCAGCAGAAACAAATTTTACGTGGCAAAAAAGAAGGAGAAAATATATTCGTTCTGAACAAATTTCTTACCCTAAACGGTCTTCCATGTTTTTCTAGTTTAATCCTGATGAAAGATTACCCTTGAGCTAGATTGAATCTACAAAAGTTGTCAATGAAGCGCCGAATTTCATTCAATAGAATATGGTGCGTATCACATTGGGTGCTAATACGAAACACTGAGTTATTCTTTCCTATCACTCATAGAGGTATGGTGCATGAGTCTGATATCGTTCTCGACCTACAGTAAAAGAGCTTAGTAGTAGTAAAAGTAGTAGTAAAAGAGCCTGTATGAACGGTAACTGTGGGCGAAAGGATTGGAACTATTTCTATGAACGTAGACGAGAGACCATTCAATTACTCACATACTTTTTTCACTCATCATAATTGCTTTATTGTCAACGATACCAGAACATGTGCAATATTTGCAGTAAATCTGTTCATAGCAAAGCAGGTGTAAATTTAAGAGGTGCGAGTGAAGATTTTCCTGCTTTTCATGAGAATATTGACCTGCGATTTTACGGCTACAGTTGTCGTACCCAGCATGTGCCATTTACACGTGAAAAACTCTCTCCGATATGTTCTAAATAGTTAGATTACTTACTAAATACTGTGGTCACATAGAATCAGATTTAATTCATACAAAGTAGCTCACCGAAAGTGTCAGTATACCACGTTAATGTCCTTACACTGTGACGAAGGTGTATTCCATTGTACCCTACGCAACATCTTTACTGATGTTAAATACTGTGATGCTAACATTCAACTTAATATATGTTTTTGGTCTTTGTGTGCTCAATTTTGCCATCCTAATAGACACTTCTCCGTGATCGTCATCTCTGCCTTTTTATCACATCCCTTTCATTTCTCAATTATCTAGAACATTTTATTAGTGTAACATTGGATGATTTTTCGTGGTCTCGCCGTCTACACTCGACCCAAAACCTCGACCTTTCAAAACCTCGGAAAACGTAAAGTGTGAATCTTCAGTCACTGTTGTGTTGAACACACGGATCGTTTCCGTTATTCGACCCAAGCTCTTGAGAAAGTTGCTGTTCATCAAAATTAGTGATTTTAATTAATACCATAGCTGCTAAGAGTCATTTTTGAAGACTGCTTTGAAATTAGTTTATATTTCAACCGTCATGCATGCCAATACTATATCCGTCTACTGCGCGTCGCTGTTCTAAATATCGGACACCTTGTAGATGTTTTGAAACTCTGTCACAATCTACTCTATATAACTATTACACGAGGATCGTCATTCACTTCATAAACCAGTTTTTCATGCTTCTGCGATCTCGATCTCTTCGGATTTGTACTCCTCTTTGAGCTGTGTTATAGCGCAGCGCATTATACTATCAGCATCCCATTCGATCTTTTGATGGCTTGAACACTGAACTTGCCTTACATTGTCAGCACATGATACATAATTTTGTGCGAACACGGTGCAGGATTGCAGCAATTCTTCAGTGCGCCTTCCTCGTTCTGAATGTGGTTGCACAGTGGTAGTGATGTCGTCCATCCTTTCATTCCAGCACTCATCCGTTCTTTTGGTCATCAATATGAAAATGCTTTCACTCTTTGCATTTCATCTAATCCCTGTAAATTCTTCCATTTTTCTTTCACATTCTTTGCATTATTACCGAATTTTCTATGTCAAGGAACGTGCCTACCATCTAACTGCAATGAACTCAGCATCCAGTAATTAATTTCGTATTATAAGAGAGGTATGAAAATTATCTATATTTTCACGGTATAAATGCAATATAAAGTGGTTGACGATGACCACTGCTTGCACCATGCTCTTGATTACATCGATTGGATGCGAATCAGAGAATGGGTACACATTTGGGAGTATAATGGCTGGCGACGTGTCAATTCAGCGCTGTGACCTTTTCGGACGGGTCTGATGCCAATGTTTCTGGCGAGGGTGGAGTTCAATTCGAGTTGGAGGCCCCAGAGTGAAGGAATGATCACGTATGTTTGCGTGCATTTTGCGTATTCCACTAGCTGTTTCTGGCAGTAAAAAGATTGGTATAACTGTTACACGTGCGCACCCCTCGTCCTTCAAAGAGTGTAGTCTGAAAGACTGATATTTTATATGGAATATTCAGCAGATTAACAGTGAAATAGAATTGCGGCACGTTGCCAGGAATCTTCGTGAAGATGAGTCATAAAGCATTCAGCTAAGCATGTTATAGTGAAATTCAACAACATTGAATCACGGAGCTCAAAAAATGAAAAAAGCTATAAGTGTAGTGATGCACTTTACCTGTTTGTTATTAGTAGCGAAATGGGTGTTACACCAAAGCGAAATATGTTTAGAGATCGAACGATGTGACGGTAGTGAGGTGAATTAGAAAGTGGATAGTACCACAGATAGATCAAGATTACCGACATCGTGAATACTTGTAATGAGTGGAATAAAAGTGAAAGTTCAACGCGGACAGAACTGGCCAGTTTTTGCTAGAACTATACGCTAATAAAAAAAGCATTTTCCACACAGTCTTCCTTCTTCGAAAGTTGCTGTAGAATGAATTATTCTATGTTTTATTGATTAAAAAACAAGAGTACTGACATACATTATACAGTAGAAACGCACCGATGATAAGATAGATTACGAAACTTGTGATGAGCATCAATTCTGAGAAGTATAAATCCACAGAACGCATAAAGATGGCAGTAATAGACGATTCGTCTGAAAGTAACACTAGATTAACGAACGCTTATCACGTCTTCGAGCGTTCTTCACTGAACTATCTACCCTGGTCATAATTAGACTGGAAGGATCACTAGCTTTGAGAACGCTTACTACAGCTTTAAGTGTTCTTCTCTAACTTTACCTTGGCTAGCTCCATATTAGAAAGTACTCGGTAGACAATTCGCCTGACATAAGATACATTTGATTTTGCGCGTGGTTTTAAAAAACACTCGAAATAAGCGGTAAAATATTTCAAAAATACCTGTCGAGAATAACCGAGTGTCAAATATTTCCGATCTAGCGATTTTTTTACTTGACGGCAATTGTGTAATCGTTCGTCGTCCGCCTGCTCTTTATAGAGGGATGTAGGGGATCCCAAGAGGATTGGGTAAAGATGACGAGCCTGCCCAACTGACGAGGCTGCAAGGCCGAAAAACGTGGATCGGGCTGTACAAGGGCCCATAACAGACCAGATGTCATGTTGGCTCAAACAATAATTATCAGTAGGCAATGGTCTGTTGCAACTCGCAGACCACATTATTTAGTTGTGTGCTTAGGATGAGAATAGAAAATGAATGTGCGTAGAGATTGCTTCAAAGTTTTTGAGAAACTAAGCTATTAGTTTATGTAAAACAGTAATCTACCATTAATATGGCCAGACTCACTTGTAAAATAGAATGTGGGAATAGAGGGCTCCCATAGCATTTTAATTTTCCCGGAGAGACAAACGGCACCATTGATAGTACCATAAAGAAAGCACAATGTCAGGGCTATCTAAAAGTCTTTTCATTAGTTCGAAAAAAGTCAACTTTATTATCATAACAATTCATAACGTACGCACCATTGTTTTTCTTGAGTCAAATATACGATCCATCCTATTTGGGAAAATCACTGCAATGAACCGATTGAAAGCCAACACGACGATTGTTGCACAGCTCATAGCATACGTCGCTTGCAAAAGTGCGCCCAACAACTAAACAGCCTTCAAAAAGAAACGAGAATCTCTCAGGAATTGTCATTTGAATTAGCGTGTCCGTTGCCGTGCTTGTTCTCGCGTATTAATGAAAAAGTTTAAAATAGGAAAAAGAAATGAATTTCTTTGGATTTATCTGAATTTTTTTTACGACCACATATTCTGATTATTTACGGTGATTGAATAGATTGAACTCAGTATAACTGTTTCATAAGCAACAGTGGCTTTGAAACTGTGAAATAAAAGAGAAAATTCCAAAAAGTTGTAGTACCACTTCAACAAAAAGCGTAGCGGTGAACTAGTTAACGTCAAAGGCTCACCATATTCAACGTTACTTGGAAGATAGGAGTACGAAGAGTTGCACCAACTACTATGACTTGAATTCCACAGCTCACAGCATCAGCAGCGGAGCCAAAGAGAATGAGACGATAAGCAGAAAGCATCTTTAGAGATTTCGCTTTGTGAATAACCTGCAGATTTAAGATATATTGTGGAAAGCTCCACAAGTATGTGGTAGAAATATCCTAATGCTCCTCTAGGCTGTCAATGAGCATAAGATAGACTTGCATTTAAATAGCATGACTACTGGGAGAGATTCAAAAACTGAGGTAAAAATGTGCATATCTCACCAGCATCATGTTCAAATTCATCACCAAAAGTATTGAGCCCGACAATAAATAGAAAATGAAGAATTGATCGTGATATGGATAGTCGTAGTTGCCCATGCGGTTTTCTCGAGTGGAATACTTACCCGATCGTTTACTCTTGAAGTGTTGAAACTTTGTCTTGCAGCTCAGTACGTTCTGAAAAAAATAGCGCTTTCAAACGCTGTTTAAAAAATGGAGATTTTGTTTGACGTTCAAAATTGTCATACGTGCTATACGAAATCTTAAAAAATCTTAGAGAAAGCTCAAAGTACTTGACAGAACACTTCACGATGCACTACTTTGAAATTCATAGACTTTTCAACTGTGTCGAAACTACGGCAAGTTGAGAATGAAGCAGAGTTTTTGACCTCAAAGAGTAGCTAAAGAAAAGGCGGCGATGAAAATTGCCGCATTTGTCACATTTTCAAATATTCATAGAATTTCCACTTTTTCAGTTGCAGTGTATTGTTTACAAAGGATAGCGGAGACAATCACATCATTCATATCACGAACACTGAGTTTTAGCAAACATTCCTCTGACGCCCATTTTCTCAGGCGTAACATGATTTGCTTTTCTAGATTACATCAAACTACGGTAGTTTCTGACAAATAAAAGTGTAAGACGTAGGGTGTTAATCGATTTTTTGCGGATAAGTAACGCATTTTACAACGGTGTCCCATGATGTTCACGTGACCGTTATAGAATAATTTGTGATGCAAAATCACGTTGGCATCAAGCTTCTGTTCAGCATATCTCAGCTCAATGTGAATACTGACGCTTTTCAACTAACAGAATAGACAATTCCTCAACTTCACGTTGAAGATTCCCATGTTTCAACGTGATAAAATCCTGACTTTCTGGAGCTGATTATACTCCTCCACTTTTTTGCTTCATGTGTCATATTCTGAGCGTTTAAACAATGAAACGAGTAGGATTCGTCCTTTATAATGCGATGATTTTCCCAACTGCAGTGCTTATGTTTGCATATGCTCAACTTGAGGCGGAGTTTTCAAAGCGCCATAATGCCACGTCAGTTTTGGGGTCTCAATCGATGATATATTTAAATTTCGAAGGGCAGTGCACTAAAGTTGATGCTCAGTTTGTGAAATGGATTGAAGTCTCTTCCTTAAATCAAGAATGTTATGAACACAAATATTTTTTGATCGAGAAATATCGATACTTGTCGATTGACCAGCTTCGTCGCCAAAAGGTGAACACATTTGATATGTGCGTTTCCTGATTCAGGTGGAGCATGATATCTGTGTTCACCAAAATCAGCTATATTTTCCTTATGATTAGGGAAGGGTGAGCCTCTCTGATTTTTTTATAACATTTGATGTACTCCCGTGATGAATTTGCTATCATCGTTGACAATGTTGAGCAGAGCCTGTTGCTGAGCAGACATGAGATTTCTATGTTACTTTTTACCCATTCTAACAAATCGGTGGCTTCGCCCCTTTCAGAGCTTAGAGAATCAAACTGGCTGCAACCTGATCAGCGAAATGGTGCATAACTCCAGCAGAAAATTTGCAAAAACCTAAATTTCAAGAATACTACTTATAAAATAAGCTATCTACACGCTCACCGCTTCACTTGACTCCGGTTCTATCCAGCACATAAACGCCTGCTGCATAGGGCTCACATGAACAACCAATGTTTCTTTCAAAGCAAATGACAGTCTTATGAATTGTGCTAAATTACGGTTGATAACAAAGCATTCCTTCCGTTACCCACTTTTGATTTCGAGGAAATCAGGGCATTTGGCGATGGGTGAACTAAAATATTACATTCGTGTGAGAGAACAATGACTTCTACTTTAAAATTTTCCTTATTATGCCTACATGTCCCGTATGTTACCTAGTGAAGTATTTAGTATAACTAAAAGTTAATCTATCAAAATTCTTTTATGCAGACGCAGAAAGGGCTACCGATTTTGCCAGTATATTTTTGACTGTACGATTTACGGGAGTTCAGGCACAGTACTCATTTTTTTTATTGATATTTCCGCCGTTTTGGCACATTATGCACTTTTGCAGGTGCTGGCTCAGGATATACGGTGGTATTTCAGTCTGCTAAAGAGCACTTTAAGTTTACCCGTTCTGAAATAGCTTTTTATGGCTATGTTTCGTTAGAAATACAAGACGGCGAGAGTCTAATTTTATACTTGCTACAATTTTTTGATAAAGCGCTGTTGTTTTCTAAACCTATCCCGAAAATCTATCATTGCATCCCAGCCAATCATAGATGGCTATTTTTCGCGACAGGTTAAGGGATTCCTGCTCAAACTCACTTTCTGTGCACTTACTGTTGGCTTTTCAAAGCATGTAGGTAAACAGGAGCCCTTTTGTACATGATTGTTCACAGAAAAGGTTATGAGCCAGTATGTTCTTCTCACCCACTTTTCTCTTTCTGAGCCACTAGCTGGTAGGCGTTTTTGGATATATAATTTGAATGGTAAGAATTAGAATCAAATTATCTTTTGGTTTCTCTAGGGCTAATTGAGTGCACCATGACTCCTCGTTCAACAATCCAGAAGATTTGTCTATTTCCTCTGTTAAGCAAATACCATAGCAATCATTTATGTATGTGCAGTAGAGTAACGACCGGAGATCGATTACTGTAACTCCCACTTTGGACGTGAAGGCAGTAGCCTGATTTTGAGTCAGTCGTGATCCCACTAATTCTGATTTGAAGTTATGGAAATATTTGCTTGATTCCCTTCCCATCATTCTGACTTCGCTGGTCTTTAGAAGAATGGGGACCTCCGAAACATTGATGTGAAAAAATAAGAAGTTCGATAAAGCCTCATGTTATCTAATCAGGAGAAAGAGTAAGTCGTTCTATTGTCGGCCTACAGGAAGGAAAGAAAGAAAAAGTCACAGTACAAAAAAATAAACTTCACAAGGGCGAAATTTAGGCAAGGTTTCAATCATGCATATACACAACTTCTTCCAAGCCATCCGGAACGTGTTCACATTGTAGAAATGACGGAGTCAACATTTCATTGTGCAGTGGTTTTTGAACCTTACCAATATATCTAAGCTGTGCCGGTTTATTAAATCTAAAAAAAAATTTGGTGCCAATTTTTGAGTCACGAAAATCAAGCTTGCAAAGTTGAACTAGAGTAATGTGTATGCATGCCATTTCCACCTACTACTCTCCAGAAGCACCTTAGTTGAAACGACTATTCATACGATTAGAAATCGAAGATTAACTCCACGATTGGAACTTCCCAGAACCAACAAGCAGCCAAATCAATTGAGACCAATGTTTCAAAATTACGTATTTCACTTTGACTGGTTCAGTAGAACAGACTATTTCAGAGACTTTCACAAGATAAATGCCGCTGTTTACAGGCGGCGTAATTATGAATGAGCTGTGAAACGTATGAGCCTACGAAGAATCGCTTCGTCATGCCACGGCACACGCAGTTGAACAACAACAGTATGACATGATACGATTGAATATAATTATAGATGTGGGGCTGCGTGGTCGATTGGTTGTGATGCTCTTTGCGACGTGCGTGAAGCCGAATACCACACCACCCAACTCTCTGCGACAGTCATCAACATCATCGTATGAAAACGGAACACCACAGTCAGGCTGTCCTCGAGATTACAAGGAGACTCGCTCAAGCAGTATTCTAAGACGAGATCTCTAGTGCTTTTACAGCCTTCTTCGAACTGTTATGATGTTTCATGTATACCTAAGAGAACTCAGTGCTGATCTTAGACGGGAGTAGAACCCGCGTTTCATCTATACCCGGGACGCGTGCTACCACACACCACAGAGCTACATTCGCGTCACCACTCATTCTTGAATATCTCTATGATAGCTTGATAGCTGTCGGCCACCAGCCTCTAACAAGTTTGATCGAGTATGCAGTTTTGCTTCAAAAACCCATTTGAGCTGGCAGCCATTTTGATAAGTAATACTCGAGATTAGCTTTCTTTTCTAGCGTTTTTACAGCCTTTTTCGCAGTGTTATGATGTTTCATGTATACCTAAGAGGATTGAATGGTGATCAAAAGTAGAACCTCGGACGGGAGTCGGAAGTTGTGGCTAAAGGTTGGTGGCTGACAGTTAACATAGAGATATTGAAGAATGAGTGGTGACGCAAATGCATCTCTGTGGTGTAGTGGTAGCTCGCGTCCCCGGTATGGCTGAAACGCGGGTTCGACTTCCGTCTGAGGTCGTATTTTTGCTCACCATTCAATTTTCTTCGGTATATTCTACGACGACCAAGATGAAGCGATTAAATGGATTGGATGTCAAAAGCACTGGGATCCTCACAATGAAAAAAAAAACATTGTGAAGACGAATCAATAAAAGTGTCAATAAATATGGATATAAATAAGTACAGACGTATAGTTATTCATCTTAATAACTTTAAGTGTACAAAATAGACGAAATTAGAATAACACAGCGCTACTAAGGCATGAAAAAGAGAGGAACAATGTACTTCGATGAAGCATTCTACTGATACACACCTTTCAACTCGAAAAGTAAAAATTACTCGTTCTACCTTTCATTCAAGAATGAAGTGTCAATCAACTACGTAGTTATATTACGTAATTATGTTACGATATAGTCGTTGTAAACGGGTTGGCGTGTGATGTTTATCCGTATAAAGTTCTTAAGAATTAGCAGTGTAATTGCAAAACTAAATAGTCAATATACGATGAGGCTAAATATGGCTAGTATAGGTGGGAGGCGACAAATCTCATCAATACCGGCCTTTCGGAAACAGTTTGTTGTTCATGACAGGCGCTTTTGTCGGATAAAGGTTTTGGTTTTGTGTCCTCTTTAGGCGGAATTTAAAAGATACAAGGGAAGAATTTCAGGCGAAACAGAGCTTTTGTCATATTTAAGCTTCTGAGAATGGCATTTGAGATCGAGTTTCTCGCTGCGTTTGCGAATGGCATTCAAATTTCGCTAATTAGTTGAGGTGTATTTTGCTGAATAAATGAGGCTCGTCAATCATTTTGAGAAAAGTTTTTGATTTACCTAATTTTTCTGATGTTCATGTTCTACTAAGAGTGTGCCCATACTGTTAGTGCATAAATAACTGTTGTGGGTAAAGGAAAGTGTTTTTCATTTCACAGTCACACTGCGCTCAAGAATTAATCAATTGAAATGTCACTGATTTCTCCTGAGCATGGCTTAATTCACCGCATAGTCTATTTCGAGTTGTTCATTTGCAGCTATCATATGTAGGGAGGACCTATTGGAACGATATATATAGTCGCGGAAAAATTTCTTTGCGGAAAGTATTCAATTGTATTTCAGGAAAGCTAGTAAGTAGTGCAAAATCTGGTCTACTCATTGCTTCCGCATATCATGCTTGAACTCACAGTTCAGTGTGCACACTTGTCTGTTGCAGAACACCAGAGCATAATACTTCGACAATATATCAAACAAGAAAAATTTGACTTCTTTCTGAGTACGATGAAAAATAGTATAAAACCTATCTTATCCGCTGAAGAGAAACTTTTCATAGGAAAGTTAGTTCGAAAGCTGTGACTTGAGGCTACAGCTCCAAACTGCTAGTTTCTTAAAGCACCCTTTTATAAAACCGTAATGTTCAAAATAATACCATGTTTCATAGAATCACGTGTTTTTTTACTCTTATGTCGTTTATATATCGCTCGATAAAACTCATTTCTTAGAATGCTAGCACTCAAACTACAGCACAGGCTCCAAAGAGCTCAAAACGTGCTTGATTTGAAAAGTTTTCGTGATCTTTGGTCTCCTATAATCCTTTGATTTGTGCTTTGAGCCTCGCCGTGCAGGGCTTTTTCTTAGACTATTGGTAAACATCTGATAACGTAATGTTTCCTCAATTTTAACGATGCCACTTTTCTGAAGTTACGGTTTAGCAGGAAAAATATGAACAAGTTTTACAATTTTGGCAACTTTGTTCACCGGCTATTCGACAAGGAGAGCGCTGTGGCAGGGGGCGTGGTAGAGACGGGGCGAGGCGGAACGATCGATATATTGTTATTGAAGTGAGAATTTCTACTCCGCTTTGAAAAAACCTCTGGTTAAACGATTGAATAGGATACTACGAAAACTTCTCTACACATTGATATGATTTACGGCTTTCAGCGATTTATACGCGTGATAAAAATGAGGACGAAAGGCGAGAATGAAACATACTTTTCGATCTGGATGCTACAGCATTAAAAAAAGGATGTTTTCAAAAACTGGCTGCTTATGGTTGTAGCCTCACGTTTCAGCTTTCGATTGGTTACTAACATTCCTATGGAAAGATCTTCTCCAGCAATTGAGATCGTTATTTCATTTGTTCCCCTAATCAGAATGAACCAAAATTTGCTAATTCCACATCTGCTGCGAGATATGCTATCAAGTCTTAATTCTGGCCAGTGATTTCTGGAAAAAACTTTATTTTGTGGCTTTTGCAATCAATCGACTGAACGCGAAGGAGCGCCTTGGCTTGACGCGTGCAATACACGTGTATCGAGCATGCAACATCTCACCTGTTTTGATCTGGTTACCAGCCAGTAAGTTCTACGTGTCCCTGTGTCTTTCATCATACTAGGTATGTTCGTTCTACACTCAATCGAAGCCAGATCAAAACAGGTGAGATGAGAACAAAAACGACTTTCTATTCATCTAATTGCCTTCAAAAAAGTTCTATCGAAGAGGTTATTGAGAGGCGAGTCGACAGAAATCGAACATCTATTTCATTTCAATCTGTGATGAATTGTAGTTACTGTATGAAGCATGTGCGTATGAATGTTACCAAAATTCATTATGCACTGCACCACCATTCCGAAAGTTGGAAGCAATGTGTTTGTTTTTGAACCATAATAAAGCATACCTTATAATAGCAAGCATATCATTCATACTCACTGGACGATGCGGAAGTCTTTTCTACATTCCTGTCTCGTTCACTTAGCTGTGGGCATTGTAGTATCATGTAGCAGTTTTCAGAGAAAACACGCTAAAAATTCTTAGGAGCGAAACCGTGAGGCTGCACAATTATTCACTGATATCTTGGTTAACAGACGCTGGATTGTTAATACATTCTTCATTGACCATAGCTGACGTATTGGAGAATTTCGCCTTCTTCAGAATCGCAAAGTTGAGTTGATCGTGAACTGACCAGTTATACACCGCCTTCACCTCAGAAAAAAAAACTGCACAAGTGAAATTTAATCATCATGGTGAACAACTTCTCCCAGATTCTCACCGTTTTATTTCCTACAAGACTGTTATTGTCGAACAAAGCTGCTTGATGTTGTATATAGGTCGAAAATATGTTTGGCTTTGGTGGGAGTAATCAGCTTGAAATGTGGCGCGAGGTCACGCGTAATCACAAAAACAATTCTTTTTAAAAGTCAACTTTCGAATTTTAGGAAACTATTGAAACCGCTCCAAGTGCTTACAGACCGATGCCTTAGATTCCTGGGCGAGGTTATTGACTTTTAATAAGAATTTTCTCCATCACGTTTCTGTGTTCTCTGCCCATTTATTGAGGTATCTAGCTTAACTTCAAATTTGTCGATCAGGTGTTTTTTTATACAAACATGTCTGCTTCTTGCTTTAGCACTTCAGCATTATGGCCAGTAAAATCGGGTATTTCGTGTGATTCGAAAGCCTTGCAGAGAGACCGGCAGCAATCACATAGATGCAGATGTACGGGCACGCCGTGGTACTCAAAAAGGTTACAAGTCAACAAATACCCTTTTCGACTTCACGTTTTATTTAATGGACCAATAAACTTGCGTTTGATTTATCCTCGTGCATTAGAGGTATTCATGCTAATAGCAATGATCAGTCAACACACTGGTCTATGCAGACCAATCGGCACTGAATTCAGTGATGTGAGTGTTTTAATCGAAGTCTGCGTTGACTTCTACGTGTCTACTATGATTTCTTTCATAGAAGAGCATGATTTTAGCACAACCACGAAAATGCTGTGATAGCGAAACTTGGGGCCTTAGCTGTGTTTCATACATTGGTACTGCTTCCTTGTATTCGATTGCTAGTTTCAATATACGGCCCGCATAAACAGTAAAGTTATTCCATAGTTTGTAATGCATAGATTCATTCGGAGATGTTTTCGCATCCTGCAACGCATGTATAAGTTGTTGATATCTTTTTCGCTGTAATTCCTCTGTAGAATCCTGAGCACCAAATATGGAGATTTTACCCCATCTCACAAAGTAGTGCCTTCTATATGATCATGTCGTGATGCATCTTGAATTGTTATTCACTCCACACAAACTTTGTAAGGTATATAAGTTCATTCATACTTCTCTCATCATCATTACACCTTTCAGTATCAAGCACAAGCCTTTCTTGAGTATGCACCAGAAACGAGAAGAAAGTTCGGCATTCTAAACAAGATGGCGAAAACATACTTGCTGTGAACATAAATTCTTGCACTTGACAAACTCATATATTTTCTAGTAAAGTCCCGATGAAGATGATGACTACCTCTGAGTAAGATCAAATCTACAAGTGGCAAACTAAGCGGTATACTCCATGCTAATATGAGCAAAATGGCCCTCCTAGTTGGACATAGATATTTGGTACGTTTTTTAGTGTACGTCACAATGGATGCGTGGAGCAGAACGACCAGTTCTTTTTTGCCACGCATAAATAGACGGTGAATGAGTCCGACGTAATCCTTTGCGTACAACCCTACGGCAAAAATATATTTTGTGCACTTATCTTATTGCTTTATTGTGACAATGCCACAACACATGGGACAGCTGGAAAAAATCTAACGATAACAGAGTAGAAGAAAATTCAAAAACTTCGGTTGAAAATCCCAGCGGTCTTCACGAGAATATTGACCTGCGATTTCACCACCGCGGTTGTCGTGCTCAGTAGTTGCCGTTTACATATGAAAAAGTGACTGCGATAAGTTCTGAATAAGCAAAATTACTTATTATATGTAGCGGCTATATTGAACTAAGTTAGCTCCCCACAAAGTAGGGCATAGACAAATCTCTGCACTGTCATTGGCGGACAGTTTACTTGTGGACTACGCACTAACTTCACCTGTGTCACATGATTGTGATCACTTTTATATTTTACTACTGGAGCACCACTATATTTAGCATCGGATCGCCTAAAATGGTTCTAAGCTGTAATACAGTCCGGTACTTTTCAATTATTCGTACAATCTCTCGACCCCTCAGAAAAAACGAAATTTCAAGGCTTTCCTAACTTTTAATGTAATATATATTACAATTATATATAAATTTATATTATATATAATATGCACAATATATAATGTATTTAAAGCATAATATATGTAATATATGTAATATGTAATTTATAATTATCACATATATACACAAACCGGTACTTTTGCTATGCGTACCCTGTCTCGACCCTTAAGAAAAAGTGCGATTTCAAGGCTTTCTTAAAGTTTTAATAAACGTTCGATAGCTCAAATCAAAAGAATTAGATCAGCTTTACTTCAAAAATGGCTCTGTTATTATGATAAAACAGGAAAAATAAGGTCCTGTTCCTCATTCAAACATTTCCCGATGAACAAAGCTACCTTCTTGAGCTTTTGAGAACTAGTCGATAGATGAATCTCATGGATTCCAAAGATGTGTGTTTTTTTAAAGCAGATTTCTTGGTGCGTGTAACAGCAAAAAGAGGATGGGTTTCTAGAAACAAGATCATTCCTCTTATTCGCGCCTTTCTTCGATCCTTTGAAAAAAACGCGCCTTTTGTTTTCTTACCAAGTTTCAACATTTATCCAATAGCTCGAGTCTCAGAAATTTTAATGGCATTTTCCGTTTTAAAAATGGCCTTATTATTGAGCTGCAAAAGCAAAAATAAAGTTAAGCTCGTGATCTAAATATTTCTCGTCTTTTATATCAAACCTTTTCTTCAGGCTTTTAGCAGGCACCTTTGAACTTCATTCGATTGGTTAAATCTTGTCGATTCGAAGTGCATTTGGCCTTTTGAAAGAGCTTTCTGCTACGTTTTAGCAGCCGAAAGAATGTTATGTTTCGTGCAGCGCAACATCGACACCAAATCACCGATTTTTGTCGCTATATGGATAGGGAAGTCTCATCATGGCCGCTGAGCCATCGCGCTTTCACACATCATTGGATTTCTTAAGATTTAATCGATAGTTATCAAAATTCTAAGAAAATGGCTTCTTTAGCGAGAAATATTTAGATGAGCAGTAAAATTTTGTTCTTGCCCTTTCACCGTAATAATAGAGCCGTCTTAGAAATAAAATATATCATTCAAACTCTTTCGATTCAAGCTATCAAACAATTATACAAGCTTTGAAAACAACCTAGATACTTTTCTTTCGAGGGGTCGAGGCAGGGTACGAGTATCGGGAAACTACTTATAATCCACCTAGTAATAGTATACGAGGATCACCATCCAGTTTCTGAACCATATCTTCACTTCTGCTTTCTCTTCGGTGAAATTTGTACACCTCTTTAAACCGTATTTTTGCAGAATATGTCATACTGTTAGCATCCCATTTGATCGCTGCAAGGTCAAAACATTTCGCCTCCTTAGTGTCAGCATATTCAAGATTCTTTGCAACTCCATGAAAACGTGACATGACTGCACCAATTTTCCATCGCGTCTTGTTCGGTTCAAACGTAGTTCGTGCAGTAGTAGCGATGCTGATCTCCAGGACTTCACCTTTCATCCATGCACGTCATCCGCTCTCTTTGTCTTCAAAAAGAAAAGAGTACCGCCTTTTGGGATGCGCCGCGCATTTGACTTTATCAAATACCATCAGAAGTAAATGAATGCATATCTGATACCTATAAATGCTTATGTAGGCTTACCGATTAGACAAGTCTAGCACAATATCCCGTCTTCGAAAGCATAGAAGCCTAAGTGAGCCTGGGGCGAGCCGAATACTGCAGAAAAACCTGGAAGGTTCTGCGAGACGGAGTAGAAGTTTCTCAAATGGATAACTAAATTAGTGCCTTTCGAGGCGGTTATGAGGTCGTTGCACGCTGCACGATGCGAGATAGGCTACAGTGAGCGTTGGTTTGGAAACTCAATTTTATTTCCTCTGGCAATGCATAAGAAAGTCTTCTCAGAAACTAAATAAAGTGCTCAGATTGATAGGATTTTTGCCTCGAATGACTGCTAGAAGTTTGAAAAAAGCGGAGAAGGTGTTTTCCTAGAGAGCTGAAAAGTGAATAAAGATAAAGGAAAAGTAACCGTATTCTCAAAAAAAAAACATTTGGAAACGAAACTTAAAAAATTGTTTTTATATGTGTAAAACTGCTACCTGTTTGTTAGAAATAGTGAAATGGGTGTTACACCGAAGTGGAGAATCGCCAAAGAGTTAACAATATGACTGTAGTGGATGGAATTAGAAAGTGGGTAGAACAGCAGATAAAGCAAGATTACCGATAGCGAAAATACTTGAAACGAGTTGGACAGAAGTGGAATCTCGACACGGATACAGCTGATAAAATGTCGCTAGAAAAAAAATTGCACGAACGAAACAAAGCATTTTCACGATTTTTCTTAGGCAGTACTGAAGAACGAATGGTTCTGAAATTGGTTAGTGACAAAAGAGTCAGTGACATACATTGCATAGCAGGAACACAACGATGATAAGGTAGATTATGGAACTTGCAATGTACACAAATTCTGCAAAGTATAGATTCATAGAGCGCATAAAGACAGCTGTGAAGCATGATTCGTCTAAAAATAGCACTAGATTAGAATACGTTCATCACGCCTACAAGTGGTTTTGACTACTCGCCCCATTTCGATACTTTGACATCTAAGAGGAACCTATACTCAATGGTCAGCTGCAACTTACAGGCTACGCAAAACATCACATCCTTTTAAGGACCATGTGGGACGTTTCGTCCCACGCCACGCGACGTCAAATCTTGCTCAGCTAGTGCAATGGCGGCGCCGCTTCCCGTGAGAAAGGCGGCGCATCCCTTGGAAAGATAGACGCAGATAGCATGACATTTACGCTGTTTGCACCAGTTTCCACTAGAAATGCCCGCCAGAACTGTCTGCCAACGTATCTCAAGATTTCTGGGAAACGATGGATGTTAGAAGACCAACCAGATTCTGAGGGAACATTATCACCAGGAAATGATGAAATTCCTTAAAAAAGCTTCTGCAGGGGTAATGTTAGTAGAAAAAGTATTTAAGTGTTCCATTTTACGTCTACATTTTCAGCGAGAAAACTAACCGCTATGAAAGGAATCATATTTGTAGCTGGTAAAACATTTGTTTCTTAATTTAGTCGATGTTTTTGTAATCCTTCGATAGCTTGAGTAATGCTGCTTATCGTACTGGGCTTGGTTTCTAGCTCAACCTTCATACGTTTTCCTAATGGAGAAAGATGACGTTTTGCTTTTGAAGTGCGCTGTTCAACTCCACAGCTATTCTTTTGGTAATTATTCACTTGAATTTTGACTATGCGGAATCTTCATCTCTACGAAAAAATAGAACGTTAGTGAACACAATTCCATAACGTGTTTTGGAAGAAATTAACTCCGATTTATCTATTTTCCAATGAGAGGAGTGAAGTCGGACCAGTGGTTCAGAGGTAAACCTCTTCGCACGCAAGGTTGATGGTTCGATCTCGCGCTCATGGTTCACAGAGCCATTCATCCCTCCTTAGTCGGTAAGACAGACCAAAGGACTTCTCATGTACTGATGGGCCCTCCAAAGCCACCTGCACGTGGTCTCATTGAAATTACTCGCAGAGGTGAGATTGCACGAGGTAAGGAAATATCTCGCGATCATAGTAGACTAAAACGCGTAAGTAGAGCACGTGGAATGACAAAGATTGCGGCAAAGAATAATGTTCATAGCTGAGATCGTTACAAAATCCCATTCTATTGCACTCTACAAGATCATTGTTGCCAAACAAGCCTTGTTATGTATTAGTATCGCATAACCTTGTAATTTTCTTTGACTTACATCCTCTAGCTGCTTTTCAGGAACTTGTTGTCTGTACCTAAGGCGTACTCTTCTGCGCCTTTTTTTCACGCTCACTTTTCTCACAGTCTCAAACAGCTACTATAGCGGTGGCGTCTCTTATCGTGAGAATGAAGGGCTCGTGGGAACGCAGACGCAGGCATTCTCGCTCAGCGACGCAGATCCCGCCCACTGCGAATGCTGCGCGAGCGATGGCGCGACGGTGTCTGCCTATCAACGCTGGTCCTTAAAGGGATAAATCTATGCGCATGAGAAGAGAGTAAAAAAACGAATGCGCTTGAGCTTTGTTCAAAACGCTTTGAAATATTTGAGATTTCACGCTAAATATTTGCTCAACAATTTAGCATTACTATCAGCAAACTCACTTGTATAATAGAATGTTGGAGTGTACGGGTCCCATAGCAAACGAATTTCTCCACACAGACAAACACCGCCATTGAATACACCAAAAAGAAAGCATGAAATCAGAGCTATCTAAAAGTTTTTTATTCAATGTCAAGAGAAGAGAATTCATCTAACACAGTTTATAAAGTATCGTACCGCTGTTTTTCTTTCGTTAAATATAAAACACATCCTTTTTGGGAATACTACGGCAACGAGCCGATTAAAAGCCAAAATGACGACTGTTGCATAACCCATAGCATACGACGCTTGTATGAGTGCACCCAATAACTAAAGTGTTTATGAGAAATCAAAACTCCTAGCAATTAACCCTTTGAACACTTGTGTCCTCGCTGTCATTCTTGTATGCAAACTAGTGGGCAAGAGTTGAAAATAGAAAAAGGACTGCATACCTTGAACCTTTATTACCACTTATTCACGACCATGTTTGAAATTCACGTAGACCTGTCAAGCGTGTTGCAGGATTTAGCCTGACTGCTTCTTTAGGGTATGTGGTAGTAAAAGCTTAGGAAAAATGAAAGGCTTTAAGCAGCTAGAGCATACCTCAGCATAGTGAATCGCCGCGGGCCATTCAATCATAAAAACCCACCGTATTCAGCGTTGGATGGATGACAGGAGTAATGAGAGTTGCGGCAACTACGACGACGTAAACCAGACAACTGATAACATCAGCAGCGGAGTCAAAATAGATGATACGGTAGGCAGAAAGAATCCACAGAGATTCTGACCGTCGAATAACCTATAGGTTATAGAATACACTAAGGAAAGCTCTTCAAAGAATTTGTAATGGTAATGTCCAAATGTTTATTTGAGCGCAAAAAAGCACAGGATAGACTGTCGTTACTAATTAGTGTTACTATATCAAAAATTTCGAAGAATAAAAATAAAAAAGTGCATTTTCTTACTAGCATCATGTTCAAATTCATTAATAAAAGTATAGAGCCGAAGATTATATAGGAGATGAAGAAATGATAGTGAAACGGATAATCGTAGCTGCCCATGCAGTTTCCTAAAATAAAATTTTTTACTCGGTTTAATGTTGAAATGGCGAAGCTTTTTCTAGAGAACTCAGCGCATTTCAAAAAACCAAAGTTCTCGAAAGTTATTCAGTACGGGTAAAAATTTCTCAGATGTACAAAATCAGTGAAACGTGCTTTATATAAGTTCAAAAATGCAGGGAGGGGGATCTCAAAACACTCAAAAAATGCTTTTTCAAGAAATTTTACGGCAGCTTAATTTTGAAATTATTCCTAGTTTGGTCATAACTAGGTTAAGTCGAGATTGACATGAAGTTATTTTTATCTCAAAGTTTCACTGAGAATACGCAGAAAATGAATACCATCACATCAAACATTGTTTCAAACATTCATAGGTTTCCCAGTCATTTCAGCAATAATCTTCCCTATAAATCTGCAAGTCTCTGAGCACCTCAGATACCCTATTACTTGGGAATTGTCACCACTAGTCACGAAACCACCTTTATCGCAAGTTGGTCAATACATGCAGGACGGCTCATTTTCCATTCGAGCGAAGCGCGATATCTCTGTGCAGTGAAATAAGTTTTCTAAAACAGTTACTCTATTCCCATGATTGCATTTCTATCAACTCTGATGTTGCTCAGTTGTATTATTCATTGGACAAAAATGTAATTTCTTTCTTTTTACTCACACAAGCGCCTTGTCAAAGCTTGGAAATCTCAAATTGGATGCAGTTTGATCAGCTAAATGCCTCCATAGCCCCAGCATGGAATTTCAAGCACCTAGACTGCAAACGCTCTGCTGACAAAGCAGCACTTATATACACTCAACGCTTCCTTTGAGTTTTTCACTAAATACACCACGTGGGGACCTGCCACATTTTTCTCATGGATTACCATATTCCGCGCAGCAACTTAATAGTTTAGGTATCGTGTCAGTACGCGTGTTAATGACATATTCCCCAGTGTGGCTTATGTCTGGTACGGAATTTGATCAACATGAACGTAGATGCGTTGAGATTTCCTTTTCGTGTGTGAGGATGATGATTTCTTTTTCAAAATCTTCTTCATTATGTCTCTGTGTTCTACACGTTCCTATTAGGGCATTCATTCTAACTTAATCTTTAGCGACTGAGTGTTACTTTTTATGAGCGCAGAGTGGTTTGTCGGTTAGATCGATGTGTTCTTCACAGCATGCCTTAGTAGAAATTAGATTAACCGTGTCCGAACTTGTGCAATCGCCGTCTCAACCGATAGTGTATATTATACAAATTTCTATTGTGCACAGACAGTCACAGCGTTATGAACTAGCTAGCGTTTGAGAATATGCAGTAGTTTTTCAATCACTATCAACTACTTCTCTATAAACTTATCTCGATAAGTTATCGACAATTGCGAAGCCGTCAGAGATGAATATTTATCTCACTGTTTCCGCGAACTCCACTATTTACTCTCTCCTTGTGTGCTTAACATTACCTGTCTGAAACATGTTTGTCACAAATTTCCCTCTAGTGTGTGAAGGGTGAGGAGACAGGTCATGAAGAGGATAATTTGTTACTTGGCATTCTGTACCACTGGACGATCTACCCGCGTTGGATAGTTTAATTTGAGTGATTAGAGATGAGTGTCATTTTTATGTTTCTATCGGGAGAAGTTAATGAGCTTGACCATTCGTTCAACAACTCTTAACAGTTGCCCATCAGTTCTTACGTAAGGCAGATGTCAAAGCAGTCATCTATATATCTACAGTGGGCCAACGACCGCAGATCTATTGCTGGAACTTGCAAAATAGATATGAATCATCTGTCTGTTGAGACTCGGGGCCAACTCGACCCATTGCTAGCCCTCTCAGTTGAGGTTGTGTAGGTATTTGGCTGCCTGGATTGCAATCAATAAAACCTCTATGGCCTCTGAAAAATATGAAATCTTCTAAAGCTTAGCTTATGCGAATAAAAGCTGCAGTAAAGATCTAGTGATTTCCAAATAGGATAAACTATGAGTCAGTGCATTAATCGGTTTCCAAAGATGAAGAAAAATGAAATCACACATACAAAAGGTGCAGATACTGGAGGGCGAAGTTTAAGAGTCTGTTCTTTACGCATGGGCACTATAAGCGTCACGCGTTCAGTAGTGTATTACAGATCGTAGAGATAACGAAATGTACATTTCATTGTGCAGTGATTTCTCGGCTTCAGAGATATATCTAGGTTGTGCTCCTTTTTATAAGTTTAGAATAATTCGATAGCAATGTTCAAGTCTCAGAGGTACAGTGTAGCGCTGCCGTTTTTGAGAGATGTGTCGCAAACTATTTCAAACTACTACGCTTCTACGCATGTCGGAGAACCGCCGATTCGTGTAACCAAAAATCAGAGACAAGCTATCTTACTAGCATTGTACAGAATTAACAGTTAGCAAAAAAGATAGGTTAACCGAGCCTGCTTCTTCAAATTTATATGTTCCACTTGAAATGCACTAATAGAACAGTCTATTCCAGAAACTTACACCTAAACAATTTGACGGTCAGAAGAGATGTCGTGATAATGGCAGAGGTGTAAAACGACATTTGAGCTCTACGAGGGTTCGCTTCACTGAGGTACGTTATGTATAGTTGAGCCATAACATTATTACTTGGTAAATCTAAACTCAATTACAAAAACACATACATATAAACTTTCGTTTCGAGTGCTTTCTTAAGACCACAGCTCAAATTTCAATATGCCAAATAATCATTTTTGAGCCACGCATGTCAGTGGTCTGTCAAACAGGGCTGACTTATAGAGCCCGATATACGTATTTCGATCTTGCGATCTCGTCAGTCGAGCAGTTACGCTTTCTCGTCTTTTGCTAACTTTGGTCGCGAACTCTTAGTGTGGGGACTGGAGCACCCACACGATTGGCAAAAGACGAGAAAGGGTAACTGCCCGACTGACGAGATCGCAAGATCGAAACACGTGTATCGGGCCCTATAAGTCAGCCTGTTTGACAGAACACTGACATGCGTGGCTCAAAAATGATTGCAAGACATATAAATGCACTTATATTCATGTTTTAATATAAATGCGACTCTATTAGAGAGAAAAAGGAACGAAACTGCTTTGATGGGATATTCTTGCTGCAAATACTATTTGATTCAATAACTTAATTACTAGCCTCCAGCTGAAAAATACTCATTTTCACCTCTTTTCAGGGATAGAGTGTTGTTCAATTATGCCGCGTAATTATGTTACAGTATAATGATTGTAAACAGCTGCAGGCGTTTGATGTTTACCCGTGATACCTCAAATTTGCAAAGTGTATTTACTTAAGTACTGTGGTAAACTAACGGTAGGACCAAACGTAGTCAGAATAGGTGGGGAACTGCTAATCTCATCAACTTAAGATCTACTTGGGAGAGCAATCTTCTGTTTACGTTAAGCGCGCTTGACACGTGGTAGTTTCATAACATTTAGCAGTTGTTCCACGTTTTCTTTGAGAATAATTACAAATACGTAGGGGAAAAATCTTACACTAAACAAAGTTTTTGTCCTAATTAACGTTTAGGTACAGTTGTCATTACGGAATACAAGTGAATCGCAAGTGGAGTGGAATTTTCGTTATTTAAATGAGGGCTTTTTCTATACTTATTCAGAGATATCTTAGGTTACTATTGCTCATATGATGCTCCGTGTTCTAATTCACACTTATCCATATTTCACTGCACATATAGCTTTTTTATTTAAAGAAAAAGCCTTTGCTCACGATAATCATGTTACTCAAAATTTCTAATGTTTTGACTGAATTTTTGACTGACTGAAAACATAGTAACATTGCTAAAAAATGCGGTCCATACATTAGAAACCTGAAGTATTAGTTATGACAATGGCTGTCAGCTCAACTGGGTTTATAAAGCGAAATCGCATACCCGACCAAACCCGCTAGAGGTTGGTGTCTGATAGCTTATATAGAGATGTTGAAGAATGAGTGGTTGGGAAATGTGTCTCTGTAGTGTAGTGGTAGAGCACGCGTCCCTGAATAGAACGAAGCACGGGTTTGATTCCTGCCTAAGGCCATGCATTTGCTCACCACTGAATTTTCTTAGGTGTATTGGAAACAATCTTAAAATCAATCAATTTTAATAGGTTGTTCAAAGACAAATGAAACCTTTTATTCTGCACTTTTTATTTCGTACAATATACAAAAGTCAACATGATTTAATATTGAACAAGAATGAACATTTCGACAAGGCAGATGTTTCACAGTGCATGCGATGCTAGTTCATTGACAACCCACAACATTCTTCTATATTAGCGTATTTGAGAGGTCGAGAACTTACAGATTCACATAATGAGTTTTGGTTTATTGCTTTGTAAGTTATACACCTTCTGTATATCCGCTGTTCTGCATTAAGAACTTCTTTCATCGTGGCGTCTTTTGTCAGTTTTCATGCCCATTTTCTAGGGCCTCTACAGGGATCCACCTTCACTGGATGTTTTCCACCACTCATAACAGTGTCAGTAGTTCCTCCACTGCATGATTCATCTCAAGCATATATTTATAGTCCTTATATGAGAAGAAGACCTGGGATGAAGGACATAGGATAAAGCTCTCGATCTTGACCAATTCCCAAGGGTTGAGCCGAGCATTTGTCTTCCATTTTGAGCCTGTTTGAGGTATTGAATCTATATCTGGTTTTTACAATGATTCGCGCTGACCTACCGATATTTGAATCACTGTTGCTATCATCCCAGACAATCTAGTACGAATCTGTCAAACTCGAAGGTATACAAAAGTGGGTGAGCCTTGAGCGCGAGATCGGACTATCGACCATCAATTGATCATCATGTGTGCCGCATAGCACTTTTAACGACTACGCCGCACCGCACGCGCTCTTGAGAAGAGTTGTTAGACGGATACTTATGGGTTGAGAAATAATTCTGTACGAATAGAGGCAGTTGAATCTTAGGAAAATTATCAAGCAGTATAAACATCTTGTTTGTTCAATGTTAGGCCATGCCAAGTTCAAACCCATATGTTAGGTATGGGCATATTTCGATCTGCAAAAATGTGACTTCAACACCTCCACAACTCGTTGGGATGACTGATTGTAATAATCATAAGATCAACGAGATCAACGAGCCGTTCTTCAGAAATGATCCTGCACATTGCAATGCGATCTCATGCCAGCGATGATTCGAGAAAAACTTAATAATGTCAGTGGACTTTAGGAATTAGGACTTTTATAGAGTTGTAGAAGAGAGTTTGTTCTTTTGTCTCATGGGTGAAAACTTTTTATAGATTGACATTAACTCTGATATGAATAATGTTTCATCTTTGCAACTTGGATTTGAGGCCAATGCTTTTTTTTTTGCAACGCCACATTTTTAAGGGAAAGCAGATGCTTAAGAAAAGGTCATAACTTGCATTCTTATTAAACAATTTTATGCTTTCCTGCTTATATTTATCTATATTTCACTCATGTTTATCATGCATTTCTTATACAAACAGCAAATCACACAAGTGATCAAACGACATAATGCTCACTGCAAGGACTGCCAGTCAACTTTTTATGAGCAACTTTTCGAGTACGCAGATTTTGTACTGAATAGTAGAAATTTTTGGGACATGGGTATTTCTTCCAATGAAAATCCACTTATCGACAAATTATTCTTAGAATGCACATTTCACTGATAGTACCAAAAAATCCTTGATGAGGTTGAAATAATGCACAAAAAATTGAAAGAATAAAGTCACAGCGTTGATCAGTCCGTGAGGGACGCACCATGCATTTGTCTTCAATGTTTAGCTTCGTTTGAGGTGACTGTATCCGATGATCCGGTCTCTAAATTGCCTTGTGGCGGCCCACCGATATATCCAGCTAGTGCTGCCTATCCTCTCAATCAAGCGTGGCACTATTTACCAAACCCTCAGGGATGGAAGGCTTGGGGAGCCATGAGGGCGAAATCGAACCGTCGATCTTCTATGCGACACATAGCACTTCTAACTACTGCGCCACATACAATCTTGAGCAAGAAATTATCTTTTTTCCAGCAAAGCATGTTATGAGGATCTTTCCCTAAAATCAGGTTCAGTATTAGATTTAGGAGCTTTCGAGCTGTTGGATGGCTACTGATAGTCTAATGAAATGCTCTGCTGAGTGAAAAAGAAACGGAAACAGAAATATTTTCCACACAGTACGGCTGAATTCCATGCAATTCGTAAGGAATAGTGGAAATTTTAGAGGAGGCTATGCGAATTTTTCTCAAGAGATACGTTTACATCAGTCTCTAGGATAATACTGTGTTTTTTGCAGCGAAAAAGCTTACTTAGTATTGAAATTTCACTATAGCATACCGAACATACGTTGTGAAGTTGAAAAATGAACTGCGATGGCAAAACGTTATCTGTTTTATTGGCTAATTGGTTAGTAAAACGTAGTATGAAGGTCGAATCACAAACAAGATTACTATCAAAATCGGCACTTCTTAAGCTGCACACCAATCACACCCTGACAATAAATTTAAGGTTATTCCTTTGACAGCAGAGTGTACTATTCTCATACGCGGAATTTTTCTGTGGTTTTTTGCCAAGCAGAACTTTTTTTCTATCGTAGACTTTCAATAGCCATTCGATAGTCTAATAATGGATAATTTTAAATTGGACTTCGTTTTCGAAGAGGTCCTCTCAGTGAGCTGTAGCAGCCAAGAAAAAATTACATTTCATCTTCGGGGCGCATTGCTTGCTGGAATGACGCCTGTACTTAGCTTTACAGCAGAGCATGATAACGTGGGTTACGGTGATTTTAACATTAAAAAGTTCTTCTTAGTGGGCTGTAGCAGCGAAGAAAATGTCACGTTTAGCCCCTGCACTAGTTAGCCCCGTTAAACTCCATAGAGATTCATTGCCAATGAAAGTTTAGATCTAGGGCACTGTGTTGCCACAAAAAGCGAAACAATCACCGAAGAGGCTTCTGTGAGGGTATTCTTGTAAAAAAGAGAGCACCCATGCCTTCTGTAAAGTCAGTTTCTCAATGCGAAAACTTCACCTTCAAGAAACCATAGTTCCAGCCGTAGCTGTACGTTTTATAGACTGCCCGATAAGAATATAACTTGAGGGCACATATTCTACAATCCAGGGTTTATACTAGACTTGTGGAGTGTCTTCAATGTGTAGCTGGAGTAAGCGTAAAAGAGCTCGCATGATCAACTGCGTGAAGTACTTCTTTGGAGAGGATGCGTATTCCTATGCAATATTTGTAAGCATCTTGTCGGCTGTAAATTTCTTGACTAAGTTACGTATGCGATAAATAATAACTTTCACAATTGGCAGCGGTCAATAACGGTCTTGGAAAAATCAGCACCAGTTGACAGTTTACCCCTCTTGCGTAGAACTTTACTTCTCACATATAAGAGCTTCCTCAAAAATAATCAGCAGTCAGTTAGTACTTCCTCGAATAACCAACAGCTGCTACTCTTGATAATAATCAACTTGTAAGCTTATATTTGCACCAATACTTACTTACTTAGATACTTAGATGGTTCATCTTCACTAATTGTGCGGATTCCAGCACATATTCCAAATGGTATATTGCTGGTTGTGCATATGATATTCCTTGGTTTCTGACGTAACCTTGCAAGGGAGTTTTCAGGTCTTCACGATGACGCTCTCAAAGAATCGGACCTTCGGCGATGGATCCTTGACCGGGCTTTCTAGTTGTTGATTTGGTGATGATGTTAGGCCGAAATCAAAAGCAGAAGCAGGAAAACAAATCAATCGACCGCTTACAGATGATGTAAAAAGCAAAATATGCACCAATATGCGAATGAAAGTCTATAGGTGTAGTATACAGTTTCCAAGTCGAATATTTTAAGCGTTTATGATAACATTTCTGATGAACAGAGTTAAATAACTGTGAACAAATATGGTTCTACATTAGCTGCATCGCGCTCTAGCTGTGTTTGGAGCACATGCAGTTTCTTCATCCTCTATTAACTTTTTGTAGCATTGAACGCAACGTTTGAATCTTGGAGGATTGGATGAAATCTTTTTGAAAATACGGCTTGCTAGCACCTGAGGAACAGTGTATTGCATGTGTATCTGAGGTAAACCTCTCCTTTGGATGCGTTTAGTTATTATTCTATTTTCCAAGCCTTCTTCTTCAGAGATGACAAAACTATTACTTGAAATATTTACCTAGAACATACTTCTCCTCACAGGCTCCAGGGTTAGCAGCCTTACAATAGTATTCAAATAACTGACCCTTTTTTCATCAAATTCGTGACAACTTTTCACATTGATACACACAAACTTTAATTTTTTGTTGCACGATCCGTTCATCACTAAGTGATCATTAGATTATTCAGCAAGTATGGAGAGTTGAGAATAGAACCCTTAGTACTAAAAATCCACAGTCTGCTTAGCTCCACTTTCACTACGAGACTGCTGCCCGTAAAGTTTCGGAAAAGCCTAGATTGACATCCAGCAAAGCAAGGGTTTGTAGTATTCCATTGTGCTAGATATTAATGAGAATTTTGATGTAGCCGCATTTTGGTTCGTGGCAATGAATCAACATTATAGTAATACCTTCTAAGAGGGAATCTCGACACTGAACAACAATTTTTCTGAGCGGACGCTGCACTGTTACGAGATCATTTATCTACAGAACTTATGTTTTAGCGGATTTAGCCTTCTAAAAACCTAGAAAGTTGAACTGCTCGCAATCCAGTCACCCAAGCGCTTTTTATCACCTCAAGAGAATGTATTCAATAGGTAAATTTTATTGGTATAAGGAACAGCTTCTCTTGAACAAGTACTGTTTCATTCCTTATGAGTCTTCCGACCATTGTTGGAGCCAGGGGTGACGATACGGTTGCAGAAAAGGACAGCTAGGAAATGGCCAGCCAAGTTCGGAACTGGAAGGAACACTCTGGTGGATCAGTCGCGTTTGAGCCATCCACAGGAAACTTGTATAATCTTGTGCGCCGTTTCACTAGCGTTTTTCCCTTCGGGCCATTCGTGCATCGATAGCAAACGAGTTGTTCTCATGACAGCTCCATCTCAATGCAAACATAGGCAAACTACACACCAAGATGTTCGCAAGAAAATGCGCAATTGAGCAATATCAAATTCTTTAATCACTTCTGATTAATGAATTTGATGCTTATTGCTTTAATGCCAAAACTCATGGAATGACCCTAATGTTAGACAGATCTTACAAAATGAGTTCAGAGCAGATTGTCTTATTGATGTACAGACTGTCGAATATTGGTGCCTATCGTACAAAAAGCAAGAGATTTTGAAAGATGCTTCGACTGATTCAAAGTCGAGAGATCACTCCAGCCTTCTAAGTGCCCTTTTTGACAATGGTTTTCAATTATCACAAAGGGGTTAAACGCGTCGATGGCGAATTTCGGTCAAATCTTTGCTGTGCTGGCGTCACGGCAATATTTTCGAGAGGTTGCGGCTGAACAGAGAACGATTCTTATAGGTCTCAAATGAAGTGATAAGAGAGAGTAGATTGTACACATCTACATACTTGGATACTTGGACCGACCCGTCTTCAGTGATAATGAGAGCTCCGCATAGTTTCCAGTCATTTCTCTCTCGCGCAACTGTCGTCCATAGTGGTCGTCTGCTACGAGCATGGTGACGTACGCGAGCTGTATTCCGCGATTCTATACTCATTGTCATTTGCGGATGCAGGAGTTTGACGTTAGCCAGAAACCATCGTTCAAGTGGTCTTCTCAGAGGGCGGTTGCACTCTCTTGAAGTCCACTACATTGTTCTTTTCGTCCATCTGTCATCTGTTCCTCTTATTATATGATCGGCCCATCTGTGTTTCGCTATCGACGTATACAGTTTGGATCATACACAGGGGTAATTTTCAAAGATCGAAGCTGTGCATTTTTGCCACTTTATTGGTCCGTCCTCACAGTGTTTCTTTTTTCACAGAGCGGATTCCAGTACCAGGCATTCGCTTCTGATGTGATCTTTCACTTATGACACCATCAGAATTGCACTTGTGTAAGCGACGACTGTGGACAAAACATTGGAATTGATTTCAAAGCAGTAGATGAAACCCATTTGATTATGCAAGTGTTTTTATGCACTTTGCACAATTGCTTTATTGTTGATGATATCAGAGCATATACATTGGGTGTAATGAATCTCACCATAATAAAATACGATTAAATTCAAGAGGTTCCATTGAAAATTCTTGCTGTGTTCGCCAAAGTATTGATTTGCGAATTTGCCGCCAAAGTCGTACCAAGTAGTTGTCGCCTACATGTGGGAAACTGACTGCGATATGTTCTGAATAGGTAAAATTGCTTAACACATGCATTTGCTGCATAAAGATAATTTGACTTCATTCCAATAACACATTAATAGTGCCAACAAGATTCATGTCTATGCACTGTCATGGAGTTTTTTCATTGTACACTAGGGAACAGCTTCACCGGCGCCACTCGGATTGGAAAGGGCCTTGCTCAACGTTCACAAGGTACGCAAGAAGCTCTAATAGTGCTTTTGGATACTTCAATAGTGAAAAATATTGTACAACAAATAATTTCATCCTATTGAAAAACAATATCAAAAAAAGGATACAGGATAAAGCTCTCGGCGTTGATCAAACCCTGAGAGATGCGCCATGCATTCGACTTCAATTTTCAACTTCGTTTGAGGTGATTGACTACATATCATGGCCTTTACAATGACTCGCGGTGGCCTTCCGCTGAACCGAGTCAGTGCTGCTTTCCCTCCCAGGCAAGTCCGAGACCTGTCTGGTACCAATTCACCGATACCGGAGGGATGGATGGCTTGGTGAGCCATGAGCGCGAGATCGAACCATTGACCTCGTGTGCGACGCAGTGCACCTCTAACCACTGCACCATATGCGCTCATATTAAACAAAAAAGGACATGCAAATCTTCAAATATGCCTCCTTTGGCCATATGCATTTACGAAGTTGCTCACGAAAATTGTCAACGATTCCCACACACGTTTCCGCTGCAATTTCGCCCGAAGCGCATGTCAAAGCAGTTTTCAAGCGTATCTACGCTAGTGTAGCGAGTAGCTAAAACTTTTTCCAGCATGAAGCCCCCGTGGAGTAGTCATTGAGTTGAGAACCGGCGGTTTGGCGGCCAAATGTCCTTGCTACAAAATCCAGGAGACAACTATTGGTAGATGACAATCGTTGAGCGGGCCGCAAGTGCAGAGCTCCATATCTGCTAAAGCTTAAATCCATGGGTGCCAGAGTGTCAAGTACTCTAAGGCTCTAATATGCGCCGCAAAGCTTGCTTCTGATAGCTGGCAGCGTTGATTCCGACGTTTCTGTTGATGAAGACCAATGGCGTTTTTCCGGTGGCCGCAAATACCGACCGAGAGCATCGCTGAGGCCGGAAATGACTGTGGCCCGTGGTTTCTGCTGCTAAGGACTTTTCATACCCTTCTTGGGATCGATAACGCCGATTCTGGTTATGGAGTGATTCGACCGTAATTATCTTCCCATTCGTAAAAAGTGTCTTCGAGAAATGAGCAGCAGCTATCAAACAAACCATTCGGCCAACTTTAAACCCGCTTTTCTTACATTTTGCTTGTTAGAGAGTGGACAGAAGAGACTCGTAACTGTGCAGCTTCAGCTTATTTTGACAATATTTTGAGCGCTCTGCTCGCTGATCTCGAAATTCTTTGTCATTTTGCGCACCGAACCGCTCCGGATTCCTTTGAGTCTTGCAACGAATTTTCTGAATAATTTCCGAAATAGACGCGGTGCTTGGACGATCTTTTCAAGGACAGTACTCAATCCTTCCAGTCTCTTTGAAACGTTTCACGGCTCTGTAGACACCTTCGATAGAAAGCAGTTATTTTGACATTGTCGTCCGTTTCACTTCCATCTTCTGCAATTCAAGTACTGTGAAAAGTTCAATTTTGCGATCCATAGCTTCAGCACACTGGAAAATAGAAATAAAGTCAAAGAGACTCTAGGTCAAATTTGGAGAAAGAGTTCATTTGATTTATCAGTTAACATGACAACACGATTAAGTCGGCTGTTATGAGGTCTGATATGGACACCTAAACAGTGCTAGACAGGACCCTGTTTCGTCTTTCCGGACTCCTCAATAGGGCAATCTCTCTCGGTTCAGCCGATACTTTGGGGACATACCCCTATATATAGGAATCGACGCCGAGTAATAGATCACTGTAAGTCATTGGTCACTACAATGTCAGAGAATTTTGCCATCGAGTTGCCGTGATCTATTATTCGGTGTCGATTCTTTATATAGGGATATATCCCCAAAGGATCGGCTGAACAGAGGAGATCGTGCTACTGGGAAACCCGGAAAGACGAAACAGGTGCCGATAAAGTTTGCACTTGTCATTAAATGCTCTACCAATTGCATCTGGTGGAGAAGGACTGGTGTAAGTGTGTTATAAACACCATTCAGTTTCCTGTATAGAGTGCATTCAAGGAAACATTCGTATGCTTTTTAGGATCTCGCATAGGTCGCTTATGTCCACCTGTTCTCTAGTATTGTCAATAAGTCAGACCATCGATATTTACCTGAAATGTACATCCGTTCAACACCTAAAACCTGTTAAAGAGGCCACCACCTTAGCTCGACTTGATGATGTTTGCGGCGTTATGTTCTGGAAGGACCCGTTCATGCTTGCTGTTTCTTCCCCCAGAAGATATCAATCGCTTGAAGATTGTTCAAATGAGAATTGCGACAGAAACTAGGAGCTTCTGACACACTTCTGTGCGCCCAGAAGGTGAAAGGAAGTGCATTTTCAGAGGATCCAAAAATCCGAGACGGCTATGGTCGGCTTGCACGATTCTTCTAAAAGGCGAGCGTTCTAACATTTAACTGAGTAAATATGATTTAGAGTATTTTTGAACAATATTTGAATAGCGAAACTCAAAAATAGAAAGCGCTATAAGTGTAATACTGAACTGTACCTGTTTGTCATTAGTAGGGAAATGGGTGTTACACCAACACGCAAAATAACCAACGATTTAACGATATGAAGGTAGTGAGGGGAATTAGAAAATGGATAGAACCATAGATAAAGCAAGATTACCGACAACGTAAACACTTGAAAAGAGTGGAACAAAAGCGGAAGTTCGACGCGAGCAAGGACTGTTCAGTTGTCGCTGAACATACACTTCAAAATTATTAACATCAGCATGCATTTTCCATAGAAAACGCTCCTTTGGAGGAACACTTCTGAATGAATGGCCCAAAAAATCGCCGAGCGCGAAAAAGAGGTACTGACATACATTGAGCAGTAGAAACAAGGCGATGCTAAGTACATGACGAAACTTGTGATATACACAGATTCTGCGAAGTATAGGTTCACAGAACGCACAAAGATAGCAGCTAAATGTCGATTCGTCTGAAAGCAAGATCGACCATGGAACTTGCACTGCAGCTTTAGTGTGCCCTCCACTGAGTGCTCTACTGCGGATAATCTCATGTATCGGAGAAGTCAACAAGCAATGGTTTGCTGCAACTCATTGACCACACAAGCATATCATGTAGTTGGGTGAGTGAGAAAAGAGTAGGAAACAAATGTACTGGTTATTTACTCCAGAATTTTAACAGTTTTGAGATTTTACACTGATTATGTGGATTGCCATAATTCACTATTACTGATATCGAACTCACTTGTAAAATAGAAAGTTGGAATGAATGGGATCCCACAGCAAGTGAATTTGTCCAGAAAGACAGAGGGCACCATTAAAAAACGCCAAAAAGGAAGCACAAAATTAGAGCTATCTAAAAATACTTTATTTGATGTCAAAAGGTTCAACCTCGTTGAAATAATAGTTTGCAAAGTCTCGTACCATCGTTTTTCTTGCGCCGAATATGATATCCATCCTCTTTGGGAAAACCACTGCAATGAACCGATTGACAGCCAAGATGAAGGCTGTTGTATATCCCATAGCAAACGCCGCAATCGCGAGCGCACCCACACAGCTAAACTGATTTTTATAGTAGGAATTCCTAGGAGTTAACATTCTGAATAGGAGTTTTGTGCCTTCATCATCGTTTTTGTTCGCTGGGACTACTGAATGAAGCACAAAATATGGAACAGTAACCCATGTGATCCATATTACTGAACCTTCCTGATTATTTTCTTAGCCAACCATGATCCAAATCTGCATTGAGCAGTCAAACTTTTTGTGGCACTCAATCTAACTGCTCCATTGGGAAATGCGATCATGAAAGCGTAAAACAAAAAGAATGCCGTCAAGCAGTTGCACCACGTTCAACAGAATGCACGTTGTGGGCCACTTAAGCGTAACTACAGAATTCAATAATGGATGGATGGCAGGAGTTCCGAGAGTCACAGCGATTGCAGTGACTTGGGCAGCACAATTCACAGTATCAGCTGCGGTGCCAAAGAAGATGAGACGATAAGCAGGAAGAATCCATAAGGATTTCGATCGACGAATAACCTGAAAAATTATGATATACACTATGGAAAGATCCGCAAAGAGTTCATAATGGTAATGTTCAAATGCTTCCTTGATTGCAAACAATCATCGCACAAACTTCCTCAACTATTTAGCGTCACTGACTGAAGAGCACGCCAAATAATTTTAAATAGAATAATAATGGGCATATTCCTACCAAGCATCATGTTCGAATTCATCATATAAAAGTATAGAGCCCAAGAATATATAGAAGATGAAGAAGTGGTCATGAAACGGATAATCAAAGTTGCCCATGCTGTTTCCTCGGATGTGAACACTTTATTCGTCCGTTCACTATTGAGTGCCAAAGTTTTATCTAGAAAGCTTGATGGGTTTTCAAAAATCCAACGTTCTTATGAGTTGTTTAGAAGAAGAGAAAAAATTGTGTTGAGCGTTCAAAATTAGACACATGTGCTTTACCTGTTATGAAAAACATGATAAACTCTATTGATTTAAAGCTGCTAAAGTTTTCATATCTTTAACTTCATGTTAGACATATATTTCTTCCATTTCCTGGTTTGTGATTCATATTTTGAGCATCATATCAACTGAGCAAGCAGGATTCCACCCAGATGATGCGATGTTGTTCCCAACTGTACTATTCATGTTCAGCAGATGCTCATCTTGAGATGGAATTCTTGAAATGCGATAAGCTATTCAAAGTTTCTAAGTATCAAGAAGTAAGGATATGACATATTTTGAGCCATAGGTCTAGTGCTATATAGACGCCTATTTCGTCCTATAGGGACTCATCAGTAGCACCCTCCCTCGGTTCCGTTGATCCCTTGAGGTGAAACAATCCTCCAAAGGAACCAACGCCGAGTAAAATTAAGCACCCAAAGTAGGATGATGTTATTACCTGACCTTGTGGTGACCGGCAGTCGAGCTTACGGCTTTTAAAATGAACTATACTTCTGCTATCGACTGCTTTTTTACAGACCCGCTCAAAATGATTTAATCTGATAAGGATATGACATATTTTGAGCCATATTTTTAAAAGCCGTAAGCTCGGCTGCCGGTCACCACAAGGTCAGGTAATAACATCATCCTACTTTGGGTGCTTAATTTTACTCGGCGTTGGTTCCTTTGGAGGATTGTTTCACCTCAAGGGATCAACGGAAGCGAGGGAAGGTGCTACTGATGAGTCCCTATAGGACGAAATAGGCGCCTATATAGCACTAGACCTATGGCTCAAAATATGTCATATCCTTATCAGATTAAATCATTTTGAGCGGGTCTGTAAAAAAGCAGTCGATAGCAGAAGTATAGTTCATTTTAAAAGCCGTAAGCTCGACTGCCGGTCACCACAAAGGTCAGGTAATAACATCATCCTACTTTGGGTGCTTAATTTTACTCGGCGTTGGTTCCTTTGGAGGATTGTTTCACCTCAAGGAATCAACGGAACCGAGGGAAGGTGCTACTGATGAGTCCCTATAGGACGAAATAGGCGCCTATATAGCACTAGACCTATGGCTCAAAATATGTCATATCCTTATCAGATTAAATCATTTTGAGCGGGTCTGTAAAAAAGCAGTCGATAGCAGAAGTATCAAGAAGTATTATTCAAATTTGAAATGTCAGTGCGTCGTTGTAGCATATGAATTTGACTGAGTGGATCAAAGTCTCTTCCATAGAGCTCATGCTGAACTCAAATGCTTTATCATTTGAGAATCATCGCCAGCTTTCGACAAACCAGCTTTGTCACTGAAGGGTCATCACATTTGAGATGACGCGTTTTTCCAGCTCAAGTGTAGCGCTATGCCTATTTGCAACAAATCCTACATTTTTCGTGTCAAGTCAAAGGCCCATTGGGTAAACAAAAGTGTTATTGCATTCCATCACGTCCTTTCCGTCAACCAAAGAATTTCATTTGAGCATCAATACCCAATATCAGCCAGCGTGACCGGAGTTCAATGTCAATACTGACTACACTGGGTAGGCCGTTGACGGCTGGCGGCTGAGAGATAGATGCGTTGTAGCGTAGAAAGAGACGGTGTGCAAAATGTGCATCAGTAGTGCAATGGGTTAGAGCACGCGCTCCCAGATGGAGTAGGTTCGAGTTCCGCCTGACGCAAAAGTTTTCACATCATTCTTATCAAAGAGTTATTTGAAAGTTCATACCTCTGTTAAAAGCAGTTAACTAAGAAGATTTTACTTTTGTTCGAAAAGTGTTGTTACACCTACTCTCCGTCAACCTCGACATTTTTCAATTCTGTTTTCTCTTACGCGCAACACACACTCTCAATTTCAATTTTTATTTTCACAAGCTGACATCTCTGCGGCTGCCTTCTTCCGTGTGAAATGGTCAAATGCACTGCAATCCAGTCATCTTTTATCTCCATAATCACAATGAAAAAGCGTGATAGCTGGGTTCCAATCGCACTGCTCACAAAACAATTTTCTACACACTCACTGCTTTCCTTCAGTGTCCCACTGCGTACACCACTAGAAGACCTAGCGGAAAGAGTTCACATGTATTACTCATACTTCTCAAAATAAGGTAACAGTCATGTATTTTACCACAGATCATGCAGGAATTTTTCTCCGTGGATAATTGCTTCTTCCATAGAATTCGAACCAGAGTGCTTTAAGATGCCCTCAAGTTTGGTAATAGTATACAAGAATTATGACCCACTCTTCAGAATCTTTTTCCATGTGTCTCTGTGTCTTATGTGTGCCTAGTGAAATCTTTGGTTCAATTCTTATTTCACCGAGAGACAATTCTATTATGAAAGCGTAGAATAGGATTCCGGTTCCACCAACGTGCTCTTTACCGCATGCTTCACAAAAGATTACCTTAACGATACCTGAACCCATGTAATCACCCTCTCTACGAATGCGCATATTATACAATTTTCAGACGAGCGGAGTAGTTCTGGACCAGCTGGCGGGCGCTTCGAAGTATCAACGCTATATCAATTTTTGTCCAGGTTTTCCCTAATCATTCCAATTTCTCAAACAACCTTTTATAGCTACTCCTATGCCATTGCAATTAAAAGGCAGAATAAGAGTAATTTCACTTTTAACCAAAAATTGTTTGAGGACGTACTTACTCTTTGAATCTTTCCTGAAAAATTGCCACCGTGTCTTGGTCAGTCACAAATGATTCTCTTCCGAGCCAAGTTCAGAGAATCCTGTTTATACCCACTTTTTCTGCGCGCACTGTGGTGACTGTTCGAGAGATGCTTTTCACAAGCGTCCATACTGTGTGCGAAGGGTGAGAAGGAGGATTTAAAACCAGTGTGTTTTTATAACTCGGCTTTCAGTAACACTTATTGATGTGGATGTTTTGGATAGCTTTATTTGAAGGTCAAGAAATGGAGCTAAGATTCTCTCAGATCTCTCTCAAATGAATGCAATATACTCTGACTATTTGTTCAACAACTAAAAGCATTCATCCTTCTCCTCCTGTGTGGGGTCGATGTTAGCATAGTCATCTGTATAACTACAGTAAAGTGACGACAGGAGATCAAATACTAGAGTTTTTACTTTATCATGAGCAATAGCAAAGCTTGGGACTAATCGTTGCCTCACTGCCAGCACTCTCTTTCAAAGTTGTGCAAATATTAGGATGACCAGCTTGCTGTCGATTTGACCTCTCTAGTCTCAAAGAAGAGGGAACCTCTAAAACCGAAGTTTCTATGAATAAAAAAGATAAAAACATCGTTCACGGAAAACACAGTATGAGAATTCATTGTTCGCTCACATTAAGGGAAGAAGGAAGAAAAAGACATGGCAAAAATTCGGCATTTAAAGGCGAAATTCAAGGAGACTGTTCAGTCGTTCATAAACACTACAAGAAATGTCATCCGAAACGTAGTAAGCATCGCAGAGATGATCGAATGGACAAAGTACTGTTACTCAAACTACACCACAAGCTACAAGAACTCAAAAATGCTTTTGCATTTCAAGAAGCTCTTCTGATCGTTTGATACGCTCTGGTCTGTTGATTTGTGTTCAAACTTCACCGGACAGAGCTCTTTCTTGAGACTAATAGTAATCATCTGATAACGTAATGTTTCCTGATTCTAGCTATGTGCTTATTTTCCGAAAATGCCGTTTAACAGGAAAAATAACATAGAATTTCACATTTTTGCAACGTTGTTCACCGGCTATTCGATAAGACGAAGGCCGTGGCAGGCAGGCGAGGCGAGAGCGAGAAGGTTGATATTTCGTTGTTCTATTAGGGATTTATCCTCCACTTCAGAAGAAACTCCAGATAAAACGATAGACTTGGATACTACGAAAATATTTCTAGCACATCGATATGTTTTTCCGCTTCCAGCGAGTTATACGCGTGGCAACAATGAAACGGAAAAGGAAATAATTTGGCACCAATTTTTCAACCCCAAAGGTGGGGTCGGCGGTGCTGAAGCAAGAGATGTGTGTTGCATGTTAGTTCGAATGTGCTTTAATCTTAGCTCAAAGAAACGATGATCAATATGACTACAATTCTGCAATTTTCTCCATTACTGGTTTTGCCCAAAACTGTCATCTAGCAAAAAGGATAGTTTGACGTATACTGAGTGCGCGAAATCACAAGTTACACTTTGAATGGTCCAATCAAACGACTTAACTTGAAAGACTTTGTAGACTGAGTGTGACGACTGTTTGAACGCCATATCAATGGAAGAGATATGAAACGACATTTTAGCCACGAGGGACCGCTTCAATATGGTACGTTGTACATAAGTGCACAAATGTTTATTTGTCTATTTATCCTATGTATTCAATATAAAGAATATTAGAAACGCAATTCTAGTAGAGAAGAGAAAAAAGGGAACAGCAATGCCTTGATGCAATCTTTTGGACATAAACACCACATAATATGATAGGTAAAAATTATTCGTTTCCATCTATTTTACAGGGACATAGTGTTACTCAACTACGTCGTGTAATTATGTTACAGTATGGTAGTGATAAATAGCTGTCAACGTATGATGTTTACCCGTAAGGAGTTCTTAGAAATTCTAAAGTTTAGTTACATGACTATAGTGAACTCACTACGGGACCAGGTGTTGGGCTACAGTATCTCACCAAACCGAATCTATTACAATCTTCTGATCATGGTGTGCACTCTTGACGGCTGTAAGGTCTTGTAACATTCAGCAACTACACTTTTTCCGAGAATTACGTCAAAGATATTTAGGAACTCTCTACGCGAGGTAAATTTCGTCTTAACTGACCCTTCAAGGACACCCGTTGAAATGGCAGCGTGCAACGCGTTTACGAATAGCGTTAAATTTTCATTATTTGATTTGGGATCTTTGCCAGTTGTTTTGAAAGAAATTTCAGGCTTCCTCCATTACTTTGTTGACTACAGGCTCTAGTGTACTCTGTTCCATGCTCTTAGTGCATGCATAGCTTTCGTGTATGAGAAGAAGCGCTTGTCCACTGGTAACCTACTGCTTTTTAGCAATAAGTCCACCGTTATAGTTGTACAGATGATATGGATATAAATCATTTTGCGTTTAAGATGATTATTACTTTCATACAATATCTAAAAGTCGGCATAAAGGCTAAAGATTAAAAACAATGACTAGTTTATCAAGAACATCATATGTTTGGTTCAGGTCGAAAACAAGCCTCGATGTGGCGCGAGGTCACGGTGATCACAAAGGCACACTGCTCCTTGAAGTCCATTCTCGGTCTTTTGAATTCATTCATAACGCTCCAGATGTCTGCTAACCGAGGATTTGAGCTCTGCTCAAAGCTAGTGACTTGTACTTGGAGACCTTATCTGTGATGTCTCGCAAACCTATGCGCATATACATGGTTCACTTCAAATTTATGAAATGTGAGTTCCTTTGACGACATGTTCGCTTCTTGCTCTACTATTTCTGCACTGTAGCAACAGAAGTTGATGCATATGGAGCGAATTAGAGGATCGTAGGAAAGGAAGCAGCAACAACGGCAACAGTGCTGAAATACTAACATAACTCGATAACTCAAAAGAGTTTCGGACCAATCAAAAGATTTCTCTACCTCACATATTATCTACTGCCCCACAGAGGCCTTTGTATTGTCTTTTTTGGATCGGCATTGGATCTAGTTGAGCTCAAGCTATAATCAATTGTCACAAAAGCTTTACTCTCGACTATTCATATAGACCTTGCTTGAAGACAATGGTAATGTGATGACCTAATAACATGTTTTGAGTCTTTTTTTGCCATACCAGACTTCAGGAAAAAGCTCAAAACATGTTGTCAGATTAACAGATTATGACTGTCTTGGAGCGAGTTTGATATGAACGGTCCAGAGCAAAGATATGATTCATTTTACCAGCCACAAACGTTCGACTGTGGTCACTGCAATGTCGGAGTATTTTGTCACTTGACATGCTGTGACTTAAATGATTCAGCGTTGATTCCTTATAAGTAGGGGCATGTCGCGCGCAAAAGTTAGGCTGAACCGAAACACAACATACTACTGATGAGCCTGGAAATGCCAAACAGCTGTCTAGTAGTAGATAAGTGCCATGCCGGACCTCAAAGAAAAGGCTCGCGGCATGTTATTAAATTATCAGCTTGTCATTGTACGCATTGTTACAACTTTCGTGGCCCGACTATGATTTACCACAGAAGAGTATGATCTGAAATGCAATCATTACAATGTTATGTGAAGAGCGAAAATTGGAGCTCAATTGCGTTTCGTAGTGTATCATCGCATCCTTGTATTTCATTGTTAGCTTCACAGTATGCTGCTCAGAAGGAGTAAGACTATTTTTTACGTCAAATAAGAGCCAAAGTTATACAAGCTTGTCAAACAATTCACTAAAGATCTACAGGGTGTTACACATCCTGTAAATCTAGAACAAATGCTCAAAACCTTACCTGCTATTGCCTCTTTCAAATCTTGAACATCAGAAATTGACATTTTTCTCTATCTTGTCAGGCTACATCACTTATAACAGTTTTCCCACTATGATACACTCCATTCAAACTATATAGGATACAACAGCTTTTTTCATGTTTCTCTCAGCATTTTCTTCGATAGACTTTCAAAAACTCGATAAAAACATTCATATATTATCTTTGAAAATGTTCCTTGCCGTTCTTCCGAGGTATGTTACGTTATTTTTCAGCCACTGGTCCCCTATCATAGAGATGAGGGGCGCAAAATAGTACGCTCTCGGTAAGTGAAATTACACGTGGCAGCGTACCTACAGACGGTAGTTTGTCGCTGTTACGAACAATATATGTGCCTTCTTTGATCTACTTTTTCCTTGAAATTTCAATAAAGCACTTATATAAAGTCTATACAACCTGAAAGCCTCTCCATCAATATTCTGTTCAGTAAAAAACACAGGACCTCTCTGAATCTGCATCAAAAAACATGAAAAACATGCTACAGGATGAAAAAGAAAGCAAAGATATGTTCGTTCTGAAGAAAATCTTGCACCGATCAGACACAGCTTTTTTCTGGCTGATTTCTGATGGCGATAAGGTTGGCTCTGAGTAAGATTAATCTTATAAAAGTTGTCAGGTAAGCGGTTTGTTTAATTCAGTGGGGAGGGGGGGGGGGGTGGGGGTAAAAATGTCCTCAACTAAACATACAGCGTAGCAGACATTTTGAATGGGTAACGCGAAAGCTCTGATTCTACTACTTCATCGTGTATAGAATTATACATAATGAGTCTGAAGTAATCTCTTACCTACAGCCAGTGGCGAAAATATTTGCGTGAAATATGACTGCCTTTGAGAGGAATAGTTCTGATAGTGTAGACAAGAGTTCGATTGATTGAATGGTTTTTTTTTGCATCTATGGTGATTATTGTCAGGAACATCGGAGAATATAATCTGTATCAAATGTGACCACAACGGAATAGAAGTGGCTCTCAGAAGTTCAATTGGAGGGTCTTGCACTCCTGACAAAAATATTGATCTGCGGTTTTATCCCCACTGTTGTCGTACGTCGCCGCATACACATGAAGAAATGGCTTCGATATGTTCTAAATGGGTCAAAATTTTGCTCATCAAAGAATGCAGTGAATTACTAGATTAGTGTCAAAGTCAATAAAGAGTGAGTTTTGAGAATTGATTCAAGATATGTCTCCACAAATCCGTTATATATAACACTTTTGTACCTCATCATTGACTGTCACCGTTATCAACATCGAACTGTCTATAAATGGTTCAAAATCTAAATAGGATATCACCTTCATCAGCTGTCGTCCCGTTGATTGTCAAGTGACTCGAGCACGCAACAGCAACAATTCCATTTTTCCTAATCGCATGCAACAGTAGCCCAATGGGTTCCTCTCGCTCTAAGGATTCGCTGACCATCAGATCTATCTTTCATGCCTTTCGTGAAGAAATCGAACCAACGAGTTAGTGGTCTTCCTGTAGAACACTTGACGTCCCGAAAAATCCAGTCGGTAACGGCTCTCGTCCATCGGTTGTCGTTAAAGCGCATCACGTGTCCGGCCCACCTTATTTGCGATATCCTGGCGTGTAGAACGGCGTCGCTGAACTTCGATCTTTGACGTAGGTCGGAACTTTGAAATCCTTCTCTCATTTGCGAGATACGGTATACTCCTAGCATCGATCTTTTAATTGGTGTTCAACAACGCCTAGTGACCTTTCATCTCCTCACGTAGCGACCAGGTTTCTGCTGCACACGTTAGGGCAGGGATAATCGTCGAGTCGAAAAGGTGGGCACGGAGTTGGATGTTCCTTGTCTTCCTCACTACATCTTCGATGCTCTTAAACGTTCCCGAAGCCGCTCGTTTCCTCCTACTTAACTCTGGAGCTAGGTCGTTCATCATGTTGATTTCACGACCTAGATAGACGCAACTGGAGCATTCGGAGATGTTCATTTCTTGGAGCGCGAATGGGGCTTTCTAAACCCATCCGTCCCTCATAAACATCGTTTTCGTTAAATTTAGTTGGAGGCCAATATTTCCATGGGCGTTGTCCAAATCGGCCAAAATTCCTTTTGTTTAGCTGATGCATGGTGTTATAAGGACGATATCTTTGAAGAAGCGGAAATGATTTGATTGCCGACCGCCGAGTTTCACTTCCTTATCGTCCCATTCTAACGTTCGCATGACACTATTAGGGTGGCAATGAATGAATTTGGAGAAAATGTATCGTCTTGTCGAACCACTCTTCTTACGTCGATGGTAATATTGTCGTCGAATGGGCCGCGATATTTCATATAACCTACGAAGGATCGTTATCTACCGAGCAACGACGCTCTGATTGTCCAGAGCCTTTATAACCGCTTGTGTTTCATGAATCAAACGCTTTCTTCAAATTGATCAAAGTTGGACAGAGCGGTAGTTTGTACTCTCGTGACGTTTCAATGAGTCTTGTGATCGTATGGATGTGATCTATGGTACAAGATCCTTTGCGGAACTCAGCTTGTTCGCATGCCTGTCATTCGTCCAGTGTTGTGTCACTCTTATTTAGGTTGACTAGAGTGAAGAGTTTATAGACAGCGGACAACAAGCACATTGGGAGAACAATTGTCTATCTCGTGAAGCTATCTCTTTTTGAACAACAACATGGTCTTGCTGGTTCTCCATTGAATGGGAACCTTGCATTCTGACAGGTAGCAAGGTGACGGCCGAGCCAGGGAATCAGTGAGAACTGGCGGCTGGTTCTTCAGGTGTTCCGGTCTAAACCTGTCTGGACCAGGTGTTGTTCTATTCTTCACCGAAGATGTAGCGTGCCTGATTTCGGAAGAAAGGAACTGTGGAACGATATATTCATTCTCTTTAATTTATAGACGGTAAGAGGACATGGCCAGCAAAGAGATCCGCGTAGTACTAATGGGTGATTTTCTCCAATACCCTGGGCTTTAAATGATCTTCCCAGCTTCTGCCATAACTGCTGCTCGCCTCTCTTTTAAAATTCTCTTTTATCACTTCTTTGAAGCGTTTCCGCAAATTCGGACGTAAGGCTTCGGTTAATTGCAGCTCGTGCGATTTTACGTTGACGTTTCAGCTAGAGTGTCTGCGAGAGCAAGCTCTTCTTCGTAACTTTAAAATTTTTGGATTTTATAGCTAATGTGAAATATTCTACGAACCGGTCGCATTATTCGTCGATATTGTCTACAGTGGTATCTTCCCAAGAGCCGACTGATGATTCAAATACATCCCAGTTTATGGTAGTTCTGAGATTTCGTTGTTTGAATTTAGCGGCTTTCTATCCTCTCCTCAAAAAACGGAACGTTGCTCGAAGGAGGCGATGGTCTGATCCGTGTAGAACTTAGGAACAACAGCGACATCGGTCAGCCAAAACCTTTGATTTACTAAGATGCGGTCTATTTCGTTATGCTACTCTCCATTGGGAGATTCCCACGTCCTTCGCTGAGAGTGAGGTTTTTGGAATTGTGAGTTATAATGGATGGTGTGGGACGTCATGATAAACTCAGATAGCCTCTCACCCTGCTCATTCAATTCTAATCCGTTGGTCCCAATGTTATAACTTCCAGACGTTTTCCGGGCCCAATTTTTCGCTTCAAAGTTTTCAAAAATGAGCTTGAAAAATGTATGATTTCCTCTGAAAAATTCTTCGAGGTTCATATAGAACGCTCCGACTTACGACGTCTCCATCATAGCTTGATCTTGGTGAGTAAGCAACGAAGATGGTCAAAGCCGGTACTTGTCCACATCGTTTCAACCGCAGTCGTCCGATATGGGTTGTTAGTTGTTCAAGCGAATCAATGTTCACGGTCATATTCAATTTGACAAGGGCACTAACGCCGTCAACTTCTCTGCGGTCTTAAGTTCCAGGAAAACTGTTCTTCTCTGATGTCATAAACAGCATGAAAAAGATGAGTCTCCTCGTCTCAGACAGGCCAATGACATCGTACCTTATCCTTCTTGGTTGGATCAATAGATCTTTCACAGCGGATCTCGTGTGCAAGTGTTCGTGCATTATAGGTACAGACCGTTTATTCCAGTCCATTTTGATTTTTGTAGCCTAGTCTGCCCCTGAGATTTTAGCAGCCTCTCCGTACTCGTTCTATCCGGCGCTGCCGTATCGGAGGCTCCTTCAGAGTGATGGGAATGGGAACCATATTTATTGCTGTTTTTAGCGTTTTGATGCCCATCGTATAGCTAATAGACCGTAAACGCGGGGTGGATACCTACGAGTAGCTTGCCAGTCTCTCTCGGAAGAAAAGGAGGTGTTCCTTTGTTGGAAGCGACTCTAATCACCTCTCAAATACTTCGTAGCCGTTTGATTGCAGGCTTTTGGTCGAGACTAGTAGAAACAGGGTTTTGTCAAGTCCGCGCTGCAGAAACAGGAAGCTCGTCTCCCAAATTCACCTGCGTCTTTGAGAAGCACACGATCGATTTTGGTTCGCGCTTGGTTCCCTATCTACCACTTGGAGACGCGCTATGTGACCCTCGTGGCGCGAAATCGAGCGAAGGATCACGCATGCATGCTTTGCAAAACACTTATAAACCACAGCTATATATATTCGCTGCATGTGATTCACATGGCTGCAAAACAGTCTCTACTTGAACGACTCAACGAAATTTGTGAGTCGAACATTCCAAAATATCTTCAATTGATTAGGTTGTCACGAAAGGCTCTTACTGTAAAGGCTTCCTCATTGAGTGATAAAGCTTACGCATGTTATGCCATACTTAACCTATTGTTTCTTTCAAAGAAGACTTCGTCAACTATTTTACAAAGACACTCCATTACTTTCTAGAAGACTATAATCGAGAAAAACGTTAGCACATTTTCGGTATACGCATAGATTCTTTTTGCTCACCTGCCCTCATCTGCTCACGATAAGTCAGTGCACCAATACTTACCTGAGATGCACATTCTGTTGAACACCCAGTATCTACTGATAAGACCGTTTGTCTAAATCAGCTTAGTATTGTCTGCGTAGTGATTCAAGAGAAGCACCTGCTCATACTCTCTGTTACCCTCCTCTAGAAGCTTCTCAATTGCTTCATGATTGAGCAGGCGTGAAAATTACGACAAGAATCTGTTTAAACCTTAGACACTTTCGTCCGTGCCAGGAACGGAAATGGATGTAGTTTATAGAGGATGGAAAGATCCAAAATGACTTTGCTTTCTGTATGCAGAAGACAGTGACATTTCGACAAAGACATGCCCGCTAGACGGCAGGTCGTGGCAAGCTAGAAAACTCCTAGAACTGCTTCGGAGACTCTTAATAGGATGAGCAAAAAAACTCTGCGAAGTACCCAATAATGTAGAGTGATATTCCCAGTGATAGAGAGTGATGTGCAAAAACATTTGCGCCAGTGGGATTCTAACTCACATTTTACACTATTCGGAGGCGCGTGGTGAACCGTTGCACTACTGATGCCCGTTTTGACACCAGCGTAGAGAAAGAGTCGTGCAAAACGGGCGTTGGTAGTAGCAACAGTTGAGCACGCGTCACCGGATAGGGTGAAATGTGGGTTTGAATCCCACTTGACGCGAGATACTTTTGAACATCATTCTTGTCACTGAGTATATTATAAGATCTTGCCACCGCTGAAGGTGGGCGGTAAAATAAAAGGCATTCTGAATGTTATAGTAATGTGCAAAACTTATGCTATGACACGTGCTCTAACCCATTGCACTATCGACGCCTGTTTTGTCACCGCTTTTTTCTACACTACAACTTATTTATTTGTCAGTAAGCAAGGGTCAACAGTCTGGGTTAGGTAATCGATATCGGCATTGAATCCAGTTACGATAGATGTGTCGTAGCGTAGAAAGAGTGATGGCAAAACAGGCGTCGATAATGCAGCGAATTAGAGCACATGCGCCCGGATAGGATGAATTGGTGGTTCGAATTTCAGCTAACGCAAAAGTTTTGCACATCGCTCTACAGCATTGGGTATATCCATAACATCATGCCATTGCTAAAAGCGGTTCAATACAATAAAATCAGTTCTGGAAAATACTGAAAAAAAACTAAGGACGAAGAACTTTATACTCAAGATTGATGTTGTTTGCTGTTAATTTGTCCATAAAAAACGAAACTTTCAGAAATTTTCCAAAACTTTTCTTTAAATCCTAGTAAGGAGGAAATCTGCCTGGTAAGCAAATTTACAGTCAGATGTATTTGTGAAAGGCTCTTCAGTTATTCTTGAGAACAAGCCATTGAGTATTTAGTAAAAAAAAAAGTATGCTTCAGAACACTTCTGAGCAATATTTGGGCACTCAACACAAAAAAACTTTACTTACAATGTTTCACTATACCTGCTGCTTATTAGTAGTAAAATGGGAGTTGCACCAAAGCGGAAAATAGCCAGAGACTTAACGATGTGGCGGTAGTGAAGGGAATTCGAAGGTGGATAGTACCATAGATAAAGCAAGAGCACTGACAGCGTAAGTACTTGCAAAGAGTTAAATAAAAGCGAAAGTTCGACGCGGACAGAAACGATGTGATGTCGCTAAAGAATATGCGTTTAGAAAAGCATGCACTTTTCACAGATATACTCTTTTCCAAAAAATGATGTGTAGTAACGAAATTCGTTGAGTGAAAAAGCAGTATTGACGTACATTACATAGTAGAAACAAAACGATGATAAGGTAGATGACGAAACTTATAGTACATACAAATTCTGCGAAGTATAGATTCATAGAGCGCATAAAGACGGTTGTGAAAGATGATCCGTCTAAAAATAGAGAACGCTCACTTCAACTCAAGTGCCGTTCATTAAGGAATCTATCTTTGCTGATATGATATTCCAAACATTCTATTATCCGTCTTCACATTGTTTCTTATTCTGTTCGGATCTCAGTGCTCCAGCATTCCATTCCTTTTTTCGTCTTCTTCTTGGACGTCGTAGATTACTGGTTGAGCGCGTCTTCTCGCTATCTCAGGGACAGACTGGCTGAGGGCGTTCCACAGTTGTGTTAATCGTGTTGACTGTTGGAGAGCGATAGGTGGTGTGGTTCAGCTCCACGCGCCCACGAACAACAGCACAACCACTGGACCACGGCGCCCCTAGCTAATCTCATACTCAAGATAAATCAGTAGACAGTGGTTTGTTGTAATACACAGGTCACATAAAAACATTATTCAGTGAGGTATATGAGGAGAAGAGCAAAAAGCGCATGTAGTGAAGGTTAATTTTGGTAGTTTTCCATCACAAAACTTTTTTTGAGGGAATCTTTTCTCGTTGGACAAGATTTTGCACCAGATATTTGCTTAACCTTAAAAAATGTTTTCATTTTTTTTCAAATTTTCAATTTTCAAAAAAATTTCAAAAATTTGCAAGTTTTTCGAAAAAAAAGCCTTTCTTACAGCGCTGTCTAAGCAAATAAAAATTATATCACACCTTTTTGCGTTATGAGGTATGAGCGTATGAGTTCGTCATTTATCCGGAAAGTTATAACCAGTTAATTCTTTACTCCTGCAAAATAAAACCCGCTAATATGCCTAGGCCTAAGCAGCCTAAGCTTATACACGAAAATATATGAACGCGTAGAGGAAATCCTAAAGTGTCAGAGTCGTATGTTTTTTCTAAAGACTTTTTGGGCCAAGAAAAAACCGGATTGCGATAACAAAAATCGCGCGCCACATGCGAACCTCTACACGTAACTGATAAGTCTTCTTCGATAGACAACCACGCAAGGCCTAGTCGCCAAGCAATAAAGCGGTGTTTTTGTGAGGCTGAGCTTATTTTCCCTGTTGCAGTACTATGAAAGGGTCTTTGAAAAGCAAGCACAGTATTGAAAACGTTATCGAATGATTACTAAGAGCCTAAAGGAAAAGCTTTGTCCACAAAAAAAAAAAAACTGCCCTGTTCGATACACTATCTCTCTATCAGCTACTGGTACCG
>JAHQIW010004397.1:0-115948 GCA_019055375.1 Parelaphostrongylus tenuis | reverse complement strand
CGCCAGCTCGTGAAATGGTCAAAAAACACGTCGTCACGCATGTGAATCAGTCTTATTTTCCATGCTGGCCTGCAAAGTAATGGTCTTTTTAGAAACTAAGCGCAGATTTGAAATGCTTGAATCTTACGCTATCCAGTGATTACTAATAGTTAAAATAAGGAGCTCTGTGCGGCGAGGTCTGAAGAACAAATCTTTTCCTTCTCCTACAGCGCTGTCAAAGCAGCTTTTGAGATAAGAAACACATCTCTGAGCTTTTCGAGATTTACACTACTTGTACTTTTGTAAAAGTGCTAGGAGTCTAAGGCAGGAGTTTTGTCCAGCCAAATATGAGCAAGATAAGGAAGTAAAGGCGTCTCTGCGTAAAATATAATTTCATTTTGGATTTTCAAATGTTTTGAAATTTTTTGGTAAAAAAAGCGACCATGCTCTGCTCATACCAGAAATTTAGGCTTTTGAATTATCACTAGCACTCCGATGAAAAATTGTTGTCCAGCAAATGTGATCGAATATTCATTTGTTGCTGTCAAATATACAAATACCGTTGGAGCTTTTATGGAGTCCAAGACTAGACTTTCTTCTATCGTTCGTTTCGAGTGTTTTCTGTGACCACACCCAAATTTCAACACATCTGACAATTATCTTCTCAGCCAACATGTCACTTGGCCTGATTATGGACTCATGTATACCCGATACACTTGTTTCGGCCTTAACAGCCTCGTTAGTCGGATAGATCCTTCGTCTTTATCCAATCCTCCGGGTGAAATTTGAAAGCGGTCTTAACTAGTCAAGAGCAATCGACAGCCTAACACTGCCGATCTAACGATTTATTTCATTTGACGGCACGTGTAATTCATACGTCGTTGCCTGCTCTCTGTATGTGGATGGAGCACCCGAGAAGATTGGTGAAAGACGAAGGGCTTGCCCGACTGACGAGGCTGCAAAGGCCGAAACACTCGTATCGCGTTGTACAAGGGCTCTTAAATAGACCACATAACATATTCACTCAAATAATAATTATCAGGCTTTGTTCTATTGTCCTTTGATCATTAGCTTTTTTATCCACACTCTGCAATTATACACTATTCATTTCTGTAACTTTGGTCAGTGAATCACCGGCGACCGCGCCGCCTGCAAGACAAATGATCGGCGCGGTCCTGACGTGTCAACAGTCGACTATAAATCGTCCGTGTACTAAAGATATGTAGGAACTTTCATGGCTTAGATGAAACTCATCCGATTTCTGCCGATACTTATGCTAAGACGCATACGTGACACGCACTTATGTTGTCGAGAACAAAGTTAGCCTTGACTCTATAATGTGTTAAATTCTCTTCTAAACGATCTATATCTGCGTATCTGTGGCTTACATTTTTACATCAAGCTATTAAAATATGGTTGCATAGGACTGCGTATAAGTAATCAATGAACAGTACTGGACCGCAAAATATTATTCACACAGAAGGAAGAGACGAAAAAATTTCTTCTTTGGTAATATCTTTTGCATCTTTTTAAAACAAGCAGAAGCGAATAATCACAGCAGGAGTGAAATCCGATCAATACTGTCTACAACGCTAGCGAATTCCCATATCAAGTAAGCTTTTCGGTGCGTCAATTTTTCCGGGTGCAATCTACGAATTCAAAGAAATGGAGCATTTTAGAAATCTTGTGTGCACACTCACTTATGTGAAGAGTTTCGCAACCACGTTTTCTTCACTGTTTTGCTTTCCTCGATTTACGGCAGTTTTTTTCCTTTTCCTATTCTTTTTTCTCGAAGAAGATGGCAGTGTGGCGGAGCGTGACGCTGATTTGACTGCTTTTGTGCCTGATTCGTAGCGTTACCCGCACAAATGCGGCTACGTTTCGCTCTAAATAATATTCGATTACAAGCACTTCTTTGAAGGCGATTGAAAAAGAAAAATTAGCTAATGTAAACTTACACGCAACCAACACTTCTTAGCGGCCTACATTGACAAATGAACTGAGTAGGCTATCAATATTGGTGGGAGGATAAGTGATAACCAAACACGTTCTGTCACGCATTATCAGTCTAGTATTCGATAACAAGTCAAACTAATCGATCAAGAATTCTAAATGAAGCTATGAGTTTGTTACGATGGGTGAACGATTGGATGCTTCTTCAGTGATTCTAGACGACCTTTGTCAAACAATGAACGTGGAGATAATTTTCAGTCGTCGTGTCGGTGAAATTCATCGAATTGGAAATTTTAAATATCTTTGTTTACATGTTATTGTAAGGTTTCCATGGAATACTGACTTGCTGTTATCGGAATTTCATAACCCTTCTATCTGAATTCGCAGCTTCTGTTGGAATGATTGTCGCAGTTACAGCGACACATCCCACATTAAATATGATAAATTGATACAAAAGTGAATGCTCTTTTTTACTGGCGTCTGTTCAGTCCTTATCACACCTCACATACATCTCAAAACATGTTATGTCATGATCACACTACTATTACTCCTAAGCTGCGTCTGCAAATGCTGTCGAGTGAAGAGGCATGATTCATTTTACCAGCCGTAAGCTCAACTGCTAATCACTGCTGTGTCAAGAGGTTCTGTCACCTGACTTGTGGTGATAGATTATGCGGCCTCGGTTTCTTTATAGAGGAGTATAGCTTCAAGGAATCGGTTGAAGTGAAGGAGACTATGCTACTGATTAGTCGTGGAGGACGAAACAGGCTCTGTCTGACGCTTATCAGACCATACATACGGCTCAAAACATGTTATATCATTATGAGACTAACAAATGCTCTTTTTTGGCTGTCTATAACCACGATCAACTTTATCTCACTTTAACGACAGGTGAACGGCCACGCAATGGTCGACGTTAACTTTCACAAGAATATCTCGTGTAATCTGGAAATTTTAAGTTTTATTTTTGTGATGATCTCTTTACTGGGTTTTTCTTTTGATGCTCCTTGAATCACCAGTGCACTTTACGTCAGTTAGCAGCTCCTATAACAAATGCGATTGATGTTGCGAGCTGTCTCTGCTTTGCAACCAATTTTAAATTCGATTAAGAATACTGACTAAATTTGCTTTCTGTCTAACACCCCTTTCACTGTTTGAAACATATGTAAAATAGCAGCAAGTTATACGACAATAACAGAAAAGCATAGAACCAAATGTGCAATAATGATGCATAACATAATTAATTGAGAATATACTCCACTATCAAGCGGTAAACGTCAAGAATGCATAAACCGTAACTATTTTTGCATTACACTGTTTGTTTCGCTTTTGTTCTAGGTGACAAAGTCATCTAAGATGATGAAGTAGTTAAGCGGATGTTTAGCACTTAGTCGTATCAAGAGAGCGTAGCTGAAGGGGGACACAATGCTGCTATGCTTGAAGCGGTCTAGACCATTTCCACAGCAAACGAAAGATTCATAAAGATATGAACGTTTGGTTCTTGGAATATTCACTATCAATGTGGGCTGCAATCACTAGAACTCTTTTGTTTTCACATCGTTCCATACGTCACTTCCTAATTCGCTATCTTCTTTCATTTGCAAAATACATCAAGTAAACGCTATAGAGTATGCACCCGTTCCTCTTGGTTCAGACCCCACAATGTTATTTTTAGTAGAGAGGGCATTGTACATAAGGGTGTCATTGCCAAAAATGTTGAGCGTTTGCTGTTCCTACAATCTCGTAGACAACTCAGGGTGATTGGGAGTGGTAGAGTTTGTTAATAATTTACTCATAGAAGACAGATCATTGCTTCTCAGATGTTTCAGTCAAGGTGGAATGCTATTGATTGTTAAGTCGCAGTGCATTTGAGAAGTATATTTTCAAACCTACCGTCCCAGCGAATAAGGACTTCTACATTTCTGGCTGCAAGCTTTTCTATGATCGAAACGATGCAACTAATCGACCAATCAACAATTTTTTATGATCAAAACCTTCACTGAGCTTGTAACCCATTCCTTAAGTTGAAATAATCCAGCATACCTGTGGCACATAAGCTAAAAGAGAGTGTTCCAGTTTTCGTAAGATTAGTATTGCGGTTGGTCTGATTAAGTCGTATGAAGTGCATGTAAGGTTCGATATAAAGCTGGAAATGGGAAAAATTTCTGATAAACTGGCGTAAAATTACTCCTAGCAAGTTTGCTTTGGACCCTAATAATCGGATCAAATCAAGGACGTTTTGCACAAATAGAGCACAAGCTTGGTCGTACTATTTAGATATGTAATTTTTGTAACCTGTCATTTTTTCTGTTTTTGTATCTTTTCTGCTCCTAAATTGGAAAAAGACAAAGCTGGTTTTTTTGTGTGACGCTTGAGCGAGCGAATCGTTATGAGATAGCAACACTCTTAGACAAGATTCATGGTGCAATATGATTAAGAAACTAAGAACTCGAAGGATGTCAGCTTATTTTCAGGTCAATGTGCAAAGCAGGATCGGCTGAATCATAGCGTAGTTTCCACTTAAGATGGCAAAAAATTCATGCAATCCTCCTTGCGGCAGTGTATTATCGTTTAAACACATGTGCTGGCTTGCTAGGAATGCAACGATGCAAATAGTACTTGTTGCTTTCCTTCTTTGAAAAAATGTAAATAGGCTCTTTTTAGAACTTTCGACTTAAGAAGAACCTGCAAATTATCCTCCACCGGGTGTTCCTCCGAGTCCACCTCACATGGATCAAACGGCAAGTGATTCATTTGAATATGAAGCATAAAGCATCTGCTATCGGTTTTAGTCATTATCATATCAATATGCTCAAGGTTTTTTACCCAACATGGAATTTGCACAACAAGAACAACGTGGTTGAAAATTAGGAATTTTCGACGAAAAGTTTGTTCGAAGCGACTATTGATCGTGGGAATTCTTCACGGTCATTACGTTGCTGCAGAATGGTCGTTGTAAAGATTTGTTGTTGAGATAATTTGCTCAATTTTCCTAATATGCTGCTCTCTGTTATGTAATTGTGGAAGAAAAAAATCATCTATCTATAGATATCCTTTGGGAAACCGGTATGTTTATCCATAATCCTGTCCATTTGCTCCCGACTTCATTATTTTTAATACAGTAATGAAGCAAACTACGAGAAAATTGGAGACTCGGTATATCTTGTCCTCTCATAATGAGAAAATAACAATCTGGATGGAAGCTTAAATGATTGAGCGCTTCGTTGTCAGTCTGAGCTTCTTGATATACCTGCTCCCAATGGCTATGTTTAAAGCGGTTCCTTTTTTTCTTACATATCTGCAACATGTGGCAATAGAATTTATGACACAATTGTACTATTTGCTATTGATTTTCGATCCCCGTTGAAATAATTTCCTTTTCAAAAGTTTCGGCACAACGTAGGGCATTCTACCCCTACCCGCAACATGTTGGAGAAACGTACCTTCCAAAGAATTTTTGATTTTTAGTAATGACTTGATAGCTTCAATGTCAAGAATTTGAACGGTTTATTCTACGCCGCAAGTGGCTATTATATTATGCTGTAATAGTAGAAATAAAATTTTACTCCACACTCAACCATCTTGCGATAAACACAACTTCTCATTCAAAGTTTCAGTAATCCTTCGATAGCTTAAATCCTAACAATTTCAACGGTATAACTGGGTTCTAATAAGGACTTTTTGTTGCGTTGTTACGGGTAGAAGAAGAATTAGTTTCGCACTCGGCACCGTGTGGATCGCGCAGCGATTCACGTTTGGCTTGCTATGCGCCGAGTACCAAATCCAGTATTCTTCTAGTTGTAAGAACGCGCCAATGGGTGTTTCGTAGAAACAAGCATGTTATCGAAATCGGTGCAAATTGTGCTGTCCAATGGTTGTTGAAAGTCTGAGGAAAAAGCCATGCCCTGCGCAAGGAACTTGAATATGCAACACAATTTTTCTTACTGTTACAGTGTTCCAAGAAATTTCTTTCTAGAACACATCTACACTATTGGAATGCTCAGTATTTTAGCTATCGACTGGTTATCGAAAGGCGATGGTTTGATGTGAATATTCATGCGTATTTAGTGCGAAATCCATTCATATAGCCATGCGGGATCTGCGAGCTGCACATGAAGCTCAATATTAATTTTAGTGTTGCAACGCAATAAAAAGTTATTCGGAAAGCCAGCAGCACTATTAAATCCTCTAAAATTTGTGCTATCAAATAACTACTGAATTCCTCAAGTAAAAACTTTGCACAACGTGGGACCAAACTCTATTTCTATTGTTATTGAATATTATAAAGGTTATTTACAAATAAATACACCGGTAAAATTTTCGACATTTAAGTGATCAAATGGCTACTGAAATGGCTAGGAAGAGCAAACAAAAACGTTATTCTTTGAATATGGGTGCGGACAGAGGGAAGTACTCAGCATATTTTACTCTTTCTTATTTGAATTTCGAAAAGTTGAACAGTGTAAGCAACAAAGCATATCATTCAAATCGCTGAGAATTGCGCTATCGAATGTTTGCTGAAAGCATGAGATAAAAACTGTGTCCAGAGAAAGGTCTTAAATGTGCAGCAAAATTTTATTCCTGCTGATACAGCGCTTTAAGAGATTCCTTTCCAAAAAGCAAGCACATTATTGAGTTCTTCATGATTTCAGATATCGACTGGTTGTTGAAAGGAGTTCTCGTGATGCCGATGTGTGAAATTCATCCACGTATAGTCACATGGTACGCGCCGCATGTGAAATGCAATTTTAATCTCAGTATTGTGGCGCAACAAACAGATTTTTGGAAAATCAAAAACACTATTAAATTTGTCGAAATTTGTGTTATCAAATAATAAGTGAATTTCCAAAGGAAAAGCTTTGCTCAGCGAAAAATGTAGTATAATGAAGTAAAACTCTGAATGGGTGTGAAGTAAAATCTTATTTTTTACTGTTATGGAATAATATATAGACCAATCAAAAAACAATGTACACCGTTCAAATGTTCGGGATTTGTGGTATAGAATGACTATTAGAAGATCTAAAAAGAGCAGAAAATACGTTTTTTTTTGGAATATGGGTGCGCGTAGTGGAAAAATACCGAATCGTCTTCCACAGAACGTTGATTCACATCGTCTTTTCTGTTTTTTGTAATTCAATTCTGAGAAGACGATACTGCCGTATCCAGTTCTGGTGTACAGATTGTTTTTTTTATTGTGCTTTCCTATTTCATTTATTACACACATCATTTATAGAACTTTCATTGTTGCACTTTATAGATTTTGGAGTTCAGCAAACTCATTGAACATATTGAGTGGACATTTTGGAATACATTGCGCTCCAGAAGTCTAACGATTTTTTGTACTCCTTTGAATGCCCTATCCAGCACTAACTCTATAAAGTACGCAAACGTTGCGAGATGGGCTGCATATGCTAAATTAGTGAGCGCATTGTGTTCAAGAAATTGCCTCACAACTTCCAATCCACCACAGATTTGTGCTGGAAATGCTTAACTGTGAGTTGATTGATTGCAACATTTTGGACTGATCACGGTCATTTGTGTTAGAGGTTATCCGAAAAGAAATCCTTTTACGAACTTTACATTCAGCTTTGAGGGCAAATGTAGTACACGATGGATCTGCATCATGTCTCACATAGTGTACACGCGGAGATGATGGTGATAGTTCGTCGAACATATTTAATCCTTTGCGTACGTTTGTACTCCGTGAGTACGCTGGCTCTGTACTTAAGGAGTCATTCGATAGTTGGAGTGAAAGAGATTTCAACAGTGGAACTGGTTCTCAAAAGGACCATATCAGTGCGGTGAAGCAACGACTTCATTAGTCATTTGAAAGTTGGAGAAAAAGCGGTTTAATACCAAAATTGCGTGCGAGTTAATGAGATGAAGGAACGAAAGTTAAGATTACGTCTCACATTGATTTTGATAATGGACTTGTGACATTATTGCGAAAAGAGCACACGTTCATCCTCTTGCTGTTTATTTATAAAACCTGCTTGGCGTAAGGTAATCCAAGAACACGTATTCTAGAGTACAAGACTTCTAGATATTGTTCTGTGTGCAGGTGATATTAGTATGTAAGCAGAGTAAGACTACGAATGGTATACATATAATAATGTCTGTAGCTATTCATTGAAAGACATGCTGCTGACTCTCATTTTACACTTTACTGATCATGTAGAACGTTTACTCAAAACATTTATTTGACAGTTGACAATTATGCATTCAATACCGAGCACAGGCATTTCACTTTTGCAACAACAGCATCGGTGAACAATTTATCCTTCGCGCAGAAAATTTGTAATTGTAATCAACAATTCGCACTTCCTGAAATGATCAACATCTACTACTTCCTCTGATAATCAATAGTTAAATTTCATCGAAATTTCATGGCAACTCTTAGTTACTACACGCAATAATTAAACACTGAACCTTATAACTTGGTGAACCTCGTAAAAGGTAATCGCTGGCTCCTAATGACCTCAAATCAAATTTTGCTAGTATCTCAGCATTCTGGCCCTGACAATGAATTGTAGGTATGGAGTGGGACAACTACAAAAGTAAAGTCAAAATAGACTGAAGGGCTTTGTAATAATGATATATCGGAGTGACATGACAATTTCACACTTAAAACTTTTTTTGCCCATCTGGCTCAGTCGTGTCGTACTCTCCACACGCTTTCTTTTGTGATCTATGCAGGATAGGAAGCTTGCCCGTTGTCGAGCTATCACGGTTCATTTGCCGTTGACTAAAAGACAATAGTCAATTATTGGGGACCAAAGATTGATAAAATTGCCTACCTATTAAGAATATGGTACTTTTGAATTAAATTTAAGGTACGCAAGCCTTGACACCACAGTTTGCTTTCGAATTAAAGATTGTGATTAAACTTAAAGGGATAATACAAGAAGTTATGCCTTCCATATCGCAAATGTTGCTGATGAAATCAATTTATGCGGGCCTCGAATGGCTTGAAAGGCCGGCGGCAAACGCTGCTGGTTCTATTAAGTCCCAAGTGTAGCTTATAATATACTGCCTTATTTTAGGTTTATTTCTCGCGAAAGGTATATTAAGTTGCAAAGATTTTAAAATAGAAAATCATTCTGTCACTCCGTGTGTCCTTCGATACAGAATACATCTGAGGACGACGTATACCATTTCAGTACACGATTTTTCGGTGAACCTTTTTGCTAGACACCATTTTCCCACAAGACCTCCAGTAGCCATTCGATAACTTACAGAAAAGAAATTTGATACTACGCCCGATTTCTAAAAAGTCGTCTTGGTGCGCCAAAAATATGTGTATCACACTTGCCAGATATTGTTTGCTCGGCCGCAGTGTTCTCTTATGTTCTAAATGTATCGCTATAAACAAACATATGTGTGCCTATGTTTTGAAAACTTTCAAATTATATTGAGAAAGCTTATCATCATGAAGCTTGACTATCACAGAAGACACTTCTGTGAAGGTTTCCCCGTAAAAATAACGCTCAAATTGAGAATAGAAATTCCAAAATTTCAGCGAGAAAATCGCGCCCTTCCGAAGGGGAAAAAATTCCTAGCTGTTGAATAGCATTTTTTTATGTTACTTATGTATTTGCTTGTGATGCTGTAGCTTATGAGCATAATTATCTTTCCACTTGACTGCTGTCTTGATAGGACTTGGAAATGAAAAATGAGTAAAATGAAAGCGATCATCTCTGTGATGTAGCGCTAGCAAATGTCGCCGATAATTTTCTTAGAGATTAGATAGCATTGTGATTAGATTTGTCAGATATAAGCAACCAGAACGAGTTAATAACTCCGTACCTCAACGTTCATTAGCGCCTTGCTGTTGGTGGCTTTCGTAATGTGGTTTTGCGTAAGAGAGAGGTCCAGATGCAAGCGAGGCGCTAAAATCAATCCTAACTGGACGAGCACATGAATTATCTTAGAAGTCAGAAAATTTGGTCAAAACAAAGGTATATAAAAATGTGGAGTCAGCCTTTTCGTTGTTCCCGGCAGCCGTTTGTGTATCAAGAACTCCTAGATTTCTCATAGTTTTGAACCGACGAAAGTAAAACTTCGGTTTGTGAGCTTGCATTGTGCAGTGCAACTGCTGAAGCTTATTCCTCAAATGATGGACAGCTTGAAATCATATAACATAATAAGTCGAAGTGGTTGAAAAGTATTCCAGAATCACCTTAGCAAGGACCATATGTTTAGCATTTTCTCTCCCATCTGAGCTATCTACAAGACTCGGACCTTCCGTATCAGCGTGCCTATTGGAGGCCTTATGTACTTGCAGCTGCCCGCCATATACGCGTTTTTGGTAAATTCCTGTGCTTTACGCTTCACCACGTATGGTTATTCGGCAAGCAGTGTCAGAACTAGCCCACAAGCTTGACATTTTGAATTCATATGCCACGAGCTAGAAAAATACGCCTCGTATAAGCTACAGAAGTAGCTTCAGTGTGACCATATTCGTAATAGAAAAACCCGTCGTAGTCCAGGACGAGAAGTACGATTACTTCAAGTCTCAAGGATTTGATAGAATTACCATTAGAACGAGATATGTTCAGGCGCTGAGCTTTGCTTCAAAGTGGTCGAAAAATCAATCACTGGCATATAAAAGAGGTATAAGAACTATAAACCGTTGTCAACGATATTGAAGCAATCAAGTAATCTTTTGATAGGCATTGGTATATATGGAAACAAGTCCTATCCATAGCTCTCTAAAATCCGGAGCTTATCGCTTTAGAGGCGTTAACACTAAAGAATTGTAAGTACCACAAAAGAGCAGTACTACAAAAGAGCAGTCATCACGATTTACGCTGCAGATTTCAGCACTTCTCCAGTGCAATTCGTTCCCTCGCATTCATTTTCTAAAACGATCTTCGCACATTTCACGTGCCGCTTAAGCCGCTGCTTGAGAACCTCGTCCATTATGAATGCCGATATATGCTGATCGAAAAGGCTTGCATCCGCGGTAAGAGCCTGCTATTATCTTGCTCCTTGATAGACCACGTCATTGACTCTTGCCCTGATAACCCTGCCTATATTTGAATATACTGAATTGGGGCAAGAGCTCAACTGAGCAGAAAAGACTCTCACCATAGAAATTCTCAGATGGATAACTGTTTATGTATCAGACAAATAATTTTGATGAACAATAATTTGCCCATAGACTTACGTAAGCAATTCAAAAGCTCAAGGTGATTTCAACAAAAAAAGCGCTTTACAGAAATACCTTCTTACAGCGCTATAGCACTAAATATTGATTTGTGCACTTCGCACATATTGTGCATTGTAACGTTTATATTTCGCAGGACAGCTTTTCTTTTGCATCTGGTAGTAACAATTCGATAGAGCAAGTTGTAGCGACTCCAAAGCAATTTTCGTTTTCTGAAAAGACCACTGTAGTATATTGTGGAACAAAAAATAGACTTCTGTTCCAACAGGGCATTTTTCGCAGGATAATGCTCTTACCTTAGATTTTCAGTAGTAATTCATTAGCATAAGTTTTAGCAATCCTATGACTGTGGTCATATTTTTAAAGTTCGCTTTGCAGCACTGTAGTAGGGAAAATAGATCTTAACTTGAAAACTATGCGCGATGTTTGTCGGCTAGGGTGCGTGAGTGGAGGTGGATCGTAGACGAGATTGATCAATGTGCAGCGCGATATAAGTGGAGCATAATTCTTGCTCTCCAATTATTGGCTTGTTCTCTGTTTCGAAGAAATCCTTAGGCAACACAGAGGCTAAAAAATAAAGCTTTCGGCGTTGATCAATCTCTGAGGGATGCGTTATGCATTTGTCGTCAATTTGTTTATAACTCTGTTTGAGATGACTGTATGCCTATCTGGTTTTTGCCATTGCTCGCGGCGGCCTCCCGCTAAACCGCCTCAGTGCTGCTTATTCTCCCAGACAAGTCTGAGACCAGTCTGATACGAATTAACAGACCCCGGAAGGATAGATGACCTGGTGAACCATGGGTGCGAGTCGAACCATTGACCTCGTGTGTGACGCAAAGCACACCTGACCACTGCGCCACATGCGCTCCTTTTTTTGATTGATTTAATGACATGATTCTGAACGGAAAATTCTCCGCACGATGATATGCTTTTCCTGATGAACGAGCGCTCTTCTTACACTTACTCGAGCTACACTTCAGAATTACCTCCACATAGACCTCTATTAAAAATGTTTAATTGACAGGAGATGTGCTTTCAAGCTACGTTCGCGCAAGACAGGCTATACAAATGCACAATAAAACTTCAAAATTTGCTTAATTTTTACAAGGACGTGGTATTACCGCTGAAAATGGAGGATTTCAAGAGATGTAGTTACTCTTTGCAAAAAAAAAGCCTTTGTACAAGGTTTGTTCCTGGTAATCCAGTCTTTACGTAACGAGAAGATACCAATGACGTATAAACTTCACCTATAATTACCATTAATCACCTATGACGTCCGAGCGGCGGAATAGGATTTTAGACGTGAAATGTAATTTGCAACGTTATACGATAACTTTACAATACATCTTCAAAATCCTTGGAATTTTGGCTATTTAACGAACAATGACACTTTAGAGAAGAGCCATGTCAAAGCGCCAGCTGAGCAAATGAGGAAATTTGAGTGTGAAACATGATTTTATTTCCGCTGCGGCAACGTAACAAAAAGTCTTTCTTTAAAACTGAACAATCTCTGGAATAGCTAAAATTTAGGTTCACATTTAGCAATCGTCTAGGAGAAGACTTTTATGCAGCGAGAAAGGCCTTCAAATGATCGTGTACCTCATTTGGTACACGTCGTCCCGTAGGGGCTAATAAGGTAAAGTTTTCCGGAGTGACTATACTGCTGATTTGTCTTCAATTGGTATTTTGTTGGGTCACGAAATATTAAACGAGTAATTAGTTATGGTATGACATATACGTCTTGGCTATGACGTAGGCGTTGCTGCCGAAACGTAAGCCATCGAGCTTTGAGGACAAGGATGTACCTACCTGGTGAAGTTCTGAAGAGAGAAAAGGACAGTTTGTGAGAAATTTTGCATTCTTTTAATCATGCCGAAGATCATAGATAGTCAGACTTTTGATCTACCACGTGCATTCGTGCCTGCCGATGGGTGCGGTCGCGATAGGCCGAAGGCGCGTTTCGATCGATACGCGTCACCCGTCCGCTGCGCCGGCAGCTCTTTCGAAGCCCACCAGGCACTTCATGAAAGAAGCCTTGTCTTCCGTCGGTTCACCGGCTGCTCACCCGGATCGATTGGTAAGTCAGTTTTCAAGCGATGATTTCGATCTCTACGCAGTCGTTTTGTCTAAACATTTCTAATTTTCTTGGTTTCGCTCTAACAAGATAGAACAGCCTTAGAACTAACGGTTTTCGCTTCCTCTTGTGCTTGTTTTATCCTTTGTTTTTTTGCATTTTTTAAATCATTCTCTTGCTTTTTATGACATTTTTTTGTTTCCAAAAGAATTCTTTTTTTTATCACGGGTTTTATTGAGAGAAAAATAAGTTTTCGTCGCAGATTGTGAGAGCCTGGATTTCTGGTGACGTAATGACTTCGTGACCATATTGTAATACTATCAATGAACAGTGAATTTTCTTCCATTTGATGGTGTGAGCCGAAGCCCAGATTTTTTTCTCACGACAGGCTCTCTAGTTTGTTTCGATGTGAGATAATTTGAACAACTATAGAAATTTGCGGAGTTGTGTGGATTAATGGAAATGCACATAATTTTGTCAAATCGTAACGCTACTTATGCCAATGCATCGCTGGATCGCACAGTATTTTGAAACTTAGAGAAATTAATGAGCGTTATCAAGGACTTGCCATGTAATGTCAGTGTTGATTGGAAAATATTTTGAATGCATGAGTAGAACACTCTTTTATTCCAAACCACATAATGTTTCAAACCATCATACTAAGATCTCTTGAAGCACTTAGAGTTCCGGCTGTAATTCTTCAGTTCGAAGGAATCATTTCTATCTCAAGGATGTCAAATATCTGAGGCCTGTCAAAGATTGATTACAGACAGTTTTGATACTCTCTATAGAAAAAGAGTGGCAACGAGCGGTAGCTTTGGTAGTGCAGTGGCAGCATATGCTCAGATATAGGTGAAAGGCGAACTTCCGCTTGAAATTTGAAGCATTTTACGTCACTCAGCTTCCCTGGATATATAATTACGTGTCATTATGCTGCTATAAGGGCAGTGAAGGTTTAAAAAATTACTTGCGAAGTCACTACCGAATTTAACGAACTAGGATATTCCTTTGGTCTGTAAGCCCTTTCAATGCCGACAGAGCCATTTGGTCAGCGATGTCCGCTCCGCGCTTCGGTATCGGTTCACGGTAATAAGTGAGCCCCGAGATATGATTCTGGTACTTGCTTGATAAATCTTACTCATACTATTCTTATTTAATTTTTCTTACAAAATCTATAATCAGCAGCTCTCTCAGAACAACATTTGTACTTCAAAAAACTATTTGCAGTGTACATCAGCATCGTAGAATAAAGTCTTCCAGGCATTTTCTTACTTACCTAGATACTTATATGGTCCGTCTTCACTAGTGTTGTGGACCCTAGCACATACTTTAAATGGTTTGCTGGTCGTGCATGTTATATTTCTTGGTTTCCTGACGTAACCTTGCAAAGCGTCTACAGGTCTTCATGATGTCGCTTCCAAGGAATGGGTTTCGACGATGGACCCTCGACTGGGTTTCCTATTAGTTGATTCGGAGATGATGTTAAGCCGAAATCAAAACCAGACGTGGGAAAGAAAATCAGCCAACCGCTCACGGATGATGTAGAAGCTGAAATGTGCTATATTCTAGGCAGCGTGCTACATTATTTTTTGAAACCAATTGATTGTTTTGTTCTGTTCCCTAAAAAGCTCCCCCCCCTGTTGTTCCTACTACCTCATTACTATCTGATTAGTCGTATTTCAGCCTTCGCTGATTACCAAACAACCTTTAACGGCGATAATAATTTTATTTTCAACTTAAACTACAAAATTGTCGTTCGAACGCATCCCGTCAGATGGTCGACCACGCTGCGTGTCAGTTGAAAAAGAGCGCGGTACCGATAGTGAGATCAATTTACCTTTTGATTTCATTACCTGCGAAATTTCGGATATACCTTCTTGTTTGGTGTAGCTAATTCTTTGAAGTTGAAGCTGGAAATAGGGATTGGCTACAAATGATAACTGATTTTCTTTTCGCTCTTACACACCTGCGACAATTTGTAGCTTTGCGATCAACATTTCTATAGTTCCAATCAGTTCTTAGTAAAGTTGCTCTCTATTTAAAACTCGTTTAGTGAACTCGTGAGCCTTGTTCTTGAGCTACAGCTGTCGTTGTGATAAGAAGTTTCATACGGAACCACCTTATCAGACTCAAAGAGAATATACCATTCGGTATGATAACTGCTAGGTACGCACGATGTTCAGAGCTAGAATTATTCAGTGAGCATTGCCTAAAATACGCATTAGATGTATATGCATCTATATGTTCTATCAGGTCCCCTTCAAAGCATAATAATTCTTTCAGAATTTACCAGTACAGCACATATCAAATTTGCCTCACCTGACGTGCAAAATGGAAAGGGCACCGTGAACGAGTATCCGTGATGTCTGTAGCGGCGCGGAGTAGGACTGATACGCACAACTTGTGCGCTTTGAGGCAGTCAACAACGAAAGCACTATTTTTGCCTCAGCAGATTATCCTCGAGACCACAGGAAGACGTGCTCATCTTGTATTTGCGACATTTAGAAGGAGGCGAAATAAGATCTGAACGCTGAAGTGCTGGAATCTGTACAGTGAGAAAAAAATTTGTGAGACTGATCAGATACAGCGCGAATAAAGAGATTGAGTGGAGCGCCAGTTCACTGTGTGAGTTATTCCGTTGATTGTCTCTCATCTAGGTGTTAATCGCGAGTTTCTAGTTCAGTCGTATTTAGAATGATTGGAGCGCAGCGCCAGGTGAATCATTAGGTCATTTTCGTTTTGAATATTTGGTTACAGTAGAATAAGTCAGTTGGGTTACATAACACCAATGACACATAATCAAATATCCTGAAACAGATGAACTGAAGTATATGCACTCTTCTTCAGCAGTTTACATCGCTTTAAAACAACTGAGTTCACAACGAAAATGTTTTAATCAAACCGGATCCTTTGAGAGTTAGTTGCTGGCAGCTTCGGTAGTTTATATCAGGAAGAGTGACTGGAAATCGCTGGACCTGGTGGAGTAATGTGGCAGGTGCCATCGGGAAGGGTGGAATGTGGTAACATCTCCACCCTGAAGCAGGATTTTTGCCTGCCAATCAGTCTTCTTGTACGAATATTTGCACATTATATCAGTGTTGGAAGGCAGTAGATCAAATAATGTTACGCTAAATGCAGCTCGCAACAATTAGTTCGCCTGGTAATTCAGCGAATTCTTTTCTGACAGTTCAATTTGAGGCAAAAGACCAATATTATTGGGAGAATTTACCAGACCTCATTACGTCTTTATCTCACATGTATTAATTTGATTCATAAGTTTGCCACTGAAGCAAAAAACAATATTTTATCAACCAGAAGTAGTTAAAGTTGTATGGTTTTGGTATAATTCAACTGCACATTTTCTTGCTAATATTTTGCCATACCGGTTGTTCGTCATTGCCTCAAGATGAGACCGTCTTCGGAACGATTTTGCTCACTATTTACGCACAAATGGCACGCAGATAGGAATGCTAATGGAGCGGCGATCGAAAATAATGGAGCTTGAAGCGATGATGCGGCTGCCGAAAGGGCGACGAGAAAGCCATTTGCAATGTAAAAAGCTTGAGCGAGTTGTCGATAGGATCAGTCGGCCTCGGGCTGCCCACAGAAAGCTCCATTAACCCTCTGCGGACAAGCCTTGACAGGCAAGCGGCTTGGTGTCGCTCCTTGCGTGGCAGTCAGACAAGCGCTCTACATGTATGTGCATGCGTATCTTACTTTCAGCTTTCCTACGAGATGCGAAGCTGCTATTACAGCAGCTGAGTGAAATTTGACGTCGCTTGGTGAGTATCAACATGACTCTCATAGTCCTCAAAGGGTTAGTCTTGCGTCTCGCCTCATTAGCATTTTTCCTAAGCGCCATTAGTACATGAGTAGCATGCGAATTTGTTCCCGCGACAGCTACATCTTAAAACACATGTAGATAAGTTGTACGCCAAAATGTTCGCAAGAAAATGCGAAGTTAAACTAAATGATTTTGCAGTTTTAATAACTGTTGATTAATAGATAATATCGACACTATGGAACGGCCTCATGATTGCATCCTACTATTGGCATTTCACGCTTACATAAATATGTCTGCATACATACATACATACATATATATATACATATATGTGTGTATGCTATGATGAATCTCCAAAAAATACATTACTAATAACCTTCTAATTACGTGAAAGATGTGCTGAAATGGAATAGCAAATGAGCAATGCACAATGAATGTTTTGCTCCTATTGAATGCTGCTTATAGATGGGTGCAGTTTGAGACAGTGGTGGTAGTTCTGATAGATGCGTTTTTCTTACATTTACTGAGAACTTTGGATCAATACTAAGATTGAAATCAACAAGCTAGTCACTATTCCTGCCAATTTGATAAGCGCAATAGTTGACGAATTTGATAAACCGAACGTATGATGGGAGCTGCTGAGTGAACTTAAAACTCTAAGCCTCCTTGAATGATTCAGTATTTAGATTTACGTGAGGTGAATGTTTTGCTTTTTCCAGACGGGTAGTGTGGGACCCACGAAAGCAGCCAACTCTCGTTGATTAACGCTTGCAATTCATGCACAGCAAAATCAGATTCATATCTAGTTTATCTTAACAGAGAGATGAAGGCAAATTTTAATATAGTATTTAATTCTGATTATACCTTTATTTCGAGTGCTTCGTTTAGACCACGCTCAAATTTCAGTAAATCCTTTCATTCTTATGTGAGCCAACTTGTCATGTGGTGTGGTATGGGCTCTTGTACAGCCGGATACACGTGTTTCGTCCTTACAGACTCGTCGGCCGGGCAGAACTCGTCGTCTTTCGATCTTTTCATAGTCAGTTCTCTCGGGAACCTCACACTCCTTATAGAGAGTCATCGAAGACTACTCGGCTGACGAGTCTTTAAGGACGAAACACGTGTATCCGGCTGTACAAGAGCCCTTACCAAACCACATGACAAGTTGGCTCAAATAATAATGAAAGTATCTATTGAAATTTTTGATTACTTGACATTCATTTTCATTGCAATGCGCAGCGTTAGTGTGAATAACCACTGGTTCTAATATGAGAAAATTATCAAGTAAGTAGAGAATAGTTTGAAAAGTTTCCAACGTGCAAAGGACATCGGATGAAATTTGCCGTAGTCATAAAAACAACACAGTAAGCCGTCTTCAGTAAATTGCTCAACTAATATCAGTTAAGAGAGAAAAGGAAAGGAAGAGGCATGCGTTAATTTGAGTCTGTTCATAGACCACATTACTTCTGCTTTCCAATTTTAGATATATTATTCTGAAGGAATGGAATCTTTGATTATTTTTGGGCTCATAAAACTATTATTTCTTTGTCAGAACGTGTATTAATATATCACAGAAGCGCTGACACATGCTATTATAATAAACTTACCATTGAAATTCGATCAATGTTTTCCTAGTGTTGGAACTCTTGAGAGAAAGCGGCATAAAGGTAGTAAGCTGCAGCCTAAGAAGAATTTCAAGCGCACACATTTTTGAGGACTACAGTCGAAATTTGCCTAATCAGCTATTGTGATACTCTCCAAAATACCACTCTCATTTGTACAATGAGTACAACACGTGTTACAGCACCCCTCTTGACACCGTTTTCAGTTTCTTCTCCCACGGCTGTCATGTTATTGCTTTTCAGTTTATGCCAATTGAGTTGATGTTTCAGAGAGAAGCGGTGGGCACAAAAGGGTTCACATAATCCAGCAACACGGCAGTACACTGGAAGGAATGGTGGACCTTCACTGTGAGTGTTTGATTTCCCCTTTATAGAAAACGTTCTTCGAATAGATCACTTTTTTCGTAGGCATATTGTGAACTGGTGAGTTTCTGTTCCCCCAAGACACTTCTTACCACACGCACTAATGTGAGTAAATATGCAGTCGAACCTTAGAGTATCGCCAATGTGCATCTTAACTATTCTGCGTTGATTAAATTCTACTGTTTTTTACATCCTCACATTTTTGCAACGAAAAGCAATTTCACATAAATACTGAAGTAATTGTACAATATGTAGAATTTTATCTAACAGAATAGAGTGGTGCTTATGCTCAACGAATTCGATAGTGAATGGCTATGGTTCTGATTCTTAGCTCAAATTCCTAAGAGATCTGACTCTGTTTCCAGTTTTCAAAATATACAGTTATTCGAACTTGAAGAATCTTGTGGAGGAATGTTTTATATAAAGTTGGTTGACTCAAAAGCGATAGACGAATACGTTTCCTATGAATCTATAAGGTTTGAACTACTTCACCTCTTTCATGATCAGAAAATCATGTTGAGTTCTTGAAAGTCGGCACCTTTACGAGTCAATTTAGTGTATGAAAGGGCTGTCTTATGTTGTGTTGGTTCTGGAACTGCCAAGCAATAGATCGCTGTATGGGCATGGAGGTGGCTTCATTTACAAATTAAGTGTCTTCATCTTGAGGGTCTGAAAATAGATTGTTATTACAATGGAATAGATTTGATGGCCGTGCGACCAACGTGTCTGCACGAGATTTCGAAATATTTCTCACAAAAATACCCTCGTTCACTCGGAGTGCAATCTTCGACTATCTGCCGCGTATTGTTCTCATCATAAGGCCTGTTCATTGATAATTAACTTCACAGACGTCATCGCTATGAGTTTATAATGATTCTAAGAAATTCTGGACCATAAAACCTGGTATCAGATTACCTTACTTCCACAATGCCCATAATCGTATACAACGCAAGCACTATACAATTATAGATTATGCGACACTTGCACGAAAGTACAATTGCATTGCACATTAATAATTTTGCAGAGCTTTTACTGGCTAAAATATAGAAAATGTGCGGCACCATATTTTATGTACATTCACCTCTATCACCTGTCGTCCTGTTGATCGTCGAGTGACTCGAGCGGGTACCAGCAACTCTTCCATTTTTCCCTATCGCGTGCAACAGTAGCCCAGTGGGTCTTCCTTGCTCTAGGGATTCGCTGAGCATCATATCTTTCTTCTATCGTTTTCGTTAAGAAATCGGACCAACGGGTCAGTGGTCTTCCTTTAGAGCGCTTGACGTTTCAAGGAATCCAGTCGGTAACGGCTCTCGTCCATCGGTTGTCGTTGAAGTGCATTACGTGTCCGGTCCACCTTATTTTCGATATCCTGGCGTGTAGAAAGGCGCCTCTGATTTTCGATCGCTGACGTAGGTCGGATCTTCGGATCCTTTCTCTCATTCGCGAGATACGGGATACTCCTAGCACCGACTTTTCGACTGCGCGTTCGATAACGCCAAGTGATCTTTCATCCTGCTTACGTAGCGACCAGGTTCCTGCTGCATACGTGAGGGCAGGGATAATTGTCGAGTCGAAAAGGTGGGCACGGAGTCGGATGTTCTTTGTCCTCTTCACTGCCTCTCCGAAGCTCTTAAACGTTCCCGAAGAAGCTCGTTTCTTCCTGCTCAACTCTGGAGCTATAGGTCGTTCATTATGTTGATTTCACGACTTAGATAGACGTAACTGGAGCATTCGGAGATTGTCATTCCATCGAGCGTGATTGGGGCATTCGAAACCCATCCGTTCCTCATGAACATTGTTTTTGTTAGACTTAGTTGAAGACCAATCTTTCCACAGGCGTTATCGAAATCCATCAACATTTGTTCCGCTTGACTGATGTTTGGTGTTATGAGATCGATATCGTCAGCAAAGCGAAGATGGTTTAATTGTCGACCGTCAATTTTCACTCCCATATCGTCCAATTTTAATGTTCGCATGACGTTTTGTAGGGTGGCAGTGAATAGTTTTGGCGAAATTGTATCGCCTCGTCGAACAACTCTTCTTACGTCAATGGTGATATTGTTGTAGAATGGAGATATTTTGGTCGTGAAATCTTTACAGAGCTCACACATGGTCGCTAGAAACCGTCTTTTGATGAATTTGATTGGAAAATGGAGTTTTCCTTTGAGGCACAGGGATAAGATATGAGGAACAAGATAAAAACAAAAAGAAAAACATTATCACAACAAAGGTAAGCGAAAGAACGGAAAATCTAGTTTTAATAATTAGCGCTCCCTATTTTAATGAAATAAAATCAAGGAAATTTCAGATATGTGAACCACCGGACTGTTTGAAAAATCGGCAGTCATTGATCAAAAAAAAATTTGATCACCCGTTGATCAGGGTGATGGATTGCGATTCCATCCGGTCGTTCACGTTTCTTAGCTAGATGCCTGGTGAGTCTTGATGGAGCCACGAGAGTAACTGATTAAAGTGACGACGCTCCGCCTGTCGATCGAAGCGCGTATTTAGGACTATCACGGCGGGACCCACCGGCTGACAAGCGCGAACGTGTTGACTTCGTGTCGAGAAAAGTTAACGCACTCTCGGTGATAGCCTCCTCACTAAAATGATTAGAAAAAACTCATAGAAAGCCACTGGAAAGCAACTGAGTGTCATTTAGGTAGTCTAAAATGTTTGAAAGTAACAATGTGGAAATAGCATGAAATAGAAATGACACATTTTCAATTGCAAGCCAAAAATTTCAATAAATTAGTTTGTAAAAATTGTTTGGCAAGATATCGAACGAATACTGATATTTATCCGATTGTACAATTTTGTTGCCATATTTCTTTTAACCACATCTTAAACCCCAAAAAATCCCGTGCGCTGCAAGGACACATCGAAATGTCCCATTTCGAAGGCCACATAGAGTAGTAGTCAAGAAATAATCTAGCAAATTTCTTTCAGTTTCCCATATTTTGAGTGATTCACCTATTGAGGAGACCCCTCGTGCATAATCAGTAGAGGACATAAGCTTGAGCTACCTTTCTGGAGCATGATGGTGTTGAACTTTTTTCAAAAGTGGACTCGAGCGGTCGCGAAGAGCTAATTCAATCCATTTTGATGGCTTTTCTTTGACGATTTTGTCGGTACTTTCCCGCTACCCTCACACGAAATTCTATATATATGTATATATATATATATACACGTACACATATGTACATATATATATGTAGATATATGCATGCATATACGCACATACTTGTTTGAGCATATATATACATGTGTATATGTGTATATATATACATATATTTATGTGCATATATGCACGTGTCAATGTACGTGCATATATGAATGTACATATATACATATATGTGTATGTATATATGCATATGTGTATATATACATACATGTTTATATATTATGTCAACACTTGCAATCTACTAGTTTGAGTCCTCGCTCAAATTAAAACTCCTGACGTCATATTTTGGGCTTTTCAAGAGGTCTTTATTGAATTTGAGCCAAGTCTATAAATAGTCAGTTGAAAGTTATATGCACTTGCATACGTATATATGTGTATGCATGTACTCATACGTATGTATGTATGTGAATGTGTATATATACATCGGCATGAATATATAGACGCGTGCAAATGTACAATATATACGTATATATACATGCATATATGTGTACATGAACACATACTGGCGTAAAGCCGTCAGTTTAGCAAACGGCAATCGACAGTCAATCACACTGAAAGAACGCCATAGTTACCCTTTCACCATGCGTAGAGTATAAATAATTCGGCGTCGATCCTCTTACACGTAAGGGTATATCCCCTTGCAAAGAACTGACTGAAGCGAAAGACACCGCGCTCAGTGATGAGGTTGTGAGGTGAAAAACAAGTCTAACTTTCTAGAAGTGCCATAACTGACCTTAGGAAGGGCTTGAAATTCTGCTAGGATGTATTGATTTGAGCGACGTCTCAAAATAGCTGTTTGCACTTGTTGATGTTTAGTTTTTCTTTGAGTCGGCTGACTTACTCATTTCAGGGAGCGTTGAGCTTTTTTTGGAATGAGGGTTCCCCTATATGCACTTTATGGAATTCACCAAACATTCGGTTATATTTCCTACGTTCTTGTTAGCAGGTAGGGCAAGCTAGTATTCTCTTCGTCTGTCCTGCGGGAAAGATTGTTCAGAACTTTTCTATGAGTTTTTTTTTTCTTGAGAATGCATTTGCCATGGTGGGCTGAAGGACCAAGAGTTGGTGTGAGCAGCTTCATGCTCCTTCTCCGCTATCAGATTGTAGGAACGAAACTTCTATGGCGGACGTGGCATGATAGTGACCCTTCCCTCAGTAATAGGTATATTTTCAATTCAAGTTCTACATTGAAAGAATTTCTCTTCGACAGCTTAGGAAAGACCCAATTTTCACTTTTTTCTCCTAGGTTTTAGTAATCATTTAATAGCTTGAATCAAAATCTTCTGAATGATATTTCCTATTTCCAAATCGCTTTATTGTTGCTCTGTAGCTGCAGAAAAATTGTGTTTCTCATTCGAATATTTCCGCTGAACGATGCTTTTCCTTCAGGCATTCAGTATTCATTTGATAGCTTAAATCTCGGTGATTCCAATAGTAATATTCTATTATTGATTATTTAATCACTCAAATTTCTTAAGTTGTAACAGCAAAAGATCAAACATTTCTCGTTAAACAAAACGTTTCATTTACATTGTCACCAACTATTTGACAACTTAAACTCCGCCGCTCAATTGATCCTATCGGTCACTGGAAAAATTTTTTCTATTCAACTGCAAAAGCCAAAAGAATGTTAAGTTTCACGCAGCGCGACGTTGGCACCAAGTCACCTCATTTTGTCGGTATGTGAATAGGATATCTTAACATTGCTAGCAAACTATAGGACTTTTCCAGTGGCAAATTTGAGAAATAAAGCTCCTTTCGATTGCGACAAAGCATGAGATATCCTTTTAAAAAATGGGATTACCGACTTTTAAGATGTCGAAGGTCACTAAAGGTTCGATGGGAAGTCTTTGTTCAACGAGAAATATTTGAATGAGAAACATAAATTTTTCTCGCTTTACAGCGCAGTAATGAAGCCGTTATGGAAGTATAACAGGCCAAGACTTGAAAAGAACTGAAAAAAGAACATTATTTTCGAAAGTTCAAAACAGGGGCCGGATAATGGAAATGCACCGATCCCCGTGTGAACAAAGTAGTTTACTCTCAAGTCGTCAGTGAATGATGCGAATTTGACGTTACCAATAATTGAGGTGAGACCGTGCTCAGTGAGAAACAAGAAATGGTCTCCATCAATGTTCCGCCTGTAAGTAGCAAATTCCCAACTCAGATCCAGTTAGGTATGGCACGATGACAACTATGTTCTAAGCGATCACAGTCATTTCTCTTGAAATTCGCGGTCACAGTATCACAAATCTGATTAGCTTATCTATCTAGTACTAATGACGCCTACGTCAATATGTTGAGAAGTGTATTTAAATTAACAGACTTTTGTCCAGCGGTTCTTATTGCTTTATAGAACTATTTCATGGAGTGATATTTACTGAGCCGTTAATTGGCTTAGAAAAAATGCCTCGTTTCTAAATTTGGCTCAAATCGACGTATAGGTATGAGACTGCACTACATTGAAAAATTCGCAGATTGTGCATTTTTAGCAACCAAAATTCAAAATTGCATGCTATGCTATTATGAAAAACTTCCTCCTCTCAGTCATAGCTTTTGTTGGGCCCCGCTTTTGTATCCGCTTTTAAATTTCCTTCTGATGTAAATGGCAATTCCTCTTGTTCAAATTTTCGTCAACTGAATTAGTATTACACAGAAAGATGGAGGGCCAAAGATTCCTAGCAACAAATTCTCAACCGTGCACATTTATTTGGCCGTGTAACCAATACAGCCTCACACAAAAAACAAGCAACTTCTTTTATTTCACTAAAATTTAATTTTAATTTTCTCAACTTCTCAACTTTATTTCCCCATGAGCATCATATTTTCAAAGCTAAGGTAGTTGTATAATATGCAGTATATCATCTAGCAGAACGTACTGATGCCTACTTATTCATCTCCAATAGTCTTTTCGTAATTCTGATTCTTAGTTCGTATTCACAGTAGCTTCAAATCCGACCATTCTTTGAGAAATCTGGAGTTTTTCACTAAACGTTGATTGCATCTTTAACGCCTTAAAGCAATCCGTGTGCTATAAATCTATGATGTTCGAACACTCTCATCACTTCTATGACCAGGAAATCGCCTTGAGTTGTTGAAAACTTGGCACATTTGCTAATGGTCTTGATAATTGAATAGCCGTCACCTGCTGTGTTGATCCTAGAAGTGCCAAACGCTTGCTTGAAAGTATGTTCATAGAATCGCTTCTAATGATGCGTTAGTTAGCGTGCACAGAGAAGTTGTAGAATTGATTCCCCCTAGAACGAACTAGATTTGGCTGCCGTGCAACCAGCGTCTCATCACATCAATTTGAAATGTCTCCTACAAGACTGTTTTGGTTTCCTCAGGTTACATTTCTCTTCTACGTGGGTATTGCAAAAAGCGAAGCATATCGCAGATTAGGAGGTGAAATAAAAAGAGCTCTCATTGTTTGTGGAGTCGCACTTCATATTGCTTTTTCTTTGAAAGATTAAACATGACACGGCAATAAGTGACGTAATAATACTTGATCTGAATATAGCTGAAGAGATATAGCTGCTTTACGAACACTTGAGCTTCGTCCACTTCAATAGCTCGCACGACTTTTCATTCTTCGTGTTCCAATCACAAATCCTATGGGAATCTTGAACGAAAATTGTCCAAGCTGTTGTAATTCTTCGCTTCGATAAATCGGATGACTTTTCGGTTCCAATGTTTGTTAGCATTCAATATTCGGTACCGTGTGAAATGCCTGTGAGCAGCAAGTTGAAAGGCGAAAACAATTGCCGCATACACACGGGCGTTACCGAGTGTGGTTTTTGATTTAACCAGTAGCCTAGTCTACAATAGACTCTACTTATATAACTAAGAGAATATTGAGTGGGTCGGGCAAATGTGCCTCAGTGGTGTAGTGGTAGAGCACGCGTCTCCGGATAGGATGAAGCGTGAGTTCGATTCCCGCCTGAGGTCGTGTTTCTGTCCACCACTCAATTCTCTTAGTTATATAAGTAATATAATAACACTGCGAAAAAAGCAGTTAAAATACTATAATTTCAAAGACTCTACTTTTTTCACCATACTTTTGGATTAAAAGTTGAAGGTGATACTGCTGATCCACAAAAGTAAGCCTGCCTATTAAAATAGAATTGCAAGTAATGGTGACTGGAGAAAACTTTTTCCGTTCCCTTGAATTAGCCTGATCTCCTTGTTTTGAAAGACTACCTTTTGTTTCGATCTTTGTCAAAATGAGTTGCTTTGAATGAAAATATTTTGTAACAGATTGTGATGTTTGCAGCTGGCACAAAGTTCACGGCTGCGCTTGCAGACAAAGGCTCCAAATTCACAAATGCAGATGGAAGTGTAAGTCAATTTGAAATTGAGTCGGATCTATTTTTGATCCAAAATCATTTCTGTTCTTCACAAGAATATCGCCCAAGGATGAGAGTGGTGAGTTTCCGTTAGATATCTTGCCAAACAATTTTGACAAACTAATTTATTGAAATTTTCAGCTTGCAATTTATTTGCGGGTGAAAATGTGTCATTTCTATTTTATGCTATTTCCACATTGTTACTTTTAAACATTTTAGATGGCCTAAATGACACTCAGTTGCTCCAATGGCTTTCTATGGTTTTTTCTAATCATTTTTGTGAGGAGGCTATCAACAAAAGTGCGTAACTTTTCTCGACACGAAGTCAACACGTTCGCGCATGTCAGACGGTGGGTCCCGCCGTGATAGTCCTAAATACGCGCTTCGATCGACAGGCGGTGCGGCGTCACTTGAATCAGCTACTCTCGTGGTTCCATCAAGACTCATCAGGCATCTAGCTAAGAAAACGTGAACGACCGGATGGAATCGCAATCCATCACCCTGATCAACGGGTAATCAATTTTTTTTATCAATGACTATCGAGATTTTTCACAGTCCGGTGGTTCACATATCTGAAATTTCCTTGATTTTATTTTATTAAAGTAGGGAGCACTAATTATCAAAACTAGCAATTCCAGTTCTTTTTGTGCCTACTTTTGCTGTGATAATGTTTTTCTTTTTGTTTTTAACTTGTTCCTCATATCTTATCCTTGTGTCTTAAAGGAGAACTCCATATTCTAATTAGATTCATCAAAAGGCGGTTTCCAGCTCGCTAATGAGCCATTAAATGATGCCACAAAAGTAAACTCTTTTAAGTTTCTACTCGCTGAGAACAGAAAAAAAGCTTTCCCTTGGAATTGTGGAAGACTGAACTTTTGGTGACCTATTGGCTTCTTCGCTGTACAGCTGTAGTAAACTAGGAAAGCGAATTTTCTTAATTTAATGGCCTGGGCTAAAATCAACGAAGGCTGTTTCTCGCAACACGCCCTTCAGCTTACTTAGGTGTGGTATATTTTGAATGACGATGAAATTCTATGAAGGTGTGATTGCGTTCATGGAAAGCACCTATTTTTGTCAGATCGCTAAGTATACATCAGTACGCGCAGGATTGCACAATATCTCGAAGCTCACATGAATTTGCAGCAATTACCAGCAGAGCTACACCAGGGTTTAAAGCTTTTTCTCGCCATACAAAACATGTCACTTAGACACTTGGCAATCATCTGAAAGCTCCAATCACTGCGATTCTACAATATGTTTGATTTTTGAAAAAAGCTTTTTATTCCGTTGTAGCAGCAACAACAAATTGTGTTCCATACTCACTTTGCTTTATTTGCTCAGCCATGACGCGTACTTTGCCAAAATTTCAGTGTTTAGTCGATAGCCCAAATGTCGAATTTCGATACGTTCTTTCGAAAGGATTTCATAGCTTACTGCAAAAGCAATGATTGCATATCACGCCTAAATTGTCACCACGCCGTTTGAACATCGCAGCTGCTTTATTGGTAATCATAGGCTAAGTTCACACACCAAAGGCATCTTATCATTGCACAAGGAATAAAATATCACAAATGATCCTTTCATGAAGGTTTTTGATATAACGTGTGACTGCTTCTCTTAAAATCCTTCATTCGTCAACAGTAATACCACGTACTTGTTATAAAATAGACAAACTTTCAACCTCTATTGCGCATTTGTACGTCCTGTCTTGCGTGAACATAGGTTGATATCATATCTTCCACAATTAACACCTCTAATGAAAATTTATGTGGAGGCAATTGGAGTATATAGTCTGGGTCAGTGTAGAAAGAGCACACGTTCATCATTTTGTGGAGTTCTTTTCCGTTATCTCCACCCGGTTCAGGTCCTTCGGAAAAATGCGCTTTCTACTTTTCTCGAAATCTCAGTGATCAATCGATAAAATAAAAAGCGACTATTAATAGTCCACATTTTGTTCAAATTTGCCTTTTTGTTGTGCTGTAGCAGCAAAAATTTAAATGACATTTCTTCCCCTAAGAGTGGGAATCGCTGGAGATGCCCAATAGGTATTACGCCTTTGTAAATTGTGTCATTTGCTCCTCATGACGTTTCACGTAGCTATTGTAGATCGTGCTCTCAACGAGAACATTGCTCTTTCTCCGTTACCTGCAGCCTACTGCGACGATTTGGGAAAGACGCTTCATCTAGTTCTACAATGTTTTCGTAGTCATTCACGGCTGTGAATCAAAAAATTCTTAATAATTTATTTGTTTTCAAGATAGCTTCAATACTGTATAGCAATAGCAAAAATAACAAAAAGAAGAAAAGAGTAAAGGCAAGAAGTAAATTGGTTTTCTCATTCAGACATTTCTCGCCGGATGAAACCTTTCCTTCAAGCTTTTATTATCGATTCGACAAATCAAGTCTTGGTGATTTGAAGTTGATCCATTATTGGTTTTCTCAAAAGTTTGATAGTGTTTGGCTGAAAAGATTGAATGCCTTGAGTCTTCTAGGCTCTAAAAAAGAAAACCGATGAGATGGCGGCTGTCATTGAAGAGCCTCTTGTCAAGATACAGGTACTGATAACCATCAATTGCTTATCTGCATTATTACGTGATTTCATAGCCGTTTCACATATTCCAGCTCCTTGTATGCACAAAAACCAGCGAATATTTCACTCCTTTGTCGAATAGGCTGTTTTAGTCGTTCAGTGTGACAAGGTGAGCGCGAGTATGCCTCTTCGAATTAAAGGGCAAGGTAGCCCTCCAAAAACAGCAAATGTGGCTCACAAGGAGGAGTCAATCAGCTCTTCAAAAGGTATTCCGTCCAGCTCAAGTTCCTTCTCATTTGCTTTTATGCTCTTTCGATTTTTAGTTATGCATCTAAGTATTTATTTACATTTAGCTTGTTGCTAGAAAGATGATTTGATATTTATACGATTGCGCTGTTTTGTTGCCATATTTCTTTTAACCACATCTTAAACCCCAAAAAATCCCGTGCGCTGCAAGGACACATCGAAATGTTCCATTTCGAAGGACTGATAGAGTAGTAGTCAAGAAATAATTTAGCAAATTTCTTTCACTTCCTCATATTTTGAGTGATTCACCTATTGAGGAGCCCCTCGTGCACAATAGTAGAAAGCATTAGCTTGAGCTACCTTTCTGGAGCATGATGGTGTTAAACTTTTTTCAAAAGTGGACTCGAGCGGTCGCAAAGAGCCTAATTCAATCCATTTTGATGGCTATTGCTGTGACGATTTTGTCGGTACTTTCCCGCTACCCGCACATGAAATTCTATATATATATATATATATATATATATATATATATATATATATATGTATATATATATATATGTACATGTACATATATGTACATATATAAAGGATAAAGGATAAAGCTCTCGGCGTTGATCAATCCCTGAGGGATGCGCCATGCATTCGACTTCAATTTTTAACTTCGTTTGAGGTGATTGAATGCATATCTGGCCATTACAATGACTCGCGGAGGCCTCCCGCTGAACCGAGTCAGTGCTGCTTATCCTCCCAGACAAGTCTGAGACCTGTCTGGTACCAATTTACCGACCCCGGAGGGATGGATGGCTTGGTGAGCCATGAGCGCGAGATCGAACCATTGACCTCGTGTGCGACGCAGGGCACCTCTAACCACTGCGCCACATGCGCTCTATGTATTTTTTAATGTACATATATATATATGTAGATATATGCATGCGCATATACGCACATACTTGTATGTGCATATATATACATATGTATATGTGTATGCATATAGAGATATTTGTGTGCATATATGTATGTATCTATGTACGTGCATATATGAATGTGCATATATACATATATGTGTATGTATATATGCATAAGTTTACATATATATGTATGCTTATGTATTATATCAACACTTGCAACCGACTAGTTTGAGTCCTCGCTCATATTAAAACATCCCGACGGCATATTTTGGGCTTTTCACGAGGTCTTGATTAAATTTAAGCGAGGTCTAAAAATAGTCAGGGCGAAAGGCACCTCTCTCAGTGATGAGGTTGTGAGGCGAAAAACAAGTTTAACTTTCTAGAAGTGCCATAACTGACCTTACGAGAGGCTTGAAATTCTGTTAGGATGTATTGATTTGAGCGACGTCTCAAAATAGTTGATTGCAGTTGTTGATGTTTAGTTTTTCTTTGAGTCGGCTGACTTACTCATTTAAGGGAGTGTTGAGCTTTTTTGGAACGAGGGTTCCCTTATGTGCACCTTTTGGAATTCACCAAACATTCGGTTATATTCCCTACGTTCTTGTTAGCAGGTAGGGCTAGCTAGTATTTCTCTTCGTCTGATCAACGGGAAAGATTGTTCAGAACTTTTCTATAAGTTTTTTTTTTCTTGAGAATGCATTTGCCATGGTGGGCTGAAGGACCAGGAGTTGGTGTGAGCAGCTTCATGCTCCTTCTCCCCTATCGGATTGTAGGAACGAAACTCCTACGGTGGACGTGACATGATAGTGATCCTCCCCTCAGTGATAGGTATATTTTCAATTCAAGTTCTACATTCAAAGAATTTCTCTTCGACAGCTTAGGAAAGACCCAATATTCACTTTTTTCTCCTAGGTTTTAGTAATCATTTAATAGCTTCAATCAAAATCTTCTGAATGATATTTCCTATTTCCAAATCGCTTTATTGTTGCTCTGTAGCTGCAGAAAAATTGTGTTTCCCGTTCAAATATTTGCGCTAAACGAAGCTTTTCCTTCAGGCATTCAGTATTCATTCGATAGCTTAAATCTCGGTGATTCCAATAGTAATATTCTGTTATTGATTATTTAATCACTCAAATTTCTTCTGTTGTAACAGCAAAAATGAAATTGTGTTCCTCAATCAAACATTTCTCGTTAAACAAAACGTTTCATCTACATTGTCACCAACTATTTGATAGCTTAAACTCCGCGGCTCAATTGATCTTATCGGTCATTGGAAAAATTTTTTCTATTCAACTGCAAAAGCCAAAGGAATGTTAAGTTTCACGCAGCGCGACATTGGCACCAAGTCACCTCATTTTGCCGGTATGTGAAAAGGATATCGTAACATTGCTAGCAAACTATAGGACTTTTCCAGTGGCAAATTTGAGAAATTAAGCTCCTTTCGATTGCGACAAAACATGAGATATCCTTTTCAAAAATGATGATTGCCGACATTTAAGATGTCGAAGGTCACTAAAGGTTCGATGTGAAATCTTTGTTCAAAGAGAAATATTTGAATGAGAAACATAAATTTTTCTCGCTTTACAGCGCAGTAATAAAGCCGTTATGGAAGTATAACAGGCCATTCAAATTCTTCTGTTTTCGGCTATCAATGATTGCCAGACTTGAAAAGAACTAAAAAAAGAACATTATTTTCGAGAGCTCAAAACAGGGGCCGGATAACGGAAATGCACCGATCCCCGTGTGAACAAAGTAGTTTACTCTTAAGTCGTCAGTGCATGATGCGAATTTGACGTTAACCAATGATTGAGGTGAAACCGTGCTCAAGGAGAAACAAGAAATAGTCTCCATCAATGTTCCGCCTGTAAGTAGCAAATTCCCAACTCAGATCCAGTTAGGTATGGCACGATGACAACTATGTTCTAAGCGATCACAGTCATTTCTCTTGAAATTCGCGGTCACAGTATCACAAATCTGATTAGCTTATCTATCTAGTACTAATGACGCCTATGTCAATATGTTGAGAAGTGTATTTAAATTAACAGACTTTTGTCCAGCGGTTCTTATTGCTTTATAGAACTATTTCATGGAGTGATATTTACTGAGCCGTTAATTGGCTTAGAAAAAATGCCTCGTTTCTAAATTTGGCTCAAATCGACGTATAGGTATGAGACTGCACTACATTGAAAAATTCGCAGATTGTGCATTTTTAGCAACCAAAATTCAAAATTGCATGCTATGCTATTATGAAAAACTTCCTCCTCTCAGTCATAGCTTTTGTTGGGCCCTGCCTTTGTATCCGCTTTCAAATTTCCTTCTGATGTAAATGGCAATTCCTCTTGTTCAAATTTTCGTCAACTGAATTAGTATTACACAGAAAGGTGGAGGGTCAAAGATTCCTAGCAACAAATTCTCAACCGTGCACATTTATTTGGCCGTGTAACCAATACAGCCTCACGCAGTCAAAAACTAGCAACTTCTTTTATTTCACTAATATTCAATTTTAATTTTCTCAATTTCTAGACTTTATTTCCCCATGAGCATCATATTTTCAAAGCTAAGGTAGTTGTATAATACGTAGTATATCATCTAGCAGAACGTACTGATGCCTACTTATTTATCTCCAATAGTCTGTTCCTAATTCTGATTCTTAGTTCGTATTCACAGTAGCTTCAAATCCAACCATTCTTTGAGAAATCTGGATTTTTTTACTAGAAGTTGATTGCATCTTTAACGCCTTAAAGCATTCCGTGTGCTATAAATCTATGATGTTCGAACACTCTCATCACTTCTATGACCAGGAAATCGCCTTGAGTTGTTGAAAACTTGGTACATTTGCTCATGGTCTTGATAAATGAATAGCCGTCACGTGCTGTGTTGATCCTAGAAGTGCCAAACGTTTGCTTGAAAGTATGTTCATAGAGGAGCTTCTAATGATGAGTTGGTTAGCGTGCACACAGAGGATGTAGAATTGATTCAACCTAGAACGAACTAGATTTGGCTGCCGTGCAACCAGCGTCTCACTACATCAGCTCGAAATGTCTCCTACAAGACTGTTTTGGTTTCCTCGGGTTACATTTCTCCTCTACGTGGGTATTGCAAAAAACGAAGCATATCGCAGTTTATGAGGCTCTCATTGTTTGTGGAGTGGCACTTCATAGTGCTTTTTCTTTGAAAGATTTGACACGGCAATAAGTTACGTAATAATACTTGATCTGAAAATAGCTGAACAGATATAGCTGCTTTACGAACACTTGAGCTTCGTTCACATCAATAGCTCGCACGACTTTTCATGCTTCGTGTTCCAATCACAAATCCTATGGGAATCTTGAACAAAAATTGTCCAGTTTGTTGTAATGCTTCGCTTTGATGAATCGGATAACTTTTCGGTTCCAACGTTTGTTAGCATTCAATATTCGGTACCGTGCGAAATGCCTGTGAGCAGCAAATTGAAAGGCGAAAACAATTGCCGCATACACACGGGCGTTACCGAGTGTGGTTTTTGATTTAACCGGTAGCCTAGTCTTCAATAGACTCTACTTATATAACTAAGAGAATATTGAGTGGTTCGGGCAAATGTGCCTCAGTGGTGTAGTGGTAGAGCACGCGTCTCCGGATAGGATGAAGCGTGAGTTCGATTCCCGCCTGAGGCCGTGTTTTTGTCCACCACTCAATTCTCTTATTTATATATGTAATATAATAACACTGCGAAAAAAGCAGTGATAATTTTACAATTTCGAAAACACTACTTTTATCTTACCATATTTTTGAATTAAATGTTGAAGGTGATATTGCTGATCCACAAAAGTAGGCCTGCCTATTAGAATAGAATTGCAAGTAATGGTGATTGGAGAACACCTTTCGTTCCCTTGAATGAGCCCATTGATCTCCTTGATTTGAAGGTGTATCTGGTGCTTTCTCTTTTGTTGAAATGGGTTGCTTTGAATGAAAATATTTTTCAACAGATTGTGATATTTGCAGCAGGCACAAAGTTCACCGCTGCGCTTACAGACAAAGGCTCCAAATTCGCAAATGAAGATGGAAGTGTAAGTCAATTTGAAATTGAGCGAATCTATTTTTGATCCAGAATCATTTCTGCTCTTCACAAGAATATCGCCCTAGGATGAGGGTGGTGAAATCAATGTCCACCCATTGCTGAACAAAGTAAAGACCACCCCGTCGTCCTGATTCATCGCAAGATGAACAAAAATGATAAGGTAAAAGTTGACTTTTGCATTTCACTCATCGAACGGTTTTAATAATGAGACGACTTCTTTTTGAGATGTTGGAGAAAATTACCATCAATAATACACGATAGAGTGTTATCATTCGACGATGGAAAATGAGACAGATAAGTAGAAGTTAGAAAATTGAATTGATAAGACCGCGTACTTTAATTTCCATATAAATCAATTTTTAGGTAATATTGACTGTTTTATTGGTTTCCGTCAGGTCAAAAATTTCAAGAGTGCACGAGAACTATATGAGCAAAAAATGTTTGAAAGGTGAGAGTTGATGTCTGTATTTTGCTAAAGAGCCTTACTGGTAAAGTAGTTTATGTTTTAGATAGCTGCTGGAGAAAATCATCGTGTCGGAGCAACCGATTTAACAGTCTGGCGCCCACCGTTGATAAGCAGGGGGCGTCGTGTAGTCGCGTTTGTGGGCTCGTTAGCCGTGGCCTATGCGTCTCTATGCGAAACTGTCATTGTGCCTGAGCTCTCTTGCAACAAGTGCTTTCATTCCACTCAACCGTCTCGGTAGGTGATAGGGACCGTGACAAAACTGAGAGTTACAACAAAAGCAGAGGAGAGCACGCCGTGGGTATGGACAACGACTTACTGGAAAGCTGTCACTGTCGCTATCACCATTACTGTCATTATCACTACCACTATCATTGTCGCTATTGCTATCATTACCACTACCATCATCATCACCATCATCATTATCAATGTTATCATCACTATCACTATCACTATCACTATCACTATCATCATTATCATTGTTATCACTATCACTATCATTATCACCATTTCGTTATCACTAGTCACTTTCACTATCATTCATGCCACTAACATCACTATCACTGTCACTATTATCACTGTCATCATCATCACTACCACTTTCTCTATCGTTATCACTGTAATTATCATTATCACTTTCACTAACATTATCATTGTCACTATCATTAATATTATCACAATCATTATCGAATGAAAGTATGCTTCATTTTACCAGTTACAAGTTCGACTGTTCGTCAATGCAATGTCTATGCATTGAATGGAATGCACTGTGCAAGTGCCCTTATCAGAGGTCACAAGCCGCAAAAAAGGGTGGCAATTACCATCTCTTTCGTAATTAGTAGCATTATCGAGAGCATAATCATTATCACTATCATACTCATTTCCATTGTTATCATTTAGTGATGTAGTCTTGCCGTTGAAACACATGAAATGTAGATAAAATATGGAAGATATCGATATTCTCTTTGCTGAGAATATCTCTGTAGAAAATTTTCAATTAAATTCCATCATCACATGATGAAAATGCTCTCTCAAAACCATCTGGGTTCGTCTCCCGCATCCACGATTCTGTCTGGAGCCTGCCTTTTCACGAGACTCGCCGCCTTTTTCACGGGGAACAACGCCGCCATAACAGTATGTAAGGAGATCCGACGTGAAGCGATGTGGGACGAAACGCCCACATGCTCCTCGTCGTGTTAAGAAACAGAAGTTGTCTCTTATTGAGCGAATATATTGATCAGCCGGTGTGGGAAATACGAGCCGGCTGTATGAGTTACTGCGCAACGATTGAACCGTAGTGATTACTTGCAAGTGAGCACATTAGTAGTGAAGAATCAATCTATCATGTAGAAAAAAAAAGTTATTCAGATTAATAAGTCCTATGTGCGCGGCGTCGCGTTGGTCGCTCGTGCGAATCGCAGACAGGCAGCGTCTACACATCGGTCGCACTTCCAGATGCAGCCTATCTTGTTTGAAGACACAACAACGACACTGCAGTAGCTGGTGAGACGCGACGTTGCGTAGCGTGCTACGTTGAATAGCACGTGTCTCCAAAGGGATATTGATATCTCCTACACTCTTGGAAAACAGCACAGGCTGATCTGTGAATCTATCTTTGAAAACATTAACCATAACCCTTTCAAATAGGGCTATGAAAAGATATGAATGAGACTAAACACAAGTGGGGTTCGTGAGTAAAATTTCTTGAAATGTGTCTCACAAAAGGTTTTGGTGTGCATTACGCTGGCCGAATGAAATTACGAAGCTATGGTAGAGCTCAGCATCGATACTCTTATAGAAAACATAGCCGAACATCTTTTGTTTGGTATAAATCTGAATTAAGATGAAAAGGAATGACGTCCGTGGCAAGCACAGTTTATCTGCAATTGAATTAGTAGAAAAACAACGGTGTTTTCACTCAAAGAGGAAGAAATGTTTAGTACCGTATTACAGATGTACACAGATCAATTACCACACCACATAAGAATGGAATGGATATTTTTCGCATTTATGTAGATTCGTAGCTGGTCATCACAAAAATTGGATGCCTGTCTTGTGCTCGACCAACTAAGGTCAGTAAAGTTCTGTAAAAAACATCAATTTTTATCAAGTCTCACACCGTTATGTTGGTTTTTAGGAGTACCCACAGAGATATGATTTTTACCTCTTTATGCAGTTCGCCAAAAATTTGCTGACCACAAAGAGGCCGTTTGGCAGGAATTCAAAATTGTAAACTCCAGCCATCTCTAAATTGAATAGGCATTTTACATCAATGTTTTGTCTAGCTGCTGTTACCGAGATAGAGAAGGTAACGAAAAACCAATCGATTTTCACTAACGGGTGCTATGAGTTCGAGAGCTTCGGTGATGATTCTAGGAGATGATAGCGATGGAACACACGAAAAAGCCCGAATCAGATCGAGCAGTCTAATGTGGAAAAAATCAGTGGTAAAGCTGAAACCTGTTGAAAAGCAAATAAAGAAGCGGCAACAATAAATTCGAGCGCCAACGTGGACTAAGGCTAAGGGTAATGAGGGCGAACAGCTGTGGACAATCGACTTGACTTATTGGGTTTGTAGAAGAAGCAGATGTTGAAATTTTAGCCAAATAAAAGTTTTGTGTCATTGTTCTTTAGCCATCTTAAGAACAAAAGAAGCCGATGGCGAAGCAACCGTCATTTTAATTTTTCGGCTACTAACAGCTCTACTGAAAGTGTGGGGAAGTCGAATCACTTCCTCATTAGTTCAAAGCAATCTTAAGAAATGGTATGTATATATATATATACGCATATACATGCCAGATATTAAAATGGTGATATTCACGATGACGTATTATCTCCAGAAACACATCTCCCCACCTCTGTTATAAAGTAGCATCGACTAGTAGAGCGTGTGGCTCTGATAAAGCGGGGGCCACCGCTGAATCGAACGTAAGTTACTGAAAAAGAGAATATCCTATCGCATAGTCTCTATTTGATTCATCACACGACTTCTTGACCTCAATAACTCGACAGAAAATAACACGTTGAATACTTATGCGTCGACTAGTACATGAACCAAGCAATTGCATACGTACTCAAAGAAAGGCCAATGGCTAGTAATGAACTTTCCGAGATGTACATGTGGATATGTCGAGGAATGATTACGTTTGGCGTGACCAAACAATCGAGAAATCTACTCGGCACCGGTCGCCTCGGTAGGGACCGTCGACGGCGAGAGTCGACCATCGAGTGCTCACACTACCAACACGCTTCTCTTATCTTCCGTCTTAATTTTCTATTCAGCCCAAGTTGTCCTCTTTCTCATCCTATCATTTGAGTCAAGTTCTCGCCTTCACAATACGTCATCAAGCTTAGACACTCTCTAATCCATATCAGGTCACAATTTGCTAGATGCAGTATAGATAAGCCTATATCTGATATCTGATAGTTGAGTCCGTGACCGTTCTCATCCCTAAGACGTGAACTGCCTGATCATGTTACTTTGGAAGCCGTATCTGTGTAGTGCAGCGAAACGTCAGGCCTAAACTTGCTTGACATTTGTATTTTCAGTTGCATGGATTGTACAAGCTGGTGTATTGAGTCGAGACTGAACCCAGTTCAACAAATAGCTCAGGCTGGAGGATTGACCAGACTAGGTAATTACATGACCGCGTGGAACATCAAAAGGGCAGCGACTCACTAAACAGGTACGCACGTCATTCATCTGCGCCTTGAACTACCTTATTCAATGGCACTATCGGCACTCCATTCGTTTCCCAAACCAGGGAAAACCTCTTCAACGTCTTCATCGGCACTCTATTCGTTTGCCAAACATGGAAAAACCTTTACCACGGCCCCATCGGCACTCCAGTCGTTTCCCCAAACCAGGGAAAATCGTTTCCCCAAACCAGGGAAAATCTCCCCAGGTGCCCCATCTGCATTCCATTCGTTTCCCAAGCACGGAAAAAAACTCTTCAACGTCTCCATCGGCACTCTAGTCGTTTCCCCAATTCAAGGAAAACCTCCTCAACGGCCCCATTGGCACTCCACTCGTTTCCGCAAACCCGGGAAAATTTCCTCAATGGCCCCACCGGCGCTCCACTCGTTTTCCCAAATCAAGGAAAATCTCCTCAACGTCCCCATCAACACTCCATTCGTTTCCCAAGCACGGAAAAATCTCTTTGACGGCCCCACCGGCAGTCTGTTCTTTTCCCAAGCACCGAAAATCTTTCCAGCGGCCCTGTTGGCAGTGTAATCTTTTCCCAAACACAGCAAGACCTCTTTAACGGTCCCATCGGCACTCCATTCGTTTCTCAAGCGCGCGAAAGTCCACAAATCCTCTGCCCACGTACGTCAGCACTATCAAAATCCCTGTATTCTGTTCTGTTCTATCCTACCAAATTCGACTCTACTCTAATCTATTTCATCCATTCCATTCTATACTTTTCTATTGCCTTCTACTCTAGTGGCCTCGTCATACTCCCTTCTATTCTATTCTATCCCACCAATCCAACTGTTCCCTTTCTGTAGCATCAACGCTAAACAAACTATGTCCGGTGAACTACGCGTCACCGAAAGAAACTTGCTCGGTCGTCTAACAGGTTGGAAAAGACGGCAGAAAACTTTAGAAACGACATTTTAAATGTTCTCAACAAGCCAATGATGAAGCAAGAAATTGTCAGGGTCAACGTTGCAAAGATGCAGTTCAGTCTGTTGAAAGGAAGATCAATGCAGTCAAACTATCACTAAATGAGTACATCGAAGCCTTCGACAATTCAGAGCAAAAGTCGTCAAGAGAGGATGAGGAGCTCGATACTTATGCGGAAGAAGCATTCTCAATAAAAGAAGATACGTCAGAGTACCTGAATCTTTTGAAAGCATGTATAAAGCGATACAATAACAAGCCGGCAAAAATTCAAACGGTGAAAGTCCAACCACAATTCTACCACCCGTCCCTATACCAAAATTCAGCGAAGAAATTTGGAAATAGGACGCATTTTGGACCGCGTTTGATCAAACACTTCATTCACGCTATATGGAGGACTATTTCAAATGACCTGTTTACTAAGCGCTCTGGAAATTAAAGCAACAACGTTCGTGGAGCAATATGAAAATTTTGTGAAGGCAATATCAGTTGGTTATGGCTCAACTGAGGGGTAAGTACAACAACAATGAGATTTAATCGGGTCAACTACTGCACCTGCTGCACAAGGCTCAAACAAGGAGTGAACGATTAGAAGACCAAGAATTACTGTGTGAATCTTTACAATGGTGGACCAGCTACGTCAAAAAGGAGAGCCGGTCGACAGCATGTACTTGCATCAGCAAATCCTCAGGATTTTCTCAGAAAGTGTTGAAAGTCACACACTGGACCCAACCAATTAACGACGAGGCGATGCATTGCTTATTATGAACGAGCTCTTGAAGAGGATAATGCAGTACATATCTATAGAACTCCAAATCGAAGCAAAAATGGATCGAGACGTCGGCCAGAGACGAGAAGCGAAAAATCTGCGGAACCAAAAGCATCACCTGGTTCAAACAATCCATCCGAAACCGTTCACAAGCGAAGACCAGCCATATTTCTATTGTGATACGACAAAACACTCACCAACTGACTGCCAGAAATTACGGTCTCAAGAAGAAAGACTACAGTTCTGAGAACTCATAATCTCAGCTAAATCTGTGGATCAAGACAGCACAAAACGATAGACTGCAAAGGAGGGTTTTGCCGCCTATGCGACAGATCTGCATAGTGAACAATTCTACAAAGGAGGTCAGCAACCAGGTGTTCAGTGTTAATCAGCATGGAGCTGGCCAGCCCTACCAACAATCTGTGGAAATAAATCATCGTAGGGTCAAAGGATCGCCAGCTTATCTATCCTTATTATTGCTAGAAAGTCCACTCCTACGTTCGCAAAGCAGACGAAATCCACGAGCAAAGGACTAATGCGAAAATACAAAGAAAACGCTAAAAGTACTTTTACCCGCACAACAAAACGTAGATATACGTCGTATCAATTGAATTATAAATTCGATATGTAGTCAGCTTCTGATGAAATTCAATATTGTTTTGATTGTCTGTCAGTTAATGGCGAGACCACCAGCACGGATCCTTACACTAATGGAGTGCTGCGTTTGGCTCGCACAAAAAAGTTGATATGAGGTGAGCCCATGAGCGATAATGGCACACCTATCCCAGCAAACTTTTTGGGACTTTGACATAAATATAAATCTTTTCCAGAGCTGCCGTGCCACCGTCTCACGTTGGGCGGACGTGTTTGTAAGTAAAGTCATTCTTCTGCATATGCAGATAGCAGTGAGTTTGAACTGACGGAATGGGCCGCACGTACGGCACCAGCTTGAAGCATTTCAACACCATGGAAGACAGTTGCGTGAGAGAGGAACGATTGGCAACTATATTGAAGCATGCACTGCTACAGAAGATGAGCCATCCAAGTAGCCACGTAAGTAGCCTGTTTGAGTCCAATAGGCGCTTACTTGGATTGGAATTTAGTTCGAAGTTTATAGATAAAGTGCTCTCTTGAACGGATTCATAACAATCTTGCACGTGTTCACATGAAAAATTCATGCTTCATTTATTCCCGAGTACATACTGGGCTGCGAGAGAGTGACAGTTTTTCCGTAACATATTTGGAGCCATAAATTACTAGTTACTTGTCGTTGTCCTCTAAATACTAGGCCTTCTTATAAGTTTTGGTACTAGAAGAACAAACACCAAATTTATTAGTCAGAAGTAGTCACAATTGCTTACCAAATTTTTCCAAATATGTGCCGTCAACCTGAATACGCTTCCTTTGGCACCCAATCTTGTCCACACTTGCCTTATCATGGTCGCTTAACGAAGCCTTTATCACAGTGTGCCATATTACGAGTACGAATTGAGACGCGATGCACAGATCGCCTTTCATCAGCAGTGAAAGTGCTCCAACATTTGTGTCCAAGCGAACAGCGTTTTGTTTCTTTGTTGGGCTTCGCGTCGGCATCACTAATTTGAGGAACCAGCTGCGCTTCGGAAGTCCACGCAAAATTTACTGAGAACCCGTCATTGAAAGAACTGAAGGAAAACTCACTAGGATTTGTCATCTAGCCGGAGAGATAATTATTGCCATGAGATACTGTGAGAAGCTGAGTCACTGCTGTAAGTGGGCCCTGTCACATCGAGGTCGTCACAATCACATCCTGTTTCAAGACAACGGAAGACAGTATGTCGTCAAATTGACAAAGACGAAGATGACCGAACTAAGCTGAAAGTGGGTGGATTATCCGCCGTATAGTCCTGAGATATTTCCCTCTGACTCATCGGGTCGTTCGAGCACTTTCGGAGCACGAAAAAGTTTTGAAAGATCAATCATTTGAGGCAGAGACTGGCAACTTTTATTGAACTCATTTACGACGAGTTTTATGAGAGTGACATTAGCCAGTTGTCTGATTGATGGCGGAAATGTGTTGAAGCTGATGGCGCATACTTGATTAGCATTTTTGAACTAGTCAATAAATTTGGTGTTTTTGCTCTAGTGCCGAAACTAACGAGAAGATTAAATATATTCTCAGAAAGAAGATTCCGAGCTTTGATATTGTTTTCATAACTTGCCGCGATCTTGTTATTAGGTTTGTGTTATCTAATCAACGAGTTTCAGTCGGAACAATACTCGAAATACCAGAGGAAAGGGAGGGGGAGGGGCTTCAGCAAAAGATTGATAACGAGATTTTGTCACGAAAAGGATAGACACTAATAATGAGGTGTGGTGAAATCGTATCGTAACGTGTCTCGTTATTGAGATAATATAGTACTTAAAAGGCCGAATGACTTGATATTACATGACAACACGTCACGTATGCCGTACTACTTGCTTATATGACTGGTATTACGCTGGTTGTGGACAAATTTTTTTTTTATATAATTCGAACATTCCAAGTCATCACTTCCTTGAGAACAAAGCATAAACCGTTCTCTTCCAGGCCCTTTAGTTGTCATTCAGTAGCTTGAATCTCTGCGATTCAAATCGCTTTTTGTATTGCGAAGAATCATCCATAATATGCTCTTGGAGTGAGATTAAATTTGATGATTTACACAGATTTCCCACAATGTTGCTGTGAAAAAACCTTGCTTTGCCGTTTTATGACTTTATATTTTTATTTTTCTTTCATTAGAAAGAATGCTATGAAATATATGCTTAGGTCTTGAAATGCTAAACGTCGTCCTCTCTTTGCTTTTTCAGCAGTATATGGAAATCTTTTCACAAACTAAACTTATTTTGTGGTAGTCCGAATAATATAGGCGAACAACTATTAGAAAATGTGAAAAGACCATCTGGAATCTTAGCCGAGAAAGAATTGCTCGGCAAATGAGAAGCGTGGCCTTTTACGTTGCTACAGCGCTTTTACGGAGCTTTCTAAAAAAACAGCTGTGGTGCTGCAATCTTCAAGAATTGAATCTGGGCTTTTGATTGACTACTCAAATCCAAAAGGAGGAGCAAAAAAAGAATTCGTCACTAAACGATTGAGAAATGAATGGACATAAAATAATCGTACAGTTTTACCTTCCTAGAATCGTGATGGTGTTATTAGAGCTTCACCACATTGCACCTATTGAATACGACAATGCCAAAATGACAGAGCTAATTTATTAATTCATAGTCTATCTTCTTTACAGGCTTTCTCTGCGCTGAAATGTCACATAGTCCACGATGCCGTGGGCTGCCCTCTGTTTATGGACCACCACAGATGTGAAGGCACCCAGTTAAACGATCAGAAGTCTTCCCAGCACTCGATGACGCAGGCGGCAAGCTATAGGCAATATTTGTTGATTTATACGTATAATATCAAGACAAGAGCGCATGTGGCGCAGTTGTCAGAGGTGCTCTGCGTCGCACACGAGGTCACTGGTTCGATCTCGCGCTCATGGCTCACCAAGCCATCCATCCCTCCGCGGTCGGTAAATTGGTACCAGACAGGTCTCAGACTTGTCTGGGAGGATAAGCAGCACTGACTCGGTTGAGCGGGAGGCCACCGCGAGTCACTGTAAAGACCAGATATGCATTCAATCACCTCAAACGAAACTAAAAATTGAGTTTGTATGCATGGCGCTTCCCTCAGGAATTGATCAACGCCGAGAGCTTTATCCTTCTATTCTTTTTACCCTGTCATTAGCTGAAACCTCGAAATTTCCAATGGCATGTTTATCTTTGAAAAAAGGTTCTTAGCGAACTGTAGCAGCAAGAATAAAAATTTGTCGCACATCAATTTATTCGTTTACTTGTTTGCATGACCCGTCGTCGCAACTTTTTCATGGTGCGGATTCCAGTGTTTCTAGCATTGAATTCGCTTTTCGCAGTCTTCCTAAATGACGTAGGAGACTGGCCGAGAATCCTTCCCTGCGATCTCGAGAACAGCCTAGCTGTGGCGTTCCATAAAGCCTTTTTGTTGACTGACGGAGAGTGCTGGGGTAGAGCTCGACTCTACGTGCGCCGCGATAAGCATCACAGTCACTATGTTACTCATATGAGTACTTATCCCTGGACACAGCTTTTATTTATTTTTTTTCATATCGATTTGGTAACGCAAATGTTAAAAATTTTAATTATACGCTTGGTTTTGAAGAAAAACTTTTTAGTGTGTTGTTAGAGCCATAAGAATATTGCGTTTGACAGTCGGTGCACATCGCGCACCACGTGTAAATTGCGCCGCGCGATCAACACGACGTTGAGTGCAAAACTCAATATTCTTCAAGCCGTGACAACGAAATGTAACGTTCTTTTTTTGAAAAACCAAGCATATCATTGAAATTAGCGCACTTGTGGCGCAAAAGCTGAAAGTTCTCTGCGTCGCACACATGGACGAACGTTCGATCTCGAGCTCATGGCTCATCAAGCGATCCATCTTTTCACTGCTACCAACCTGGCACCAAATTTGTCTGGGAGAGCAAGCAATACTCACCTGGCACAGCGAGAGACCATTGTGAGTCATTGCAAGGGCCAAATATGCGTCCAATTACCCCATCCAAGTTTAAAATTGAAAACGAATGCATAGCGCATTCCTAAGGAATTGATCACCTCCGAGAGATCTTTTTAACTTCATCATTGAAATCGTTCAAATTGGTGCTACCGAAAGTTGGTGAAAGCGTGAGTTATCAAATTCTCTAAATTTAAGCTGTCAAAGAATTACTGAAACGTTGAAGAGAAATAAAAACACGTTTCTTATAAGTGGGTGAGAAGGGGAAAAAAACAAAAAATACTTTTTTAGAGACATATTTCTGATTAATACTTTGCATAATATCAATCTTTCGAGATTTTCACTTTAGCACGATTATCCCTCCACGCTTAGAATTTCTCCACTATCCATAAGATCTCAATATTTTCTCACATACGTCACCTGTATCACCTGTCGTCCCGTCGATCGCCGAGTGACTCGAGCGGGTACCAGCAACACTTTCATTTTTCCCCTATCGCGTGCAAAAGTACCCCAGTGATTCTTCCTCGCTATCGGGATTCGCTGGGCATCATATCTTTCTTCCACAGCTTTCGTGAAGAAATCGAATCAACAGGTCGGTGGCCTTTCTGTAGAGCGATTGATGTCCCGAGGAATCCAGTCGGTAACGACTCTCGTATATCGGTAGTCGTTGAAGCGCATCACGTGTCCCATCCACCTTATTTTCATTATCTTGGCGTGAAGAAGGGCGTCCTTGATTTTCGATCGTTATGTAGGTCGGAACTTCGGGTTTCTCTTAATACGAGATAAGAAATACTTCTAACATTGACCTCTCGACTGCGTATTCAATAACGCCAAATGAACTTTCTCTTCCTTACGTAGCGATCAGATTTCTGCTGCGTACTTCAGGGTAGGGATAATCGTCGAGTCGAAAAGGTGGGAACGGGGTCGGATGTTCTTTGTCCACTTCACTACGTCTTCGATGCTCTTGAATGTTCTCCAAGCCGCTCGTTTCCTCCTGCTTAGTATTGGAGGTAGGTTGTTCATCATGTTAATTCTTTAAAGCGACATGCTTTGTCGTCGGTAAAAAACAGAAGACGTATTTTTTTAATTGACACAAACTAACTCTCGATAGGCATAACTCGATAGGCATTAACAAGTTCAACACTACGCTGACCAGTACAAGAACCAAGCAACTGAATACGTACTCAAAGAAAGACGACAAGCTAGTAATGAACGATCCGAGATGTGCAGATGGATGTGTCGAGGGTAGACTACGTTTGGCGTGACCAACCAATCGAACGATCGACTCTGCACCGGTCGCCTCGGTAGGGACCGTTGACGGCGAGAGTCGACCATCGAGTGCTCACACTACCAACACGCTTCTCTTATCTTCCGTATGAATTTCCTATTTATCCTAAATTGTCCTATTTGACGTTCTCCGATTTAGGTTGAGTTCTTGCACGTCATCAAGCTTAGCTACTCTATAATCCATGTCAGGTCTATAACTTGCTAGATGTAGTATTGATAAGCCTATATCTGCCACTTGATAGTTGAATGCCCGTGACCTTTCTCATCCCTAAGACATGAGCTGAATATTCATGTTAATTTGAATGCCGTATTTGTGTCGTGCAGCGAAATGTCGGCCTGAACTTATTTGACATTTGTGTTCGTAGTTGCACTTTCCGTACAAACTGGTGTATTGAGTCAATGTCAGAGATCTTGCTGAATAATCATGGTTTTTCATAGCATTCTTTAGACATTCATAAGACCGACTGTTTTCAAAGCCCCGTGATAAACATTTAAAATAATTCCGAAAAATGGCCCTGACGTACCAACCTCGTTTAGGCTAAAATCATTCTTTTTTGGAATTATTTTCAATGTTTATCACAAGATTTTAAAAGCAGTCGATTTTATGGATTAATTTTGGTCTACCCGCCGAAATCCATGGATTGAATAGTAGTGATGGACCAGTGTCATTGTACATTATGCCATCACCACATACGCCTCCCTCCTTGCTACAATGCATGGCATAATTCGGGGCGGGGGTCACTGACGAGTAGGCCGAAACCTCCGAAACACCGGTGTATGGCCCTGGCGTACCAACCTCTTTTAGGCTAAAACATTCTTTTTTTGAAATTTTTTAGACAGGCTTTAGACAATCTTTTTTTGGAGTTATATTGAATGTTTACTGGGAGGTTCTAAAAAGAGTCGATCTCACTGATCAATCATGGTTTTGTATATAATTTTGGCTGTACGCACATTACTGTTTCGAACTTATTGCTGATTTATGCCACTGCTTATTTGTGCTGTAACTGCTGCTATAAAGGTTTGATTACCCAAGTTCGAATTACAGAGTTCTCACAACTGTCGTGTCCATCTCGAGGAAGGCTTCAGCCATTTCTATTTTGAGGGTTTACAACGAACAGCCGAGTGGAAGAATATAGGCAGTTGTTCGTGAGGCAGAGAAGGAGGAAAGTGATTGGAGAGTATTAGTATTACCCAGCGCGGGGCTGACCTTACCGAATTTTCCGGCAATCGGTCATCCAGCGCTACGCGGAATTCTTGGCATGGCGTTCTCCGAAATTGCTAGGAGATTTGTTCGATCACTGATATGCGATGTTCATGAATAAAACGAAATTCTCAGCAAAAGTTAAACTTTATCATGTACATAGAGAGCATTACCCTTCATGCTGGTGGCAAATATGCAATTGAATGGCGATAATACGTTACAGCTCGCTGTACTGTGTAAAAGTGTCTTGATATTAAAGGATAAAGGATAAAGCTCTCGGCGTTGATCAATTCCTGAGGGAAGCGCCATGCATACAAACTCAATTTTTAGTTTCGTTTGAGGTGATTGAATGCATATCTGGTCTTTACAGTGACTCGCGGTGGCCTCCCGCTCAACCGAGTCAGTGCTGCTTATCCTCCCAGACAAGTCTGAGACCTGTCTGGTACCAATTTACCGACCGCGGAGGGATGGATGGCTTGGTGAGCCATGAGCGCGAGATCGAACCAGTGACCTCGTGTGCGACGCAGAGCACCTCTGACAACTGCGCCACATGCGCTCTTGTCTTGATATTATACGTATAAATCAACAAATATTGCCTATAGCTTGCCGCCTGCGTCATCGAGTGCTGGGAAGACTTCTGATCGTTTAACTGGGTGCCTTCACATCTGTGGTGGTCCATAAACAGAGGGCAGCCCACGGCATCGTGGACTATGTGACATTTCAGCGCAGAGAAAGCCTGTAAAGAAGATAGACTATGAATTAATAAATTAGCTCTGTCATTTTGGCATTGTCGTATTCAATAGGTGCAATGTGGTGAAGCTCTAATAACACCATCACGATTCTAGGAAGGTAAAACTGTACGATTATTTTATGTCCATTCATTTCTCAATCGTTTAGTGACGAATTCTTTTTTTGCTCCTCCTTTTGGATTTGAGTAGTCAATCAAAAGCCCAGATTCAATTCTTGAAGATTGCAGCACCACAGCTGTTTTTTTAGAAAGCTCCGTAAAAGCGCTGTAGCAACGTAAAAGGCCACGCTTCTCATTTGCCGAGCAATTCTTTCTCGGCTAAGATTCCAGATGGTCTTTTCACATTTTCTAATAGTTGTTCGCCTATATTATTCGGACTACCACAAAATAAGTTTAGTTTGTGAAAAGATTTCCATATACTGCTGAAAAAGCAAAGAGAGGACGACGTTTAGCATTTCAAGACCTAAGCATATATTTCATAGCATTCTTTCTAATGAAAGAAAAATAAAAATATAAAGTCATAAAACGGCAAAGCAAGGTTTTTTCACAGCAACATTGTGGGAAATCTGTGTAAATCATCAAATTTAATCTCACTCCAAGAGCATATTATGGATGATTCTTCGCAATACAAAAAGCGATTTGAATCGCAGAGATTCAAGCTACTGAATGACAACTAAAGGGCCTGGAAGAGAACGGTTTATGCTTTGTTCTCAAGGAAGTGATGACTTGGAATGTTCGAATTATATAAAAAAAAAATTTGTCCACAACCAGCGTAATACCAGTCATATAAGCAAGTAGTACGGCATACGTGACGTGTTGTCATGTAATATCAAGTCATTCGGCCTTTTAAGTACTATATTATCTCAATAACGAGACACGTTACGATACGATTTCACCACACCTCATTATTAGTGTCTATCCTTTTCGTGACAAAATCTCGTTATCAATCTTTTGCTGAAGCCCCTCCCCCTCCCTTTCCTCTGGTATTTCGAGTATTGTTCCGACTGAAACTCGTTGATTAGATAACACAAACCTAATAACAAGATCGCGGCAAGTTATGAAAACAATATCAAAGCTCGGAATCTTCTTTCTGAGAATATATTTAATCTTCTCGTTAGTTTCGGCACTAGAGCAAAAACACCAAATTTATTGACTAGTTCAAAAATGCTAATCAAGTATGCGCCATCAGCTTCAACACATTTCCGCCATCAATCAGACAACTGGCTAATGTCACTCTCATAAAACTCGTCGTAAATGAGTTCAATAAAAGTTGCCAGTCTCTGCCTCAAATGATTGATCTTTCAAAACTTTTTCGTGCTCCGAAAGTGCTCGAACGACCCGATGAGTCAGAGGGAAATATCTCAGGACTATACGGCGGATAATCCACCCACTTTCAGCTTAGTTCGGTCATCTTCGTCTTTGTCAATTTGACGACATACTGTCTTCCGTTGTCTTGAAACAGGATGTGATTGTGACGACCTCGATGTGACAGGGCCCACTTACAGCAGTGACTCAGCTTCTCACAGTATCTCATGGCAATAATTATCTCTCCGGCTAGATGACAAATCCTAGTGAGTTTTCCTTCAGTTCTTTCAATGACGGGTTCTCAGTAAATTTTGCGTGGACTTCCGAAGCGCAGCTGGTTCCTCAAATTAGTGATGCCGACGCGAAGCCCAACAAAGAAACAAAACGCTGTTCGCTTGGACACAAATGTTGGAGCACTTTCACTGCTGATGAAAGGCGATCTGTGCATCGCGTCTCAATTCGTACTCGTAATATGGCACACTGTGATAAAGGCTTCGTTAAGCGACCATGATAAGGCAAGTGTGGACAAGATTGGGTGCCAAAGGAAGCGTATTCAGGTTGACGGCACATATTTGGAAAAATTTGGTAAGCAATTGTGACTACTTCTGACTAATAAATTTGGTGTTTGTTCTTCTAGTACCAAAACTTATAAGAAGGCCTAGTATTTAGAGGACAACGACAAGTAACTAGTAATTTATGGCTCCAAATATGTTACGGAAAAACTGTCACTCTCTCGCAGCCCAGTATGTACTCGGGAATAAATGAAGCATGAATTTTTCATGTGAACACGTGCAAGATTGTTATGAATCCGTTCAAGAGAGCACTTTATCTATAAACTTCGAACTAAATTCCAATCCAAGTAAGCGCCTATTGGACTCAAACAGGCTACTTACGTGGCTACTTGGATGGCTCATCTTCTGTAGCAGTGCATGCTTCAATATAGTTGCCAATCGTTCCTCTCTCACGCAACTGTCTTCCATGGTGTTGAAATGCTTCAAGCTGGTGCCGTACGTGCGGCCCATTCCGTCAGTTCAAACTCACTGCTATCTGCATATGCAGAAGAATGACTTTACTTACAAACACGTCCGCCCAACGTGAGACGGTGGCACGGCAGCTCTGGAAAAGATTTATATTTATGTCAAAGTCCCAAAAAGTTTGCTGGGATAGGTGTGCCATTATCGCTCATGGGCTCACCTCATATCAACTTTTTTGTGCGAGCCAAACGCAGCACTCCATTAGTGTAAGGATCCGTGCTGGTGGTCTCGCCATTAACTGACAGACAATCAAAACAATATTGAATTTCATCAGAAGCTGACTACATATCGAATTTATAATTCAATTGATACGACGTATATCTACGTTTTGTTGTGCGGGTAAAAGTACTTTTAGCGTTTTCTTTGTATTTTCGCATTAGTCCTTTGCTCGTGGATTTCGTCTGCTTTGCGAACGTAGGAGTGGACTTTCTAGCAATAATGAGGATAGATAAGCTGGCGATCCTTTGACCCTACGATGATTTATTTCCACAGATTGTTGGTAGGGCTGGCCAGCTCCATGCTGATTAACACTGAACACTTGGCTGCTGACCTCCTTTGTAGAATTGTTCACTATGCGATTCGACATTTACATTAAGTTTCACCTGACCTGTTATGAAGATGTTTGGCCAAAATGAATGAATGCCTTGACTTTTCTAAGTGTTGAAAAAAGAACGTTCGAAACGTCGACGGCCATTGAAGAGCATGTTGTCAGCTCATCAAGTAGAACAGGTGCTGATTACCATGCCTCATTAATTTTCACAGTCATTTGAAGTCATTTCCGTCTCACATAATTACAACCGTCTGATGGCTTTCGAACAAGCAAAATATTCGTCCCTTCTTAGATGATTATGCAATTTGTTGGTTTGGTATGACAACTGTGAGCGCGGGTGAGGCTTCTAGGATTGAAGGATAAGGTCTCCCTCCAAAAGCAGCACAGATTTCTAACATGGAGGAGTCAACCAGCTTCCCATGTCTCATTTCGCTTAGCTTATATTCTTCTTCAGTTATACCTGCATTTTCGCTATTAGTTCATTTAGTTTGTTGCTGTAAAGTTGCCTTAACTTTTGCCCAATTGTGGAGTTTTTGTTGTTACATTTTTCATAACCTTATCTTCCATTCCAAAAGATTCCATGGGCTGCCAAGAAAGAAGAGAATTCACCCACTCTAAAGAGCTGACAGAATGAATGGACAAAGCTCTCGACGTTGACCAATCCGTGAGGGAGGAGCCAAGCATTCGTCTTCAACTTTCAACTTCGTCTGTGGTGATAAAATGCTTACGTGATCTGCACAATGACTCACGATGAACTACCACTGTATCAAATCAATCTGCTCTACCTTTCGACAAGTTTTAGTAGCAATTTAACGACTCCAGACTGATGGCTGATTTGGCGAGCATGAGCTCTAGGTCAAACCATCGACCTTGTGTGCGACGCAGAGCACCTCTAGCCACTGAGCCACATGCGCCCCTCTGACGGTGTAATAGTCAGGAAATGAGCTATCAAATTTCTTGTAATCTCTCATGTTTTAAGTGTTTCACCTGCTAGGGAATCCTGTTATGTACACGCGCAGAGGACATTAGCTTGAGCTACCTTTCAGGCTCATGATATTGTTGAATAGTTGAAAAAGGAAAAAAAAGCCTTTTTAGTTTTGCAGTCCTTCTCTAACTGCAGTTTTTAGTTTTGTCCGTCCTTTCTGCTAACCATCCTTCGTTTATGCTGCACCAACGAACATCCAAACATAAATTTGTTATGTTTCTGAGCGATAATTATTAGCCCTAGTCACTTTTCGACATAATAATGCACTTCACCTTTTTTCTTCTTCCATCATATCTAATCGGTTGTGGTTGAATTTCAAGAGCATCGAGCAGTCCTTTTTTGAAACAGTAGGAGTGCTCTTTCTGAACCATAAGGACGAGCTCTGCTTTGAACTGACTGTAGATGGACCACAAATTGGAGATTCTCAAAAGCTGGTAGCAACACGATGGTTGACTTCTTATATTTTTACAAATTCTCAAAGAGTATTAGTCCAAGATTAGCAACGCTGCACGAATTTCTTCATAGCTAGTGGGAAACACCGATTTAGAACTAGAATACGATTCTCTGTAAGGTCACCCCGTTGAGTTTTCAACTTTCTAAATGCAGGAAGTGTTTGCCAGTAGTTAGTGACACTACGATTTTCTGAATTTCTGACATAGTTTTTTGCGGAAGCTTCTCTATACGGCGTTTATGTATGCATTTTCAAGAATGTTGGTCGATAAAAACCGACAGAGCTATTAGAAGTATCAGTAGGTCTTTGTGTGAAGACTCTTGTATCTATCAGTTGTTTTAATGATGAAATAAATTTTGATTTAAAGTTGTTGACCATTAGTGAACTAAAACGTCGGCCAAAAGAAATACATTTGTATCACTGAGCAATGATTTAGCCATGAAAATTTGAATTAACGCTTTCTTTGTTTCCTTAATTTTCTCTAGAAGTTGTGCCTTCTAAATCTGGAGGTAGGTATGTAGGTCTAACAGACGTGAGACAACATAACGCATTGCTACGGATGTTGTGAGAAGTAATAAATCCGAAGACTTTGTCAGAATTGACTTCAAGGCCAATGATAATAACAAGTACAGGTTTAGTTGTGTTTTGTTACATTTTGGCTATTTTTAAAGAACACCCTCTAGGTGCACAGACATAATTCCGCATTTTAGTTGTTTCTTACTGTAACAATAGTAAAACTAAAGATATTTAAGGTTTTTTTTGCTTGAAAGTGCGTTAAAATTGTCATGCAATTTACGTTTTCTATGGCTTCTATAAGACTTTGAAAAATGACTACTTTCGAGCCCGAAAAACGCCATTTGCAAGGAGCTTTACTTTTCGTGCTCAATTTTAAAAAGCCCACCGTCGATGGAAAGGAAGACTTTTTGCATTGCATGGTGAACGGAGACAAGAGATCGATTTACATATTGACAATCCAAAACGCAAACGATTATGGAGCGACCCTGCACAACCAGCAAAATCGACTGCAAAGCGGAATGCTTATGGAAGGAAGATTAGATGTGCATTTGGTAGGATCAGATAGGCGTTCTCTACTACGAGCTCTTAGAATTTGGTGAAACGGATAACGTAGTACTTTATCATCAACAAGTAACCAAAGCAAACCATAAATTGCATATAAGACGATCGGAATGGACCGTAAGATACGACAAGGTGATTGTGCTGCATAATAACGTTCGACCTCGTGTTGCAAAAGTGATCAGAATGCTTTGCATTAGCTTATATAGAAGGTATTAGAAATTTCACTTTACCCGCTTTGCTTTCCTGACACTTCGCTGTCAAAATACCACTTCAAATTACCAAATTGAAACTACAAATTAGCAAATATGAATAAAATTTTGCTAGATTTCAGAAAATTTTTGCAATTTTACTTACCAAAATTCTTCTTCGATGTCATTTACAACTTACTCAAGAATTGAGAAAAGTTATTTGATTCAATGAAAGGTGTATTTGAAAGAACTTTGATTGAAAAATGACTATGAGATTATACGAACATCTCCGAGTATTCTGTTGGAGCGATGTCCCATTGAAGAAAATTTGATTCGAAAGATATCAGCGAAAACGAAGATCACAACTAGGACAAACGATAGTGCACAGTTGATTCGAGTCACCGGTTCTGAAGATGGCGAAGATGTTCAAATTCTAACCGAACAAATGAGTTCGATTGATCGACTAAGATACTACGAAATTTGCTCTATACTTTTCTATGCTTTTTGTGCTTCCAGCGAACTATACACGTGATAAGAATGAAGGATACTGTCAATTATTGTAGAAGCAGACATTGGTACAGCTTACTCATTAAGAAGCTCGTACTCGTAGACTATATAAGGAAGACAGCATCCATGATTTTAGAAGAACTTGAAGGGCGCATACGACCGCGAATAAGATGTCGGGTGCCTTGCGAGTTTGGCAGCAAATGCTAATGTCGAAACACTTTAGAAAGAATTCCATTTCAATTCTAATTTAATCTTGGGTTCGTTCCACGTAAAGGATGCGAGAAAGCACTAAACTGCAAAAATTACCAGAGAGCCATCTTCAGTCACTCTACATGTTTTTCAGCACATATTGAATGCACGCTTACGCTGGTTTATTCATCATAGAGAATTGTGGTTGCCATACTTACACTTACCCTTCGTTTCAAACTTCCAACTACGTCTCCAGTTTTCCCAAATTGTTGAGCTTGATTCTTTGGCGACGGCGTGCACCATTTTAGTATACGATTTTTCAAAGGCGTCTTATGCTAAACAAATTTCAACTGAACTTTTAGCAGTCATTCGGTAGTCTAGAGAAGGAAGTTTTTCTCTACACTCTGATTCCGTGAGAGTCTTCTCAGTGTATTGTACCATACAAAAGATAATTTACACATGCAGGCACTGTTTGACCGGCTACATTTTCTGCTTGACTATATGAATTTAGTACAGCATGAATATATTATAATACAGAATACATAGGCTTGTTTTTGTGGTGGTGCACATTCTAAACTACGTTTACACTTCTATCAACATAAAGCTCAATCAGGGAATCACACAACAGGAACTTCTATAGAGCTTACTTAGCGGAAAAACGCCCATAGATGACTTGAACTTTCCTATTTTTTTAAGAAAAAAGCCGCACCGAAGAAGAAGCGTGTTTCGTCTGTTTTTTGTACTCATTTGATAGTTGGAGAATTCCCAACTCTAAAACTAAGCTTGGTTTCTATGTGTCATGCCATAATTTCTTCCGCGCTATTGTTTTACACAGTTTTTTTTTTGTTTGCTTATCGGGTTATTGACAAAAGACTGTGATGTGCTAGAAAATATTCCAGTGGCCTCAGCCATGGGGTATAAAAAGGTAAGCGTTGCTCTCGTTGATTAACTAAGAACGAAAATAGGTCTAGCCATCCAACAAAATCAGGCTTTACGATTTATGGATGTTTTTTTTATGAAAAAATTCAGATGTTCACTGTGTTTCAGGTGATTCTGTCAATCAAAGTGAGGCATATCTATAATTGGATAACTCATCTTCTTGGGTTGTGGCTACTCCAGCACATTCTTTGTTTGTGCCTTCATTTTGATACAGTCGTTCACTGATGGTGATTTCACCACAAACAATAACGATTACCGACTGTTGCTACTCTGAGCCTTATGGATAGTATGGAGTTACAACAGTTGTCACTCGACGTGGAAGACAGAAGTGTCGTCAATTTGGCTACCATTTTCAAACGTGCGTTGAATCCTGATATGGTCTCTCTTGTCGTTCTCACCACTACTTCCCATATTTCGTCAATCCTGCTCATTGTACGACGTGCATAATAGTATTTAGCCTACGATGTGCATCTCTTTAGATCACAAGGGCGAGATAGTCTTCGACGATATAATTTGTAGCCCGGGTTAGCCTCGAATGGATTGGATATATTTTGTAAGCTGATTCATATGATTTATGGGGACTTGGAAAATTTTGCCATGTTTGAGTGGGCAATAAACGTTGAAGGTAATACTGAGTTCAAAAATAAGCAAACGTTTCTGCTTTACCAATTGATGAGTGGCTTTTCTAGAGATCCATACTGCACACGCTTTTCTCTTATGAACATTGTTTCTTCTGGTTTTTTTATGTTCACTTAGCTTCTACGTACTCCTTCTTTACTTTGACATAGAAAAGAATCACCGATTATGGCCGAACAGAAGATTTTTTATTTACCCGCTCTTAGCGGTAGTAAGATGTTACAGGAATATCCAATGATGTTGGGTGGTATGTAAGATTTTGACATCAGGCGGGAATCAGACCTGCATTTCACCTTTTCCGGGGGTGCGTGCCTAACCAACTGCACCACTGAAGTCTGTTTTGCTATCACTCCTCGTATGCTACAATGTCGAAGTCTTGCATACCACTCAAAACCATTGAGGAGACAGCGATTTTGAATTTTTCGTCATCGTTATGAATCGTAGATTGATCTATGCCTTCCAAGTCAGTAAACGTAGAATATCTTCATTACGTATTTCTCTGTCATTCCTGTCTGATTACGTTGTGTTTCAGTCGGAACCGTTGGAAATTTAATATCATCCATCGAGGTCGATGTCTCAGTACAATGGAAATATGTTGGCCACAAATTCGTTTGTGCTGGCTACTGGATAATGCATCGATACCGAGACTGTATTTTGCTCAAGAAGAACCAGGACAACATTGTTCTGACGCTAACATGCGTTTTTTTAGGTTGAAAAGGCCAGGACAGAAGATAGGTGGTGTTTCCGCAAAAACTGACTTACTCCTAAAATTTCCTAGTCTTCATGATCTGTAGTCAGTCACTAGTGCTTTTATTAGCTAGAGTTTTCTTTGCTCAATGTGGATTTCTTCATAACTGCAGCGACGTCTTCGACTAAGTAACCGTCCGATCTACTAGTGTCAATTTTCAGCGCCTTATAATCATATATTATAAAACCCATGACGTGGTAAGTCAGGTTATTCTTATCTTGAATCCAAATGTTTGACACAAAAACTTTCAAAGGTAAAAAATCCAAAGTTATAAGGAAATTTTTAATTAAAATGCAGAGGTCACAAGAGTAAGCAATCTATTGAAGAGCGTCAGTGCATGAGTTTTGGCAAATTCCAGCTCGCTCGCTTGTTTTCTTTCATAGAATATAAATATTTAGCAATAAAGTAGGAGAAATATTTGTTTGAGGAAAAGATCGTTCGAAAATCTGTCGTAGTGGATTGGCAGGCTTTTCAGAATGTAGTCAAAAGTTTCTAGATTATAAATAACTTCATTGCAGTCAACGAAATTCACCACCAATTTAGCGAAGGTGGCCTAAGGGACCAATGCGTTTTTTTTGGGTTTCACGTGACCTCTCAAAGAATCATGTTCTCTTGGAATTGTGGAAGTTTTCTCGCTCCTGTCATAGAAAATAGTATGTGTTGATTATTTTCGCTGCTCCACTATGTTCACTATGTTCCAATATGTTCAATCTGGAATTACTGCCACTTCAAATAAATATGCAGCATTCTTGGTTTTGTTCTAAACCTAAACACATTCATACTATATCGGAATATAATTGTGAGTAAAAAGGATTTATAGTTTTTATGTTATCCATGTCTGTTTTAGCTCACAGAACTGTTTTTTCTCGATATGGCATGACATTGTGGCCACTGCTGAAGGTGCACATAAAGATCAATACTATCCTATGCTGGAAGCCTGAGAATCGTCACATCGACAGAATTCTATAGTGCTTACATGTTTTTCTCGACTTACAACTTGAACCAGTAATATACCCAATAATGCGTCGGTGGTGCAATGGTTAGCATACGCTCCCGGAAAGAGTGAAATCTGGGTTCGAATCCCGGTTGACACAAATGTTTTTGCATAGCACTCCACATTATTGGGTATATTACAGGATCATACCACCGCAAGAAGCGGTACAATAAACAAATTGCGATTGAACCAGTAGTGTTGTTATTGTGACTAAACCTTGCACTGTTTAATCTGGCGTATCGGGTGACCATAGCAATCGTTGCTCACTTTTATAACGCTAGCGTGGATCTCGGATATTCAGCATAGTTTCTGCTGGTTATGTAATGAGCTATACAACGTTGTGTTTTATAGGTAAGACACATTTAGATAGTTCTGTTTTCTAAAGAGAAAATTATGCAACTCGTTGATAGTTGATCTACGCTTCTTTTTGCGATATAAGGAGATATGTTTGAGATATACATATAATTTTGAACTTCCAGGCTGAAACCCAAGGAATTTTTGCGTGGTCACACTTTGGTTGTTGTTAGATGTCAACGAAGGTGAAAAGTACTAGAGCGTTTTTCTTTGGATCAAATATGTGCCGAGAAGGAGATTCGTCAATACACACACACAGACACACACACACACTTTCCATAATTTAGAGGGATGGAGCGTTAGTGTAATTACAACGTGAGATAGAATCTCTGATCGTGTACTGAAGAGCACTTGCAACCTCTGCAATCACTGCAACCACTGCAAACGCCCGCTTACGCTCTAAAGGATCGTCAGTTGTCTAACACAACTCTGACATTTCCTACGTCAGATTTTTTTGTATATGTTTAATGAATGTTAGTGAGTTGCTACTTCCCGGGATCCTATTTCTTTTTACAAAATCCTGTATCGATCAGAGTTTCTCGCTGCCAGAGCTATCACAAATCTTTCGTCGCAAAAAATTGGTCTTTGATTGGCCTGTTCGTGGGCCGAACTGGTGACCGGTGCGCTTATCCACACCGTCGAAAAAAAGGTTTTTTTTTGAAAACCGGCCACGTGGGGCTGTAACCACATGCCTCAGCTTTCGAATGTTTAATAATTGTCCTAGGAAAAGTTCTTCTATAGCAAATGAGCTCTGTTTTTCTTTTGCCCCCACCTAGTGAAAATAAACGTTGTTCCCTAACATTCCGATACTTTCATCTTCTTTGAAATTATTCGAGCCGATTGCCCACAATCATTCCGTCTCCTTGTGATCTTCGTCCTCATTGCCTAAACGAGTCGAATCTTCTCCTAACCGTTGGAAGTCGAAGACCACAGCGACGACGAGCGATTGTAGGCAAATTATCGAATCATCGCCTTTGAAGTATTGGAATGAGTCGAAACGTTAGGTGAGTAAAACTTATGTATTAACTTCGTGAACTATGCTCAATTTTACAGGACACTGCCAGTGCTTTTATAAGCGTTCGAAAAACTGTGCTCCAGAACCTCATGAAAAATCTTTGACAATACCTATTTGGCAGCTGACTGAATTTGCTGAATTTGCAGTTAGCAGTGTTTTTAAGTTCTTAAGACCGTTAATCCCATCTTACTCTCATTCTTAGCAACGCACCCCACCTTTGGGAGCAAAAATTGACAGCAATCAAAATGAAAATTCCGACTCGATACATTAATAGGTTCGTGCGACTGTCGGTCATGTAAACACATTCTGCCTGCCTACTTATGTCGATTTTATAAGGTATTCTAAAGATTTTATAAGGTATTCTAAAGATATTGACGGTTTTTGCTCTTCAGTTCCCGTAACTTCTTATCTCTTCCTGCACATCGTAATTCGGTAGGGATTTTCTGTGTATTTCATAGTCAGTAGAACCCACTTTCAATATGGTCTGTTATGGGCTCTTGTATATCCCGATAGACGTGTTTTTTGAGCTTACAGCCTCGTCAACAGGGCAGGCCTGTCGCCTATGGTCGATCCTCTCGGAGCCTCCACGTCCTCCTATAACGAGCAGGTGACGGCGAACGATTTACACAATTGCCGTTAAGTGAAATAAAACACTAGAACGGCAGTGTTTGACACTCTATTGCTTTTGGATGGTAATTTTGAAATATCGTGCCTCTTGTTTTGAGTGTTTTTTAGGGGCACTCTTAAATTTAAACATATCTCATAATTATTATTTGAGCCAACATTTGTTTCCAGACCGTGTGAAAATGGCCTTCCCCATATGAAATCATAATGAAAAGGTGGGAACACGGAAGAAGTCTCTTCAGCGAAGCAACCTACATCAGCAGTGCATATTATCAAACTAATTCTCAACTGTTGACAAGAAGAGTATCGGCAGAGGAGTTAAGGGTCCACTTTATAGCTATAGATAGATATGCAAGCTAAACGTATGTCATGACGTAGATATATTCAGCTCAATAATAACACGAATACATTAACCTTGCAGTGCGTTTGTACTAACCTAAACGTCTGATTGTAAACAATGTATAATGAATTTCTTCAAAAGCAAGTGTAACGAAAATGCTAAACTGGTCTTTTTGTGGTTTTTTGTGGGGGCACAGATTTCTAGCTAAACTTTTAGTAGCTTTTCGACAGTCTCTCTGCAATAGGACTTAGTCGATATAGAAAAAGAAAAGTCATTAAAAGCAGGATAAACAAGATCTAAATTGAGGACCTACCGCCGTCTTGCCTGCAACTAGAGTGTTTAGTTATCCTCGTTATTGAGTGAAGATGGAGTCATTATTTCGTCTCGTTATGATAGCGAATTTGTAACAAAAAGTTCTGAGCAAACTTTTCCGTTCCAAAACCTTCGTCTCAAACTCCGAAGTTTTACTGATGAAATTCATGATTTTAGCCTTCTAAGTTGGAATCACGATTAAAACCTAAAAAGAGGAACAGCTCCAAAGCGTGTTAAGATCAGCATCGATTATCTCGAGATGGTGCATGCAATCTTTTATATATATATATATATATATCATTATATATGACGTCATATCTATAGTTTCGAAAGATTGCGCAGTGATGGAGGACTTCCTGCACAGTCATGTTACCCCAGGGGTGATAGAGATCCTTGCAACTATCATTAAACAACTTATTTAGTATACTCAGCAAGTTTTCCACCGTATTTGTCCTTTTCGTCCATATCAAAGATCATGGTTGAGGCACAGCCAACTGAGCAAACTCGATTCCTGAAGAGATTCTGTTATAAGGATCACATCCCGACTATCTCACGAATCAGTAAAGTCTGTTGAGGATATCTTATGTCCCTTTTTCTCACCTTTACTGATTGTGAGAAGACGCTTTAAAGCGATGAAGGAAGTGTAGCTTCATCTGATAATGAGCATCAACCGACTTTTGTCAGTTTTGCAGCAAAGACATATAGCTTTTCCATCGGTCCCTCACCATGCCCAAAAAGGATTCAACAAGGCGACTATATCGTCAGTGTTATTCACCGTCCCACTGCAGTGGGTAAAGAAATTCGTTTTATTTGGATGAAAAGAAACACGCACTGAGAGAATCCTATGAAACCTTCGTTTTGCAGTTGGCACCATCACCTTTCCGAAAACTGCCGTTGAAGCAAAGACGATGCTCCATGATTTGAATGGAGAGAAATAAAGGTTTGGACCACGCATAAATAAGGTAAAGACCTAGTGTTAGTAGAATCTATGGTGCGAAAGTGAAAAAATTGAGCTTGATGGTTCTGTGAATACAAAAAACACTCCTTTCGTATACTAGGTGCGTTTAACGAAATGAAGAACATCATGAACGAGGAGTGGAGTGAAAGAAGTACAACATCATTGGCCACATTTGGAACTTTCGAAGAAATCATGGGTCAAACAGCAGCCGACGGCACTACAGCAACTAAGACAGTGTTTCATAATTTATTATGAAGATCGAAAAACTGCACAAACCTTTAATATTTACAAAAAATTGGTTAAAAGAAAGTTGAAAGAAAGCAAAGCGAGGACCTCCATAATAATCGGGTAACACATAAGGTAATGGAAAGGGTTATCAAAGCGATCTCAGGCTCTAAATTTTGCTCGTGTCTCGGCACACAAGTAGCTACATCTCTCATCCTAACCTAACATTGGAGTGAATTAGTCATTGAATAAGGCTAAATGATGTGTTAGCAACAGTTTTCAACATTTACAACCTTGTACAATTTGTAAAGATTATCTTACAACGGAATAAAGGTATAAACACGAGCAGCAGAAGAGAATTCATATGAAATGAATTGTATTTGTAAGCTTTTATAGATGTGAATTCAATCATAAACACAAATGAATTAATGAGGAAGACAAAAATCCCTAAAAAGAGGCTGAATTCCTTATTAAAAGGCTTGTCGTCTTCGTGGGTGATTGATGCGAGTAAATGGAGTCAACGAATTGCTGAAATTGCATAGTATGAAGACGGGTTATAGCCAAAATAAATGGAATAAACGAAGAAAAAATTGAAGACTATTCAAAGGATCACCAAAGTAGTAGTCCTAGATGCCCGTGCTGACACGAGAAGAAGAGAAGATCCCCAATGATAATCCCTTAGATTGACTGATCACAGCGTATGCCAGCTTTTGAGCGTGTTGGCACCTAATAAGAGCCCTTTTAAATCTTTGTCAAGCTGCTCTTCTGTGGAAACAAAAACTTTTCTCAACCGACTTTCTGACTTCTGTCAACTTACGGATGTGAGCCGATTTTTTGACTTGCTAGATGTTCTTGTAATTATGACAAACTTGCGGCACGCAGTTAACAAGCTAGGTTGAGTGAAACGCAAACGTTAGTACGCACCTTCCTCGCCGAAACGGAACAAGACCATTCTACCATAACGAGGTGTATAACATTAAGTGCATAAATCGCTTAAACGTTCCCAATTTTGTCGTCGATATTTAGTTTCAGAATCACGATGTCATTGATCAAGTAGTGTTTCTTCGCGCATCGCACCAGTGCTGCGTTTCCGGCTTGCGTATTATGGGAGATAGCGATGGCGGCAAAAATGGCATGATACAGCGCAATGCAGTGGAAGTAAGAATGTGACTTGGTTTTTCGAAATTAGCTTAAGAAAGCCTAGAAGTTGCGTTTATCACGTTGCACTGCGAAGTACGAAATCGATATCATAAAAAGTATGAACGCTCTTAAGATGAACATCTTTTCCGTCTTGTAACAATCAACTTCCAAATGCCTTGTTTCTGCCGAACGGCAATCGCTAGTAGCAATGCATGGGAAGTGCTTAAGCATGTCCCGTTCTTCAAAACGTATTAACTGCTTGTTAATCTTTCCTCCTTCCAAACTGCTGTACCAGACGTTAGATCTATGTGGTTAGGACCACATACCTTTATAGCAGTAAAATTACATCAAATATATCAATAGAAAAACAACGAGAAAGAGTCAAGTACATGCCAGCAGTAACGAGTTAATCAGTTCGTAGTGTTAAGATGAAGTAGAAGAGAGTGTGATCAACTAAGAGCATCGTAAGCACGCAAGAAGACTGAGGTGAACATTCACATTTACCTCCGTACAATGCCTGATGACAGCATGACCGCTTGCGACAATCACATCCTATTTAAGGGCCATTGTGATGCATAAGGCAAGAGCTATAACATCTGGACTTAATTTTGAAAGATGGAGTTTACGAGGAGAGTTTGAGCTACACAAGCGAAGAAAGGGATAGTTTTTTTCGTTGATTTTGATGAAGATATTCAATACACGGAAAGAGACGAAATTCATCAGTCAATCAGCTTTTTTTACCGAATATTAGCTTTACCAGATCGTCGAAGAACGTAGTGTAGAACGAAGAACCCTTATCAAAAATGGTTCGTTGAAGAGATCTTTGTGCTAAACACGATATCCCCCTAAGCTGTTGGTGATCAGTCAAAGACAGAATTCATTGCAAAAAAACAAAAATGTACTTGGTTATCCTCAATGAGACCTTCTTATGACGCTGTATCGATCGATAACAGTAAAATAAGGTTGAAGACGCCATTCGCATTCTCGCACGTATATTTTACTGGGCAGAGTAGTTCCCTGGTTTGTTAGTGATTATTTGATAGTAATTCTAGGCATCCTACAAAGTACATTCGTTTTCTAGAAAGACTCTTTCGTAGCAGTAGCAGAAAAGTGGCATTGCATCTCACACAGACGTATTTTCCGCAAAACATAGTTTCTTAGTGATCATTCGATAGCGCAAATCGACAATTTCAGCAACGTGGGTGTGTTTTTCAAAGAAAAAAACCCTCTCTCTGCATTTTGGTATATGAGTTCGAATCACAGAGAAAGCGCACATTGTTGGTAGTTAAAGTGTGTAGGTGGCTGTGGACTGATAAGAATTCAGGCGCGTTTTCAATGTGCAGTGAGGTTCTTGTTATTAAGACTTGGAATATATTCTTTCCAAGAAATTCCATGAATAAAATGTATACCTGATTCTACAAAATCTCTTTTACACTCCATATGCTTTTGTATTCAGGCTCGTGCTCCTTTAGCTCGAGCTATTGAACAGAATTTATTTGGCACATCAAAGTGAAAAAATGCCTGTGGCCACAAAACGATAGAACAAAGCTTGTTCTAAAACTAAAATACAGAACACCTTCTTATTAAACGAGTGAACAATTTCAAATAAATGAAGAATTTCCGGCGCAACGCGTCTTAAACACAATTTTGACTTTCCTGCTGGAGTGCTGTAAGAAGTCCTTTCTAGAAAACTAGAATATTTTAGAATTCTTCGAAATTTCTTATCGCCAGGGTTCCAACGCAGTTTAATGGCCTTTTTAAAAGAAGAAATTGATACGTTTTGACTCCAAAATCTATACTTTTGAATGATTACAGGAAAAAAATAGTAGCAAGTCTCTTATCAGTAGGGCAGGATTTTTTAGGCAAAGACTTCTATCCAAACTATGAATGAATAATCGAAAGTTTAAATCATCTTGATTTCAAAGACCAACTAGAATCTTAGGAAAGCATCCATACAGCTCTGTAGCAATAAAGATAAAATTTTGCTTCACATGCAACACGAGCTGTTACGTTTATATTTTGTTAGATACAGCTTTTCCTATAACAGCTGTAAACCACTGAACAACGCAAATCTCGGAAATTTCAAAAGTATACGTGAATCTGTAGAAGGACTTCTCAGAGCGGTGTAACGGAGAAATTGAAATTGTTGTCTGGTAACTGCTCTTGTTTAGCCCGATAGACGTGTTTCGTCTTTAAAGACTCGTCAGTCGGGTGGAACCCGTCGTCTTTCAATTTTTTATTAGTCAGTTCTCTTGGGAGCCTGCTCTCCCTGCAGAGAGATATCAAAGACGAACGTTTTTATCCTCTGTGTCAAGTGAGATTTTCACCTAACACAGAGTGTTATACACTCGATTGCTCTTTAGCAGGCATTTTATCATATTATACTTTTGTATCGAATGTTTTATTAAGACCAGTCAAAGAGCAATCGCGTGTACAACGCTCTCTGTTAGGTAAAATCTCGCTTGACATAGAGAGTAAAACGTTCGTCTTCAATATCTCTCTCAGCAGGGAGAGCAGGCTCTCGACAGAACTGATTAGTAAAAAGATCGAAAGACGGCGGGTTCCGCCCGACTAACGAGTCTGTAAGGACGAAACACGTGTACCAGGCTATAAAAGAACCCTTACCAGACCACATAACATGCTGGCTCAAATAATAATGAAAAGATCTATAAAAATTCAAGGGTAGTTTTTTCACAGGACAGAACTTATTAGACGAACTATTAGCAATAAATCGATAGTGTAAATTAAGTCGATCCTGTGCTTGTTTCCTGAAAAGACTAATTTATTACACTGTAGCAAGGAGGACAAGATTGTGCTCTGAGAACTTCCTGCAATGCTTGTCGACTGAGGTGGTTTTGCCTATGGATCGATGGCGCGATCAATAGAGCGCGCAGGCGCGATTAACAACCGCAATGAAAGCATGTGGTGCGTGTTAAGCATAGTATTATTTTGAATGTCAGAGCGCTATAAAGAGGTCATCTTGAAAACGAGTGCATATCTGAATCCATAATGATTTGAGCTCTTGAATGATTATCAAAGGTACTCCGAAGGTTTTTCGTTTAAGATAAAAAATTACCTCAAAATTACCTTTCCGATAACGAAATAGTACCCAAAAAATAAAGGCAATCTAAAATCTTTTGAAATAGGCGAACTGAAAATTATATAAGCAGTCACAATTACTAACGATGGATTAGTCGGTATCACTAAGTTTTGCTAGGTAGAATTCCACATGCTGTATAATTGTTTTACATTTAAAATTGATTCCCAGAGTATAAAATCACCTGTATCACCTGTCGTACCGTTGATCGTCGAGTGACTTGAGCGGGTACCAGCAACTCCTCCATTTTTCTCTATCGCGTGCAAGAGTAGCCCAGTGGGTCCTCCTCGCTCTTAGGATTCGAGCATCATATCTTTCTTCTATCGCTTTCGTGAAGAAATCGGACCAACGGGTCAGTGGTCCTCCTTTAGAGCGCTTGACGTCCCGAGGAATCCAGTCGGTAACGCCTCTCGTCCATTGGTTGTCGTTGAAGCGCATCACGAGTCCGGCCCACCGTATTTTCGATATCCTGGGTGTAGAACGGCGTCTCTGATTTTCGATCGTTGACGCAGGTCGTAACTTCGGATCCTTTCTCTCATTTGCGAAAATATGGATACTCCTGGCATCGACCTTTCGACTGCGCGTACGATAACGGCAAGTGATCTTTCACCTGCTTACGTAGCGACCAGGTTTCTGCTGCATACGTCAGGGCAGGGATAATTGTCGAGTAGAAAAGGTGGGCACGGAGTTGGATGTTCTTTGTCCTCTTCACTACATCTTCGATGCTCTTAAATGTTCCCCAAGCCGCTCGTTTCCTCCTGCTCAACTCTGGAGCTAGGTCGTTCATCATATTGATTTCACGACCCAGATAAACGTAACTGGAGCATTCGGAGATTGTCGTTCCGTTGAGCGTGAATGGCGCATTCGAAACCCATCCGTTCCTTATGAACATTGTTTTTGTTAGATTTAGTTGAAGACCAATCTTTCCACAGGCGTTGTCAAAATCGGTCAAGATTTGTTCCGCTTGGGTGATGTTTGGTGTTATGAAAACGATATCGTCAGAGCGAAGATGGTTGTTGTCGACCGTCAATTGTCACTCCCATTTCGTCCCATTCTAATGTTCGCATGACGTTTTGTAGGTTGGCAGTGAATAGTTTTGGCGAAAATGTATCGCCTTGTCGAACCACTCTTCTTACGTCAACGGCGATATTGTTGTAGAATGGAGATATTTTGGTCGTGAAATCTTTATGAAGCTCGAAGAATCATTATGTTCTGAGTAGGGACGCCCTGGTTATCCAGAGCCTCTATAACCGCTTCTGTTTCCGCTGAATCAAAGGCTTTCTCCAGATCGATAAAGTGAGAAAGAGTGGTTGTTTGTGCTCTCGTGAAACTTTGATGAGTCTTGTAATCGTGTGGATGTGGTCCACGGTACTAAATCCTTTTCGAAACCCTACTTGTTCGCATGGCTGTCCGTCGTCCAGTGTTCTGTCAATCCTGTTTAGGATGACTCTAGTAAAGAGTTTATAGACAACGGACAGCAAGCAGATTGGGCGAAAATTGCCTACGTCGTAAAGGTCTCCCTTTTTGAACAACAATACGGTCTTGCTGGTTTTCCACTGATTAGGGACCTTATATTCTGACAGGTAGCGAGTGAAGAGCAGAGCCAGGTTGTTGATGAGAACTGACGGCAGATTCTTCAGATGTTCTGGTCTAATCCTGTCTGGACCAGGTGTTGTTCTGTTCTTCACCGACGATATAGCATGTCGGATTTCGAAAGGGAGGACCGGTGGGACGACATATTCGTCCTCTTTCAATTTATATGACGGTAAGATGACATGGATAGCGAAGAAATCCAAGTAGTATTGGTGGATGATTTTCTCCATAGCCCTTCTCGAAGCTGTAAGTGTCCCGTCAGGGTATCGGAGGGCAATCATTTGATCTTATAGTTGACGAATCCTCGCTGGGCTTTGCGAATGCTCTTCCCAGCTTCTGCAGCTTCTGCCATAACTGCTGCTCTTTCTCTTTAAGGTCTTCTTTCATCGCTTCTCTGCAGCGTTTCGCAAGTTCGGACGTTAAGATTCGGTTGCCTGTAGCTCGTGCTGTTTTGACGTATCAGCTCGAGTGTCTGCGGAGACAAGCGTCTCTTCGTGACCTTAGGACTCTCGGCTTTCATAGCGCTAACGCGAAGATATTCAACGAGTCGAACGTATTCTTTGTCGATGTTGTCGACAACGGTATCTTCCCAAGAGCCGACTAATGATTTGATTACATCGTAGTTTATGGTAGTTCTGGGACTTCGTTGTTTGAATTCAGCGGCTTTCTCTCCTCTCCTCGAAATTCGGAATGTTGCGCGAAGGAGGCGATGGTCTGATCCTGTGTAGAACTTAGGAAGAACAGCGGTGTCGGTCAGGCAAAACCTTCGATTTACTATGATGTGATCTATTTCGTTATGGTACGCTCCATTAGGAGACTCCCACGTCCATCGCTGAGAAAGAGGTTTTTGGAATTGCGAGTTACCATGGATGGTTTGGGCCGTCATGATAAACTCAGATAGCCTCTCACCCTGTTCATTCCATTCTAGCCCGTGGGTTCCTATGTGACGTTCTTCAGACGTTCTTCTAGGTCCAATTTTTGCGTTAAAATCTCCGACAATGACCTTGAGAAATGTATGATCTTCTCTGAAGAATTTTTCGAGGCCCATATAGAACGCTTCGACTTCGTCTTCGTCATGGCTTGATGTTGGTGCGTAAGCAACGAAGATGGTCAAAGCCGGCATCGAAGCACATCGTTTCAACCGTAATCGTCCGATGCGGGTTGTTAGTTGTTCGAACGAATCAATGTTCACGGTCAAATTCGATTTGACGAGGAGGCCAACGCCGCTGACACCTCTGCGATCGCATGTACCAAGGAACAGTTCTTCTCCGGTGTCATAAACAGCGTGAAAAGAATGGCGCCTTCTCGTCTCAGCCAGGTCAATGACGTCGTACCTTATTCTTCTTGCTTGAATCAATAGATCTTCTAAAGCTGATTGGTGAGCAATGGTTCTTGCGTTGTAGGTACAGATCGTCATTTTAGTCCGTTTCGATCTTGGCAGCTTAGTTCGGCCCTGAGATTTTAGCAGCCTCTCTGTATTAGTCCTACCTCGCGCTGCCGTAGCAGGGGCTCTTTCGCTGTCAGGGGAATGAGGCCCATATTTGTTACTGTTTTCGACATTTTGATACCCATCCTATACCGTGCCAGGCTCTAAACGTGGGGGCTGGGTACTCACGAGTAGCTTGCCATTCTCTCTCAGAGGAGCGGGATGAGCTTATTTGTTGGAGGCGACTCCTAACCGCCTCCCGTGTACTTCCCAGCCGCTTTATTGCAGGCTTTTGGCCGATTTGACTCGTAGAAATAAAGTTCTTGTCAAGTCGGCTCTGCAAAAGCAGGGTTGCCCTCCCTGGATCCACCTGCGTCTCTGGGAAGCACACCTTCGCTTTTGGTTCACGTTTTATTCATCTATCCACCGCCTGTGGACGCGCCACGTGTCCTCGCGACTAACCGGGCGGTATCCCTCAAAGAGGGAGGCCTGTAGCAGAATATAAAATAAGTGGTAAAATATAGAAAAAATTGGAACTGAATCTTGATAGAATGAGGTGAGCTGGAGTTCACAAAGTGATGAGCAACCACTGACCTCCAAGTCAAGCTGTCATTTGAGATTGCGCTGTGAAAAATCACAACTTACCAGTTTTCTAATAGAAATAACTACCTATTTCTAACGAATTTTACATCAAAACTACCTATTTCCAACAAAGTTTACTTCACTAAGAAATCAAATGCCCACTTCAATGTCCATGCACTGCGTTGTGTGTAATACCCGTGCTGCGAGTTGTGCGAGCCCATTTTGTGACCACCACCTCTGGAATACACGTTCGACGTAAACTAAGGAGAAATAACACGACACCTAAGAGATCAAAAATGTGAAGACGATTTTGAAGTTTTTGGGCATGAATCACGTGGAACTAAGAAACAGAAGCATCTTGGCGCATGAATGCACTCAGTCGATGCATACCGTTTCCTTTCCGTTTCTGCTTCATTAGTACCATGTGAGCAAGTTACCGAAAACAGCAGGTAGTCCTGCTTTTGGCTAATCAAAATTTTGCCTCACTGTCTATCGGACAGTGAATACTTTTCAAATAAATCATCAGATTGAGTGAGTGTTTTAGTAACACAGCTCGTTGTTTTCCTTATCAGCGCTGCGTAATTCAAAGGAAAAACTTACACTATTTGCAAACCATACAAAGGCTTCACGAAGTTGGAGAGATGCAATGAAAAGCGCACTGGACTTCTGAACAAAAAAGTGTATATACGCGAACTAATTACAGAGCAGAAGAACTTATATAAGTAACTCATGCATCCCCAAAACTTTCATTGATATATTGGCCACTAGATTGCCACAGATCAAAGCAGATTGATTGGTATGTGCAGTTCGATGTACACATTTTCGTTTTTTGGTTTTTGCTTTTGCACTTTGACACTTTCCATATTTTCCTATCTCGAGGTCCAGTTACGTTTAGTAGTGAGAGGCCTATAATCACGATTATTCGCAATCAAATTTTCTTACAGCTATGCTTGATACTGATCACTTTCACAGTGGAATCTCCGAGGAAAGTGATCGTGGATCAGGCACTAAGTATGTCTGAAAAAATACATAATATCAAGAGCGAAATCCATTTCGAATCACTTTTGATTCCAGAAAGGCAGCAATGAAATAAATCTTATAATTTCGTAAAAAATCAACTAGTATCAATTCATATAGTGAGAGAAATATCAGATAATCAAAATTTAGGTTATTGTCTGCCTCCCTGTTATGCCGATTATACAATGGAGGCAATATAAAGTCAAAAACTCTTTGCCGATAGTGACCGTCGCTGATCAGGAAGCGCTGTGCTTTTACCGAATCTGATTTGATTCAAGCTACAAACTTACGACCTACAAACAGCACTTTGCACAAGAGAACAATTTTTTGCTTTCTTATGGAATATCTTAGCATTTAAATTATTGGTTCACGTAAATTTAAAGTTTCGCTGCTCATTATTTAGGAGCATAATAGACACTATGACGCATTTGTGTGAAAACGAAAGAGAGCCGTTGATGTTACCTACTACATATTAACAATTACTCCGAAATGAAGATAGTTTGTGTAGATACTATAGAAGTTTCTCAGAATTTCCCATACATTGCGAGAAAATATAGGGCACGATAGACAGAGTAGACAGGCATTGGAGAACAAAACCAAACGGAATGACGCTTATCAGAACTTTGAAGAGTTTTCGTTTGCCCAATGCTTATTAATCGCTTGGTTTCCCGTTTTAAAGCTGCCAAAGCAGGTCATTGTCACCGATTGCGAGGTAAAGGAGTTATAGGATTTCATTGTATGACTAAGGGAAATAACCAGATGAGGAGACAGCGTATCTTATTCTGCTTAACCCTGTAATGTGTTTTGAGCGAGATGGTCTCAACAAAAGCTAAGATTCCTCTATGGCTTATTAACGGGATGAAAAATAAATGAGGCTAGTGAACCTTGGTAAACAACAGGTTAAAGAAAACTAACGCCGATGTTCGCTCTGAGGCAGTTCATGGTGGGTGTAGTTTCCACGTCTGTTGCCTAAAGATAGAGCGGATTTTGCACGAATTTCATTGTGTTAGGTGGCATGCGAAGAAGTCCAACTCAAAACATTAGTTGAACCCGCGTATTCACTCGCTCCGCCGACGAGTGTTTCCATTAGACCTAAGGCCGACGCCTAACCACCACTCGTTCTTCGGCATATCCTAGTAGCTATCAGCAACCAACCATTAAGCGGTTTGGTCCTGTAGACGCATATCTATGATAGGATATACCAAAAAGAGTGGTAGCAGAGCAGTGGCCTCGGTGGAGTGATGGTAAAAGGCGACGACGGTATCCTTGAGTACACGGATTCAACTCGCGCATGAGGTTGAGCACTTTGCGTACTACTCGATACTCGTGGATGTATATATGTACATCATAACACTTTTAATAAGTAGTAGGAATGATAAATAAGTATAGCTAATCAGGGAAACAACTTGAACTGAAAATTTGATACTTTTTCAGTATATATTGTGCTCAATATCCAAAGCCTCAGTCATAAAAGGTACCCAAAGTTTCCATATCAGAATCAAGGTAAAGATTGCTTCAAATTTCAGTTGAAATTAACAAAAACACTTAGTCACTGCAATTAGCAGTGAATAATGATCATGACATTTTTTCTATTCAACTCAGTGAATATATTTAAGGATGCTTAGTAGCTTAAGAGTACAGATGGGAGTTGAGGCACAACTTACGAGTATAGGTGGGAGTTGAATCCAGCAAGACTGGAGGAAGATACTTCCCCTATACCATGAGAGCCACCCCTTACCGTTCTTTCTCCAAAACTATAATTCCTAGACCTATGGCTAGAAATATGTCATATCCTTATCAGATTAAATCATTTTGAGCGGGTCTGTAAAAAAGCAGTCGATAGCAGAACTATAATTCCGACCACATAAACAACAAGCCTCAGCAAAGGCCATGACAAGGCAGCTTTCATAGGCCATAAAACACCAGTGAAATCAAAACTAACATTATTTTCGCTAAAATAAGGACAGTGGATAGTAAATGTGTGTCGCGACATTGACGCTCAAACATTTGATACGACACTTCTCTGAGATATTCTTAATTACCAGTTCTCCAATTTCGCTAGAGACCGCAAATTTAGATCCCATCCCAGCATATAGGACATTTTCGTTGAAATCTTCTACGTAACCAGGCTAAAGAGTTAAATGATGTTTTTGGTGGCTGAATACAAGAGAGGGTGAAAGAAGTTTAATTTAGCCGCTGGTTATCACTTTGCTTTTCACATCGCATCAATTGACCGTTGCTCTACTCCACTTCTAGCTGCTCACCTGATCGAAAGTTGATGTATTGAAATTTTCTTACTGAGGCTATGAAAGTGTTTGACCGAGTAGATTGGAAGGCAATTCGACCTCTTTTGGGTTTTGAAAGAGTCGCCGTAATGCAAACCAATACTGCGCCAAAAACATTGTTGTTAATTATCTCGTATTTACTGAACACAAGAACGAGTGACTTTGTTAGGGCACCAGCATTTTGAAAGACCCCTAAGAATAGCTGGGTTGTCTTCCATATTTTAAGACTGCTTAATGGAGCTGATAACAGAGCGGTGAGGTGGTAAGAATATAGTACTTCAAATCATACCTGTCCAGTTGAAGTATGAGTGAGTGCCCATCACCTTCCGAACTGCTGCTCAATGCTTTTGAGCATGATTCGAACGTGATAGCTACCCGAACGACATAAATTTGAACAGTCTGTTCTGGAAGCGACAACGTGAAAACAAACAAACAACAGATGGACACATTTAACCCTGTAACAGCCGCAGTTAATCACCGTGCTCGTGAATTTATAATATTTATTTTAGACATTTTCTTCGTATCAACTTCTTTTCACTCTTGCAGAGCTTTATAAACAGTTCCAGAAGTCAAACTCGCTTTCAGACTCACTAAGATTTAAGCTATTCAATGGTTACCAAACGTTTAGTGATGAGCTATCCACAGACCCTGGCGGAGTAACAAAGCATATCAAATTTGTGACATGATTTATTTCCAATAATGTTTCTGTACATCGTTCTACATTAGTGGTTATAGTATAAGATCATGCTACCGCAAGAGGCGGTCAAATAAATGAATTCCGATTGATAATTTTATTTACACTGTTAAAGGGTACTAGGAGGACCGTAAGTCTAACTTCAGTTTTTCACGCACAACTTGGAGAGGTTTTAGTGATCTTATGGCTACAACAAACTGCTCCATCTATAGCTTTGATGGAATTCATGACAATAGTAAAGACACCATGATTACTTTTGATTAAAATGTACTTTTGTCATGGCTATGTTTACAAGGAAGGACAGCCACCACAAATGAAGCAGTTCTCTGTGTAGTTATCCTATGTCTATTCTTTAGACGAAAATACACATTTGCAGCGAAGCCTATTACACCTTCAGATGGGCGAAGCAAACCAGATCGACCATTTAAACTACGGAACATGGCTATAATCACCAAGCCCTAAGACATTACCGCTTATCTGTGCTTTAAATTATGGTCAAGAGATGGAGAGATTTGCGTCACGATATGGCTCTGAGCGAGTAGCCATATCGTTTTAGAAAAACTAGTAAGCGCTGTATATCTTTCGCTTGTTCATTATTTCGGCTTTCCGTGTCTAGGAAACGAATGGAGGGCCGATGAGGCGAATGAAGAGATCTTTTCGTGTTTGGGGAACAAATAGAGTGCCGATAGGTCCGCTGAAGAGATTCTTCCGTGTTTGGTAAACGTTTGGAAAGTCCATGGGGCCGCCGAAAAGATATTTCCGGGTTTGGGAAACGAATGGAGAGCCGATGGGGCCGTTGAAGAGATTTTCTCGTGCGTGGGAAAGGAATAAAGTACCGAAAGGTTCGTTGACGAGATTTTCGGTGCTCGGGAAGAGAAAAGGATACCGGTGGGACAGTGGAAAAGGTTTTCCGGTGATTGGCAAAAGAATGAGGTGCTGATAGGGCACTTAGAGTGCCGATGGGGCCGCAGAAGAGATTTTTACGTGTTTATGAAATGAATAAAATGCCGATAGGGCCGCTGAAGAGATTCTTCATTGCTTGGTATAGGAATGGAGAGCCGATGGGGCCAGCCGCTGAAGAGATTTTTCAGGGTTTGGTAAAGGAATGGAGAGCAGATGGGGCCGCCGAAAAGATTATTCTAGGTTTGGGAAACGAATGGAGAGCCGATGTGGCCAGCCACTGAAGAGATTCTTCAGTGTTTGGTAAAGGAATGGAGAGCCGATGGGGCCGTTGAAGAGATTTTCCCGTAGATTGGAAGGGAATAAAGTGCCGAAAGGTTTGTTGACGAGATTTTCGCTGCTCGGGAAACGAAAAGGGTGCCGATGAGACAATTTAAAGGGTTTTCCGTGATTGGAAAAAGGATGAAGTGCTAATAGGGCCCTTGAAAAAATTTTTTCGTAATTGGGAAAAGAATGGAGTGCCGATGGGATCGCTGAAGAGATTTTTCCCTGTTTGGGTAAAGAATAGAGTGCTGATACGGCCGTTGATAAGATTTTTCCGTGTTTGGGAACTGAATATAGTGATTATGGAGATGTTGAAGAGGTTTCCCCGTGCTTTGGAAAAGAATAAAGAGCCGAAAGGTTCGTTGACAAGCTATTGGGTCTCGGAAAACGAAAAGGGTACCGATGGGACAATTGAAAAAGTTTCTCCGCGATTGGGAAACCAATAAAGTGCCGATAGGGCCGTTGAAGACTTTTCGGTGCTTGGGAAAAGAACAGAGAGCCGTTGGGGCCGCAAAAAAATTTTTTTCGTGTTTGGGAAAAGAATAAAGTGCTGGAAGGTTCGTTGAAGAGATTTTCGGTGCTCGGGAAATGAAAAGGGTACCAATGTGACAGTTGAAAAGTTTCCGGTGGTTGGGAAACGAATAAGGTGCTGATAGGGCTCTTTAGAGAGATTTCTCGTGCTCGGGAAAAGAATAGAGTGCCGATAGGGCCGCTGAAGAAATTCTTCTTCACACCGGACTAGCGGCGATAAGGTGGGCTGGACACCTAGTGCGCTTTAAAGACAGCAGATGAGCGACAACATTTACTTAGCTAGTTTCTCAAGCGCTACACAAGAAGATCAGTGATCCGATGGTCTGATTTCTTTACAATAAGCCCAGAAGAAAAATATGATGCTTACCGCCTTCTTAGAGCGAGGTGGACGCACTTGGTTACTTCTGCACGCAAGATGGAAAATTAGAAGTGATGCTGGTGCCTTCACACTCAACGATCAACGGGATGACAGGAGATGTAGTTGATAGCTTGATATTTATTCAACACAAGAGTGATACTTCAGGAATTCTAGTAGCCGTTGCAATTTCACTGCTGAAACAAAAAACCAATTGCTTCACTCTCCTTCTCGTAATGAATCCAGCCATAAAATTTGCGACACTTCCGCCCATCTGCGGCTTAATTTCGTAGCAGCACCTAAAGCTCCTTGCAGTCATTCAGTACGAAATTTGGAACACCCGAGGCACAAAAAGCACAAAATACCATCTACTTTTCCAAAGAAGTTCCAAAGGAAAACCGACGAAACTCGAAAACAACATCGAAAATCGGGCAATCATAAGAGTGTATGAATGGATAAAAGTTTAAAACATTAACGTACGTAGAGTCTTCAAGTCAAATACCTCGCTGACATGTAGCGTCCATCTGCTTGGCATAGTCACATATATTATTCAATTGAAGTTTTTCAAAAACGTCATATAATCATCCATATGACATGAAGTCATCTCTTCGAAAGTCGCCGGAATCCGTGACTAAATGGATGATTTATAAACACACTTTTGCACTTTCATGACAGTTTTCGCGGTTCTTTTCCGTTATTGATATTTATATTTGTGGAGGTTTCCAATACTTAAGTGCGATTTTTATAAAACTTTCAGCAATCGTTTGAAAGCACAAATTTCGGTGATATCCGAAATGTAACTTTTGTTCGAGAAAGCCTTATTAGTTCGACGTAGTAGTGTAGATAAAACCGAATTTCACCCTGCTTTTTTCGGTGTTCGGAGACAAATAAAAAACTGATCCCTTCCGCTGGGCAAAAATTTTCGAAAAAGTGCGAGCATTCTTCTGGAAACTCAAATTTTTTTCTACAGCCTCACAAGCCCTATTTTTTGTAACACCCTTTTAGGTTTCTGTAACAATCAAAATAATGTTATGTTTCACACGACCGCGCGTTTACTTTCCTGTTTATGTTCCGCTGAAGAAATCTATCCTTAGAGCGCTAGTAATCTTTCGTTGACACAACTTCAAAGGAGCCAAAAATGTGTTTGCTTTGGAAAAAAACTCTCTTGAATATATCTCATAACTACTACTTGAGCTAGCATGTCATGTGGTCTGGTAATAAGCTCTTGTGAAGCCCGATAAACGTGTTTTGACCTTACAGTCCGTCAGTCGGGCAAAACCCGTCGCTTTCCAATCATTTTAGCCAATTCTCTGTGAAGACTCCACTCCATGCACTCAAAACTAGCGAGGACTGTCTTGAAAAATTCTTTCAATATATTTTTTTAGGATTTTTTGTCTCGCATCCGTCGCTCACTATGACCTTTTCATACGTTTTGGAAAAAGTTCTAAGAAAATGGAAATGGTCGCAAAACATTTGTTTATGCACCTATTACTTCCGAACTAGGACAAAACTAATAGTCAGAGTTTTACCCTGCAACTTCAAGCACTTCGTCCCACTTCTAGGGCAAAAAATGGATTCTGCGAGCACGAAATTCCGATTTCTTGCTGTTGAAGAAATGAATGACCGATTTGTGCAAGTCAATATCAGTACCAAACCTTTTGTTCTGCAACCAGCGCTCCACTGGAAGAAACTTTTTTCACCTTCGTCAAACTTTTTCACCACCTGTACACTGTACTTTGCCACCAATGTCTTCTCCCCAAGCCACATTGATGCATTCACTTGGCACCGTTGCATTTGAAACCAACAGCCATTCGTGCTTCATCAACAACCTAATTTGCTCACTTGTCAATTCCATCTTGAAATGAGTAGATAAATTATATACGAATCAACAGCGGAGAAGACCGGCTTTCAAATGAGCCCAAAAACAAAATAGCAGGCACCCAAAATCGTGCGAGTGCCGCTACTACCTCAGGTTTTCATTTTCTTTATGAGTCTCACTAAGTGTTGGCTAAGTTGACCGTCTTTAATCAAAGTGTGAGCAAACAGAAAGTTCTCAAGTCCTCATCAAAGGTATTATTTAGTTTTTTAACAGCAGCAGTGTCGATTCAGATTCTCTGATAGATGATGATCATAATTAGAACTGCACAACATGTTGAATCGCAAGCCATGCTAGCATTACAACCAATCTCTAATAGCTGCGACCGCCACCCTTAACGCCTCAACTGATACCGCAACGAAAAATGCAAGGTGTGCATTGAACTATCTAATTCCTCAATAATCACTTACAGCTACCCAATGACTAGATAATCGGATATGATAAATACTACGCTAATAGTTGTCTGTTTGAGAATTTTGATTGAACTGGTTATAAAGGAGCAAAAGAATATTCGACCTTATTTGTTGGACAAAAATTTTTCTCAGATATATTAGTAATCATTCGAAAGGCTGAACCGTTGTCTAGAGTCTTACATTACCGATTTTCTAAACACTCTAACGCTGCAGAATCCAAAATGAATTAAGTTTCACACAGTCATGCGTTTTTTCCAATCTCGCTCATATTTCACTGGACGAGACTCCTTCTCTAAACTGCTAGCACTCTATAGATAGCACAACTTCCGACAAAAACATGGTTGCTTTTGGAAAATCCCCTTCAACAACGCTGCAAAATAAAGAAAATTTTGTGCTGCAAACCTAGCCGTGCAGAGCTCTTTCTATAGATTATCAATAATCGTTCGATAGCGTAAGTTCCAATAATTCCAATGTTGTGCTTATTTCGTAAGAAGACCTTTTGCTGCATTGTAACAGAGAAAAACGAGTTTCACATACTCGGCACGCTCGTTTACCGGCTAACCATCTTGCTGCTTGATGGAGCGGAGCAATTGACCGATTCCCTGACGCTTTAGACGCGTGAGGCGCAACTGTTATTCACTGTGATTTGCTCCATTTTGAAAGCAACTCTAGACAAAACGTCTAACTTAGGAACTACGAGATATACTATACATGTTCATATACTCTTCGTGCTTCCGGCGAATTATATGCGTGGTAAAAATAAAGATGAGCGGTGTGTGTGGAGTATAATTTTATTTTGCATGCTGAAGTGTTGAAAGGGTCTTTTCGAAGAACAGCTACATAGAGCTGAAGCCATGGATCAAAGTTTCCGAATGATTACTAACACTCTTATGCAAAATTCTTGCTAAGCGAATGAGCTCAATACTCATTTGTCCCCTAACCGAATTGAACCGATTTCTTGACGTTTGCAGGGGATTGCCGAGCTATCTGCATCAAAATTGTAGATAAAACCTCGTCATAGTATTTTATGGGCTTAGACTTTTCATTTTCATTTCATAATGTCAAATTTTTCCCCTACTGAGCTTAGCCTACGCAGTTTAAGCCCACGCACGAAAAGCATATGAAGCTGTAGAGGAAATCTCAACGTATCATAAATGCCATCTTATCTGATTTTTTGAAACCAAGAAAGGAAGTAGAGTAAATAAAAGTTGTTTGCTATACGTGAATCGCGCCGAGTCATTGATCAAACCGTCTCAAAAATTGACGACTCCAGTTATTAAACTTATTTTCTTAGCTCCTATACAGCGGTTTACGAGACTTTTTTGAAACCGAATTTAGTCCCAGTATCGAGTAGTGCTTAAAAAATGGCGAAAAAGCTATTTACAAATCGTAGCCGTGCAAACAAGCTCTTTTGACATTCCCAGTGTGAAGCCCAATTTTATGTTTGCTACTACAACACTCAAGGAAGCTTTTCCAAAGAAAGAACCACAATTTATTCAAATTTCTTATGCAGTCCTACGATTTTTAGGAATCCAAAAAACAACTGAAAAGGCTTTGTTTTCACAGTGCATAAAATGGCACCTTACGAATTCAATGGTTTCATATAATGACTCCGCCGCTAGTAGTGATTACCCACTTCCTATGAAAACCGCCGACTGAGAAGGAGTAAAGTTTGTAATGATAGTTACATATCGATCATTCAAAAAATATCAGCCAATCAGTGGAGCAGTTAAACTCTAACAGAACAAGTGCATGTCTAACAAATATCCAAAGCGATATCCTCGGTTTGCGTGGTGGGTATCATATAAGCTCCGCTTGAGGATATTCCCAGGTTCAAGGCTCACTTGAGGCTCCTAATTTTGCTTATCTCTTATCTCTAGCGTTGTGTTTCAAACCGAATTTTACGGAAGATTATGTGATTTGGGCAACTAAGAGGAACACCATATGAGACGGTCAACTATATACAATCGACCCTATTCATCGGCCATGAAAAAGGCGAAGTTGTTTGAAATGTTAATCGAATGGGCATTTTTGGCAGCAGAATTTTGTGGATTTCCAAGTAAGGAGGCACAATAACGTAGAGCGTGTGCAAAACACTTGTGTCAGACGGGCTTAAACACGCATTTCACCCAATCGGGGGCGGGTGCGTGCTCTGTCCCATGCGTTACGACGACTGCTTTGTCACCACTCCTACTTTGCAACACATCTATTTGTCAACAGCTGACTGTAAAGTGTTTTAGGCATGGGTATTCGAAACTAACATTGAACCTTGTCACCCCGACAGATGTTCGGTATTAAATATCAAACAAAATTTTTCTCATTCAACAGCATTTGGCCTCGTTAAGATGTTATAGTATAGCCAACGCTTCCGGAATGAATAAAATACGGGTTTACGTCCCGCCTGACGCATACGATTTGCACCTCTCTCTGCACCATTGGGCATACTATAACATCATGTTGCAGCTAAAAGAGGTTAAATAAAAAAGAATTCTCTAGTAAGGAACACTTGAAAATCCACACTAACTATCCCTTTTGCTACGCGGTATCATTGCAGTCAAAGCAGTAATATTTTGATATCGCCAAAGCCATTTTAGAGGGCTAGGGTCAGTCTTGCTGCTTCGCCGTTTTTTAATTGATTAATAGTAACAAATTTCAAAGATAATGTGCGAAGAGAAAAGTGCATTCTCCAGTGACTTGTAATCTGTTTGGCCACTCTTTAAAGCATCGAAATGTTAGCGGGATAAATTTATTTTTTACCTAGCTTTGTGCTACAGGCTTAATCAATGAATATTATCGACTGATGATACCAAGAGCAAAGGGAACTATGTTTATAATATATTGCTGACAGCACTTTGAGAAAAACTTCTGTAGGTGCCAACAATGCATCCGTCAGTGTAACCACGCTGAGTATCGGGCGTGATATCATGCCTTAACTTTCAAGTCCGCTAAAAATCTTAACAATTAAAAAAATCTAGAACCTAAGAAAAGTCAACGTTTCTGAGTTGACCAATCATAATAAATTCCAGAAGAAATGTGCGCAGCGAAAAAACTTTAATTCTTACTAGCGTTGTGCTGCAGTCTCAATCAATAAATATGGTCTACTGGCTATACCGAGGTGAAAGGAACTAAGTTTATAATATAATTGACATAGCGTTGCTAAAGATACCTTTGTAGCTGTCGACAATACAGCCGTTTGTAAATCCAAGCTGAGTAACGGGAGTGATCTCATGCTTTGACCTTGGAGTCCGCTAGAAACCAAAAAAGTAGAAACTCCACAGTGTCTCCACTGACATCGAACTTTATCTTAATTTGTGGGGTGGAGGCCGGAGCCCAATTTGGTTTCGATACATTGGGAGTAGGCCCATTCGTTATCGCCGTTCTTTCTCTTCATTTCCAGAGTCTTCTTTTATACCTCCATTTCCTGAACGAAAGACAAAAGCACTCAATCTGGAAAAACAGACGGTGAAAAAGAAAGTCTTAATATCAGTGTGTAAGCACCATTTTGAAAAAGCTATGCACTGGTATCAATGCATGCATTTGCAAAAAGCTCAAAGTAGCAAATCGCTAAACGATTTGGCATATCGACTCTTTGGAAATTTGAATGCTTTGGTCTCAGCACATCTTATATATGTGAGTGCCTATTCTTCTGGCATGACAGAGCACGTCGTATTGGAGTGCTCTTCTAGTACAAACAAGTGCTCTTCTGCGACTTATGATGAGTTTAGTGCAAAAATATTTCAATTTGCGATGTTGAAATGTGTCTTCTTTATGAAATCTTTTAAGCCATTGCTGCACTATACATTTGTTAGCCGTTCCCAGGCCAGATTCGCATATGATGTTACAAGCTAATACTGCTGCTTTATGTCCCACTTTGAACTGACGGTCTGACAGCGCAATTGCTTTTGGATTAACCACCATCGTCCAATAGTCTAGAATTAATATAAAAGAACTAGTAAGGAATGTATCATTAGCAGTACTATAAAGCGAGAAATGCTAATTAGGTTGATGTATAACATAACCACATGTATTTAGAGATTATATTCCTATATCAAATGGCCCATTTAACGACTCATAAACTGTAATATCTTTTTTCGCCGATTTGATTAAACACGAGTAGTCCTGGAACACGATTGTGGTGGCACAAATGGTTTCAACTCAGCGCCACGTGATAAGCCCAGTGGCCGTAAAATCTGATCCATCTAAAAATCTGATCTAATTTTCTACAGTTTAAATGAGTTGTTACACTGACTATGCTACTGCCTCTTATTAATCATGATCTCATGTGCAAAGATTCTGAGAAAAGCGTTAATTTGCTATGCATAATTAAGGGTGCTTTAGTGTATAGAATAGAGCCTCGTGTAAATAAACTGACCCTAGTGAATGGTTTGATAGGCAGATTTTCGGTGTCATTACCTTTCATCTTGTTCGTCTGCTTTCGTGTTTTCTCGACTTTTTTGCGTTAGCTTTTTTTGAGGTTGCGGTATGTCGCCTAACGAAGCTGACTTCCTCTTCCGAGGCGAAGTGTATCCAATTGGATACACGAATTTTTGAGGAACTTTTTCACTGGGATATGCTTTTTACTAATATCTTGAGTGATTGCTTGGATGCTTGAATTCGTTGATTTGAATAATGTGTTTTTTCTTGAGATCCTTTTATTATTGCGTTAAAGGAACAAAATAAATCTACGTTTCACACTTAGCATAATTTGTTTTCTCTTATGGGGCTGTAGGGGGTTTTGCTAAACTCATGGTAGCTATTCGTCAGACAAATCTCAAGAATTCTATTTCTAATACTTCTCAATACGTTAAGATAAAAGGCTTTTGGAGCGAAGAAAGAGACCACGCTTTGCACTCGGAAAAATTAGACGTCGCTCGAAGATTATTGCGGTTTCACTTTGCAGTGCGTAGTAAAGAAAAAAGTTTGCACCCATTTAGAAATAGAAAAAAAGTCTCTTCTGTAAGTTCAATGCAAAAGTCTGCAAATTGTCCTGGAACGGAGCAAAGGTTATCATATAGATAAATTTGCGAGGTTCTTGACATGCCCCCTCAAGGCGCTGATTGTCGCTGGAGCTCAGGGTCGTTAGAAAAGAGCACGCTCCGCGTTTTTTTTGTTTTGAAATCATTACCGGATTATATGCATTAGAATAGAATATAAGACTTTGATCGATCATTCTATAGGATAATGCTTTCTCTGACCCACTGTCGAGAAACCCCCTTTTCAACAACGGGCTAACTATTCCGAGTGCATAGCGTAACGTTTTTTTCGATCTAACAACGCCCTGCATCAGTTTATTTGAAAAATTCAGCATCAAAGTTGTCGAGATTTGGGCTATAGGTTCCTGCTAATATTTTAGCGAAACGCCACCGACAAAGCCCAATCGAGCGGAGAAATTAAGTCAAGTGTGAAATACAAGATTATTTTCACAGGTGCAACGTATCAAGAAAAGATTGTTATGAAGAAACAGAATGTTGAAGTTGCTAAAATTTAGCTTTTGGAATATTCACTATGAGTGCTAGAGAAAGTTTTTTTGCGAAGAGATAGGCCTTCAGAAAACTGTGCCGAAATGTATACATTCCGACTGGGATGGGTCAATGGTTGATGAGCGTTCCCTAGATTTACGCGTGTCCTCCCGTCGACATGAGCTATGTACGGGTCAAATTGTTGCTGATGGTTCATTTCGGTGCATTGATCTTTTTATCTGCACTCTATCTTTCTCATAAGGTGTTTTAATCTGCCCTGGGACACGTTAAAAAGCTTACAAAGGAGTCGACCACAAAGTATCAAAGACTTAACAATCTTATAACAAGCTAGTGAACTACGCCTAGGCAAGACTGGTTTTTATGAAGTTAATCTATAGTAGTATAGCATGAGAACAACTTGTACAAATAAGAACAAAGAAATGTTGACTCTTCAATAATTTCTATTCGGCTTGGCCACTTTTTAACACGTTGCAGCTGCACATAATCAAATCAAATCAATCAAATACGACCATTATTGTCTACAATGATGGTGAGCTCTCATACCAGTTAAGTTTTCCAGTGAATATAAATAGTCTTATGAAGAGCATTTCGAAGGAACGGTAATCTTCCGTGCATAATCCACAAACTCAAGCAAAAGCAACAGTTCAGAAAGCTTTTGTGAAAAATTCACCTACGTCGCAGTTATGTTTTCGTCATTGTTTTGTTTTTTTTGATCCACCGCACTTTTATCCCTTTTCTAGCTCTTTTTCTATTCTTGTTCCTCTTGAAACAGCTCTATGTGGTAGCGTGTGACGGTGACTTGAGGTTTCCATGGGTACTTTGTAGCGTTACGCACACACACGCTACGTGTCACTCTAAATATTGCCTCGGATACAAATACTTCTGTGGTGGCGATTTAGAAATAGAAATTATTTGATGCAAACTTGCATGCAACCAATACTTTCTAGCAATCTACCCTGATAAATGAGCTACACTTTTGATCAGTGCTGATGCATAGATAATTGAAGACTAAACAAGTTTTGTAATATGCCATCAGTCAAGTCTATTTGATAGCAAGTTATACTAATCGACAGACAGTTTTAGATGAAACCATGAATTCACTACAGTGGATGGTAGATTTGGATGCATCTTCGACTTTTCACAGACCTTTGTCAATGCAAGAGCGGTGGAGGTATTTTTCAATGGTCATGTCGATAAAATCTTCGAAATTTAAAATCTTACATGTGCCTGTTCATTGGCCCTTAAAAGTCTCCGTAAAACACTGACTTACAGTCTTGTAAATTTTACAATCTTTCCGTTTGAATTCACAGCTTTCATCGAAACTTGGCATCATTTACGACGGCACATATGTCGTTAAATATTTTGAATTGGTGCAAAATATGTGCGGTTTTCTGCAGCCTAAAACCGTGACTACTTTACTTTACTTTTGGAACAGCCGTGGAATAGTCGATGTTGAGTTTATCTCGTGTAGAATGAAGTTCATCCTCAATTTTTACGCTGATCTTATTTTTGGGCGTCAGTGTGCTCTTGAGTCATCTGCACTTTAGGTCCTTTAGCAATTCTTGGAATAAAAATGTCATTGAGCTACTTCACGATCTACATCAAACTCGGATAAGAAAATCGTTTCAAATTGTCTTCTGTTCAACATCATCTCCACTGTCTAAATTGGTTTAGTACGGATGGCGGTGGGCAAAAGAATATTCCACCTCATTTGCTGGACAACGAATTTTCATAAGAGTGTTAGTAATTATTCGATTACTTAGATCTCTGGTTCTTGAAGCGTGTTATGTGGCCGGTTCTTCAAGACATCCTTTTATAACACTACTGAACTCAAGATAAAATTGTGTTTTATATCGGCTCAGCATTCCAACCAACACTTCGCTAGAAGCACGAAAAGCATATGCAAGTGTAGAGATAATGTTTTACTATCGAGACGTTTACTGGAGTTTATTGAAAAAAGGAAAAGCAATAGTTGATCAAATAACAAACTGCACTTCACGTAGCCAAAACCGATCGGTGATCACGGCAAGCCCTGTTCCCTCACACATCACTCCATGAGTTGGCCAAAGAACACGTGCTTGTGTACGTAAGATCAGTCCTATTTTCTCTGCTGCTCTACAAAGGAACTGTCTTCCAGAAAAGCATAGCGTTCAAATCTTCATATCTTACGCTATTGAATGAGCACTCGTAGTTTAAAAAAAGCTTTGTCTTATTAGAAAAACGCGTGTGTGGAACACAAATGTTTTTGTTTTCCTCAGAACCCTAAGAGAGACTTTCAAAAACAAACGGCTTACCGCGTTAGCCATAGATTCAAGCTAACGAATGATTATTAACACTCTTCTAAAAAATTCCTCTCTAGAGAGTGAGGTCAATAATGTTTCGTTCCCCGCTAACCAGAATCCGCCCACTTATATCACAGTGCATGTTCTCAAGCCCCGTTATTGATTTTGTATGCTTAAAAATGTCGTGAGATCTGGCACGCATTGGCACATACAACATAGCATTCTGCACTTCAGATATCTATTGTCATTAATAATATTTCATATTGGAGCATATCGAAGAGTAAGTCGTGATGTACTTACCTTTCTGGGCTTTGGCTTCTCGACAACAACGTTGAAATCTGGCGCCACACGCGATGTGGTCTCGAGGCGACGCTATGTGCTACACAATTACATTACGGCTGTTTTCTAATGAAATTTCGATATTTATCGCAAATAAAAGACTTGTAGATCACAATGGAATATAAGAGATGATAGAAGAGAACCTAACAGAGCTATCTGTGGTAATAACATTGCCGATGCTCACTCAGAGAAAAGCCGCATACTCACGAAGGTTTTCAAAGTTTTAAAGTTTTTGTGGTGTTTCAAACTGTTAGTGACCATTTTTTGCTCTCTCATTCATAATAATTCATTTCGTACATATTTACATTTTGTTTTTCATGCTAACGGCTTCTCGCATTTATCCATTAAGGCAAATGAATAATAATTAATCAATCAGTTTATTCTTCTGAAATCAAAACTATGATAAAAACTTTCTAGTTTTGAAACTAGAAAAGTCAGGCTAGTGACGGAAAATGTGAAGTCTATCCATTGTTCGCCAACAATGAATCTGCACAATGGATGCGAGGTTACGTCATCAAAAACTTTCAATAGTTTTCTCGATTGCTAGTAAAATCCCGATGTTAGAATCTTTTCATTTTGAACTTTTTATTACACGCGATTGTTCTGTCCTCTGAGCACATTTTGTTGTAACGATTTTGACACTTGGCTTCCCAGTGTTTACGTCCCACGTCCCATATTGCGTTTAGGTGATTACCCTCAAGCAGACTTCATGCTTGGGATCAAATCCTGACCCCTCCTAATAATTTCTACGCAACGACATCCAATTGGTGACGTCGAACAGTAAAATAGAGACCGCCTTGTCACCCAACTGCTTTTCGATAAGTATCGTTTTTCACTAATGGGAGTATTCCATCCACCGCAAGATTTGTTTCGGTTCTTCCGTCAAACATATCGAAGCAAAAGCTTAAAACTATTACTCCTTCTCTAGGTGCTGACAGAATTGTTCTTTTCCTACACGTAGATCTTGCTAATTTACAACTAATCCATAATTCACATGCTCGAGGAAGAGTCATATACTTTTGTCTCACGGAACAACTCTGGCCGTAAAGCGAAATGTATCTATATGAATGGTTCAGTGAAGGTCTTGAGCATCAGAAATACAAGGTTAGATTGTGCACTGTCCCCAAAGACATGCTGCACAGTGCTTACCATTCGGTTTGAGATATATTGCAATATGATTCTCCATCCTTGACCACGGATCTCTTTCTTTGCGTAATCTCGCTTGGTTAACCGCAAGTGCACACGGAGCGGCTCCAGGTGGTGGACAGGGAGATTAAATGCAAACCAAAAGCGGACGTGTGCTTCACAGAGACGCAGGTGGATTCAGGAGAAGAACTCTCTGATTCTGCAGCGCGGATTTGATAAAACTCTAATTCTCCGAGTCAAATCGGCCATGCAATCAAGCTGTTGGGAAGTACAAGGGACTCTCTTAGGAGTCGCCTCCAGCAAATAAGCTCCTCCCGCTCCTCCGAGAGAGACTGGCAAGCCCACTCGTAAGTAACCAGCTTCCATATTTACGACCTAGCAAGCTATACGTTAGGTATAAAATGCTAAAAAACAGTGACAAATATGGGCCATATTTCCCTGACCCTGAAAGAGCCCCTGGTACCGTAGCGCCAGGTAGGACGAGTGCGGAGAGGCTGTTAAAATCTCGGAAACGAACTAGGCTGCCAAAATCGAAACCGACTAAAATAACGACTGCACCTATGATGCACGAACAGCTACTCACGAGTGCGCTGTAGAAGATGAATTTATTCAATCATGAAGGATAAGGTACGACGTCAATGGCCTGGCTGAGACCAGATAACGCCATCCTTTTTACGTTGTTCGTGACACCAAAGAAGATCTGTTCCTCGGAACATGAGATAGCAGAGGTGTCGGCGGCTTTGGCGCTGGCATCCTCGTCAAATCGAATTTGACCGTGAACAGCGATTCGTTTTGAACAACTAACAACCCGAACCGGAGGGGTACGGTTGAAGCGATTTGATTCTATGCCACCCATGGTAACTCACAATTCCAAAAGCTTTACACTCGGCGAGGGACGTGGCAATTTCCCAATGGAGGGTACCACAACGAAAAAGACTACATCTTAGTGTATCGAAGGTTTCGCCTCTCTCACTGCTGTTTCTAAGTTCTACACGGAGTCAGACCATTGCCTCATTCGCGCAGCGTTCCATTTTTTGAGGAGAGAGAGAAAGCCGTTAAAATCAAATAACGAAGTTTTTAAAACTACCACACACTGTAATATATTAAAATCATTGGTCGGTTCTTGGGAAGATACCGTTGTCGACCACATCGACGAAGAACACGATCGGCTCGCTGAATATATTCACGTTAGCGCTGTGAAAGCCAAGAGTCCTAAGGTCACGAAGAGACGCTTGATTCTGCAGACACTCAAGCTGACGCGTCAACGTGGAATCTCACGAGATACAGGCAACCGAAACTTAAGTCCGAACTTACAAAACGTGCATAGAAGCGATAGAAGAAGACCTAAAAAAGGGGCAAGCAGCAGTTGTGCCAGAAGGAGTAAAAGCTGAGGAGAGCATTCGCAAAGCCCAGCGAGGCTTCGTCAACTATAAGGCCAAGGCGATTGCACTCCGATGACCTGACGGGGCACTTACAGCTTCGAGAAGGGCTATGGAGAAAAGCATCCGTCAATATTACTTGGATCTCTTCGCTGGCCATGTCCTCTTACCGTCATATAAATTGAAAGAGGACGAATATGTCGCTCCACCAGTCCTCCCTTCCAAAATCGGACATGCTATATCGTCGGTGAAGAACAGAACAACACCCGGTCCAGACAGGATTAGACCAGAACATCTGAAGACTCTGCCGCCAGTTCTCATTGACACTATGGCTCTGCTCTTCACTTGCTACCTGTCATAATGCAAGGTCCCTAATCAATTGAAAACCAGCAACACCATATTGTTCTTCAAAAGGGGAGACTTTCACAACAAAGGCAATCATCGCCCAATCCGTCTGCTGTCCTTTGTTCATAAACTCTTCACATGACTCATCCGGAAATGCAGTGACAGGACACTGGATGAAGGACAGCCATGCGCGCTAGCAGGGGTTTGAAAAGGGTTAGGAACGGATGGGTTTTGAATGCACCATTCATGCTCCACGGAACGATAATCTCCGAATGCCCCAGTTACGTCTATCTAGGTCGTGAAATCAACGTGATGAACGACCCACAGTTGAGCAGAAAGAAACGGACACCTTGGGGAAAATTTAAGAGCATCGAAGATGTAGTGAAGAAGACTAGGAACATTCGACTCCATAACCACCTTTTCGCCTCAACAATTTTTCGTGGCCTAACGTATGCAGCAGGAGCCTGGTGGTTACGTCAGCAGGATGACAGATCACTTGAAGTTATCGAACGCGCAGTCGAAAGGTCGATGCTAGGAGTATCGCGTATCTCGCAAATGAGAAAAGGATCCAAAGTTTCTGACTTACATCAACGATCGAAAATCAGAGACGCCGTTCTACACGCCAGGATGTCGAAAGTAGGGTGGGCCGTACAAGTGATGCGCTTCAACTATAACCGATGGACGAGAGCCGTTACCGATTGGATTCCTCGGTACATCAAGCGTTCTACAGAAAGACCACCGACCCGTTGGTCCGATTTCTTCACGAAAGCTATAGAAGAAAGATATGATTCTCAGCGAGTTCCTAGAGCGAGGAGGACCCACTGGGCTACTCTTGCACGCGATTCGAAAAATGGAAGAGTTGCTGGTATCTGCTCGAGTCAGTCGACGATCAACGGTAGGACACTAATACAGGTGACAATTTGGAATGGGAAAATATCGAAACTTAGAAGTGTGCTTCGAAATCTCCCTAGTTCGATTAGTCGACTTTTTGACTAGGTCTTTTCGATCCCGAAAACTTTAGCAGCAAAGCAATAAGCACCAAATTTCCAATATAGGAGTAACGAAATCGCTTAATCAAACTATTTATACTATATGCCATCAGCCTGAACGTATTTCTGCCATTTGCTAAGTAATCAATCTGATCGCTTTGTGCAGCATTTTCGGTGCTTTTTTGGAACCAAATTTCTTCATACTCACCGTATCATGGCTGCTCAACGAAATTGTTGCCGCAATTTTCTGCGTTACAGTACGAAATGAGCCGCCATAACGCAGACCACTTTTGAGAATATCATCCGTGCATAGGCTCAAGGATTTATGCCCAGGCGAACGGTGTTACGACTACTTGGTGAGTATCGTGCTGAGAACATTGACCTGGATGACCAGCTACGTTCCAGATGTTCACGCGAAGTTGATCGAAAGGCCGTCATCGAGTTATTGAAGAGATTTCGACACTGATTATGGGGTGTTGACAGACGATTTTGAATGTGGTCATGCAACAATAACACTGCCAAAAAGCAGTAAAAGCATGTAAATTCTTGGATGCAAATAAGAACAATGACTATCGAATTATCTGGGTTCATATAACGATTGACTAACCCGACCAAACATGTTAAAGGCTGATAGTGATAGCTAAGCAAGAGAGGTATTGAAGAATGAGACGTATGTAAGCGGTAGCCTCGATGATGTGGTGTTTGCGCGTTCCGCCGGTATGGGTGAAACTCATGTATCGATCCCGTCTGAGGTCGAATTCCTGCTCATTACTCAACTCTCTTAGCCAAATCAGCAAAGTATTGAAAGCAGCAGGCTTAGCCAAGTTTTTGAAAAGCTTCAAAGCACCGGAACATAAAATTAGACGTCATCCAGTTAGGAACAAATTCGATATTAGGTGTCGTAGAGGGGGTGTTAGAGATCTTGACACATGGGTTATGCCAATTTTCCCTACATATTCCAATTTTAATATATTATAGAAAATTAGTTCTACTCGCTAGTTCTTTCCAGTTATTGGAATAGCTTTTCAACCATTTATGTTTTCTTCTAAGAACACGTAGCAAGAAAACTCTGGTAGTCGAAAAAACTTCTATATGATTAAAGGACATACTTCCATTTTCAATTTGGAATGTCGGTGTTGTTCGATTTTTTTCTCGACTTTTATTGCGTAGTCTTTTTTGCATCTTTTCGATCATGAACTCCGAAGAAATTGAACTAAATCATTGTACTTTGAAATTTCACACAATTTACTAAGTACTTGTACACCTTGTCGAAACCTCCTTCACTGAGTAGATTGACGACGACACACTTTGCTTTGCTGGACTCGATTACTGTACCCTAAACAATTTTGACCAGTGAGGGTTATATAACGTTTCTTACGAGTTATAATGATAAGAAACCAACCGGTTCGATTCCAAGATCGTCTTCCTCCTCCTCGCTCATGTGTGATTCAGCTAATAATGCTCTATCAAACTTTGTTAATGCTTTTATATTGGAGTTAGACATAACAAGTTAATGTTGATGATATTGCGCTGATTTCAATACTTATCTCTAGACGTTGTCCAAAATCACTTCTCTCATGATATTTTTCGTTCAATCTCATTTAAGTGATTAACCATATCACAGGGGTTGGAATTCGTCGAAATGCTGACAAAACGAGAGCAAACCTAAATTTACAAGATTTTTTTCTATTCTTTAGTTAAAATGACATATTGTACAACCTGATTGTTGGTGACTTATTTCACTGTTAGGGAGGAAGTCCTTGACAGAAGCGATGGTTCGCTTCCCAACTGGACAAGTTTTTCGTTGATTATTCGGAATAGCTGTCATCGTCTTTCTCATAAATTATTGCTCGCATTATCATGGCTTTTCCTTTAAACAGAGGAGATTAAAACTACTCTCACAATGTAACTACTACAGTGGATGAATCAGTGGAGACAAATGCTCTAGCCGACTATGCATCGCTTCAAGAAGGTGGCGGCCGTGTGACAAACGGCCTTCATGATACCATTTCAGTTTACAATAATATATAAATATATATAATATATATTTATATGTGTTTTTACGTTCATCATTATGTTAGGGCAGCACCGGTTTCACATTGTTCCTTCATGTCAAGTGAGATTACTCGCTCTAATGCGCTTTATTCAACATTATTCTTTGTCACACGTCACGCAATATATACAAATATATTAGCTTGGTGGGAGAGTATTCGAGGCCTGTGCGAGATTGAAGTGCAGCGTTTATTATTGAGATCTATTTTCTATATATCATGGTTTTTGTTTTCAATGTTTCTTGAGACTACGCCTGAACTTCAATATGACTAATAGTTTTTTTTTTGAGCAGTGCTTGTGATCTGATGTCTGCACTTATGCAATGCAATAACGTGTTTCGGCATTGCGCCCTCATCAGTTGCACGGAACCTTTTTGTTCAGTCAGTTCCTCGGGGATCTGCCTTTGGGATCTCCCGAGGTAATCTCCGAGGAACTGACTGGACAAAAAGGCACCGTGCAACTATTGAAGCTGCAACGGCGGAACACGCGTATTGCACTGTACACTCTAACAGACCACATGCATAGCTCAATAATAACTATAAATTATTTTCAAAAATAATGTGGACTTGTTATATGTATTTACATGCGCATTTCTCGCTTTACTTTTGTTGCGAATAACGTATCACGTGCTGTATAATTGAAGAAATTCTTTTTATTCAACCGCTTTGTTGGTGATATGATGTTATAAATATATATTCAATAATGCTGAGTGATAACAAAAGTCTTAAGACGTTCGTCTTGCAGAATGCTATGATCAATCATTCTAACCATTATCGCCATTGAAGCAAATTTACAAAAGTTCTTCGGTCTCAACACGGTTTGGAATTTCAACTGCTTTGAGAAAAACAAGCTCAAAATAGGAATAAATATGAGCATTATAAGATATAGATTACTGGACCCAAAAGTAGGTATATACAGACAGTCGCGAATAGTTGAGCAACGTAGATAATTTTTTATAGTCACGCTGGCTCTTATTCTTTATCATGAGAAATGCAAATGGGCTGATGACATATTTAGGCCCTTCATAATGTCTGTTTTGGAACTTATAAACTGTTAGACACGTGTTGCAGCCTTTCCGCCTTGACACTTGCACGATGCTTTAGTTTGAGTCAATTCTTTCCAAGGGGATACACCTCTTGCATAAAAAGGAATGGACGACAGAGATGTTACACTGCACGTGCACGGTGATAAATTACTTTACACTGCAAAGATAAGAAATCACTACACGTCCAGTGATAAGATCTCCCAACATTATGGTGATTAACAGCCGATTGCTCAGGGCTGATAAATATGATAATACCTTTGTATTCAACTAAATTTGTGTGTAGTGGCTATATCGTCTTTCAAGATATTGGCTCAAACGAAAGGCACCGTACTGATGAGGCTAAAAGGGCGAAACACGTGTCTGGCACTTTATCAGTGCTCTAACAGACCTTATGAAAATCTAAAAATATGCTACCACAGCAAATTTTATTTTACCAAAGAGTCAAAATCAGCCGAATGCAAAGAAATGTGAATAATTTCAAAACGATCCAATAACGGTTCATATGATTTATTCCTGACGTCGGCCTTTTTCTCAGTACTTATTTGAGTACAAGCATTGCTCTGATTACTGGAACAATCAATATACACAGAAAAGTTGAACATGTCATTAGATTACGCAAGAGTTATTCATAATCTATTGTTTATGGGGCTTGAGTCACCTTCTGCTAACAGTGGCGACAATTTAATCGTATTCACCTAGATTCAACTTTTGAAGTGGTCAATTTGAACGCATAGCGACCGTTTGCAATTCAACGGACTTTAGAACGTTTCTGTAATGAATGCTGTGTATATCAGCTTGACAGCCAACCCAAAGTAGATTAGTTTAGTAAGGACTTTACAAGGGCAACTCTTCTGAGCACGAAGTAAATCACAGAGAACTTCGACTGGAACAAGCATTGACCGGTAGTATGGCAATCTATTATCTCTAGGTTATTGAAACACGAGGTTGTCATGAAACTATTATTTGATTAGCGTCACGGTGCTCTTATATTTTTGAGAAGCGGATGCTGATCTGATTGAATTATCCACAGTCAATCGTTTGCAAAAGTTACGTATTTTCAAGTCCTATTGGACTATTATTTGCATCACATAGAGCACGGACCCACATTTTGCTTTATCCGAAAGTGCGTGCTGAACCGTTGCACTATCGATGCCCGTTTTGACATTACTCTTTCTAGGCTACAACACGTCATGTGTCAACAGTCAACCGTCTACGGTCTGGAGTAGACAGTCGCTATCGACATTGAACTAACAGTAAACCCTTGTCAACGGTGAAAATCGTGATGTTACGATTATCTCAACTTTATGTTCAGTATTGAACAAGCTACATGATTTTCGGGTGCGTTGAATAATTATATACTTCATCCCCTTATTATTATTTGAGCAACATGTCATGTGGTCCGTCAAATAAGCTGACTTATGGAGCCCGATACACGTGTTTCAGCCTTGACGGTCTCATCAGTCGGGCGGCACCCTTCTCATCTTTTGCCAATCCTCTCGTGCCGCTCAGTTTACTGTACTAAGAGTAGACCATGACGAACATTTCACACTGTATGTCAGGTGAGATTTTCACCGAACTCACAGTGTTGTGCACTCGATTCCTCTTGGCTGATATTGTTAATATAACATACTTTTCATTTTAAGTATTTTTTAAGACCACGCTCAGATTCTAACATATCTCGCAACTATTATTTTAGCCAACATGTCAGCACTGTCTGTTCGGTGATAATCTCAACTGACATACAGTGTAAAATGTTGTCGTCTCCTAGTCTTAGGTTAGAGGACTAAGCACCCCGAGAGAAGTGACAAATAGGGGAAGGGTAGCGCCCTATTAATGAGACTTTCGATGGCGAAAGACGTTTATCTGGCTCAATAAGTCAGCCCTTATAACAGGCTACATGACATGTTGGCTCAAATAATAGTTACGAGAGATTTTATAATTCGAGCGTGGTCTTGAGAAAACACTCAAAACGAAAGGTATTATATATTTTATATGCAATAAGCGTAGTTTGTCGGTATGGTGTGAAGAAGTGGGTTCAGTGTCGATAACCATTATTCACGAAAAACCGTTGACGGTTCGCTGTTGACAGAAAACGCGCTGTAGCGTAGAAAGAGTGCTGCCAAAACTGGCGTCGGTAGTGCAACGGTTCAGGACGCGCTCCCGAATAGAGTGAATAATGGTTGTAGGCTCGAATCCCAATTGAGACAACCGTTTTTGCGCAACACTTTACATCATTGGGTAAATTGTAACATCATAACACCGCGAACGGCGGTGAAGTTAAATGAATTCTAAAATTTTTCCTTATGCTAATATTGCTCTTTGCAGCTTATCAATAGCTTGAGAAGTAAAGACTTTTATTCCACGCTTTGTTTCGAAAATCTCGTCATGGTACACGTTAGTAACTGGTGCGGAATACCTCTGACTTTAAGGCTTAACAACAAACTATTCGAGCTCTGCCAAGGATTTATGGAAGCCCCTTAGTGAAATCTGATTTAGGAAAATTTTATTGCTTCCAAGAGAATAATTATTTGGCTCTCATATGTTAGAAGGCGAGAAATTTTTATCGACATCGGACCAAGCTCTTTCATAGGAGTGTTAGAAGTCATTCAAAAGCTCAAGCCTCCAGCAACTGACCCAAATAGCCAGTTTTTCGAATCACCCCTCGCTGATAATTCACTGCACAGTAATCCTACCTTATAGTACTAAAACTCGTTCGATTGTGTAAGTTTCGAGGAACTCAAGAATGTGTTCGCTTTTTGGAAAGCTCGTTTGATAGCACCATAGAGTTAAGAATATTTGTGCTTTACAGCTTGAAGGAAAATGCTCTTTCTCCAGACTCCACAATAACTATCAATAGCGTAGGCTCCAATGATTCTGATGCTGAGCATATTTTCCTTCAAAGACCGTTTACTGCAGTGTAGCACGGATAATAATATGGAGCTTCACATATTTGGCGTCCTTGTTTACCGGCCAACTCACAGCAAGGGAGGACGATGGGGAGAGCGATGAACACAAGCTGGATATGCAGAGATCAACTTGTTCTCACGTGCACTTTTTCTCCACTTCGAAAGGAACTCCATATAAAATTGATTGCTCCGATACTATGACTTGACACAACCATATGCTTTTTGCCTCCAGCGAATAATGCGCGTTAGATGAATGAAGGAGCGAAAAGTGTGGTATATAATTTTTTTTTGAATTTTAAAGCGCTATAAGAGTGCTCTCTAAAAATAAACCATATGAGGATGTAGCCAGAGACCTAAGCTTTCGAATGATTGTTCAGACTCTCATGGAAAGCTCCTTACCAATAAATGACATCAAATATTCATTTGCTGCAGATCAAAATGAAGTAACGATTATTTCTTAGAGGGCGCATCTTTAGCATCAACATTTCCCAGTTTAGTTATAATATTTTTCAAAACGAAAGCTACAATCTTAAGAAAAATTGTACTTCGATACTTTATTATATATTGCTAACGCCTACATTAGGAAATTGCAACGCAAATACACATTTGCACAATGCGCAACTAAATGAAGGAATTTACATTGGAGAGGACTTCCCTCCTATCGACTGTTCTGAAATCGCCTTCGGAGGAAAATTAAGGGTGGGCCTTTTTTAATCTGCGATTCTAATAGATCAAGTGCTAAAGTAACCTACGCACAAAATTCGAAAACCTTTGGAACAAATCGCTAGATCAGCTTCATCACAAAAACACCACAACACCTTGAACGAAAGCTTTAAAAGTTAATCTAACATCAGCAATGTGCTAGATCAATCAAGGGTCACTAAGTTAGGAGGCATGACTCCTCCCGATAATGCGCGCTCACTCTTGGAAATGGGCCCAGGTTTTTTACCAGCGCTGCCCAGTTTTGAGAAAACCCTGTGCGGTATCGCATGCAATTTGATAGAACTTCAAGACCGACTCCGCTATAAGGTCAGAGTAGAATCATCCAACACGCACTAGCAACAAGACCCAGTGGCAATACCCGACACCACTTCTCCTCGAGCGTTCTTTAGGCAGCAAGACCCCAATAGCAAAGTTAAAAACCAATTTTCGAGAATTTTCAAACGGAACTCTTAGAATCCTCAATAACTACCTCGGGAATATGTTTATTTCCAACCTAACATCAGCGCAGAAAAGCGGCACGAGACAGATACGAGAGCTATTTAATTCCAAAACAATTGGACTATCAGTCAGTGACAAGGGAGGAGAGTTTGTGTAATTCCCAATCAATTAGATATTGCGATAACAAAAAAGCATCTTGAAGACACTACACTGTATCGCCCATCATCTGATATGGAATTCCAAAAACGATATCGAAAACTGAACCAAGAATGAGTAAAAATAGCAAGTTCGGCTGGCTTAAAACCATGCGTCATCTTTCAACTAAAACTTAGCCCACCATCATGCCTCGTCATTTACTTACTTACTAAAACTCATAATTTGGTATGCACTGATGATCTTTTGTCTACTAATCCGACAAGTTCCAAAGTTAGACTCATCATCAGTTGTGTAGGCGGGCCAGCTGATAGGATAACGTGGTTCTTAAACGTAATACTAGTCCAATTACTAAAACACATTTCAGCCTATCTCACCAACACCCAAGTGTTCTTAGACCGCCTGCGTAGCGCGTCCCCCAACAACTCGTACGTAATGGATATGGCTTCTCCATCCTTCAGGTTATGGCTCTCTTAAAAGAGTGTTTCAACTGTTCAATCTTTAGATGGTGCGGGAACTATTTTGCTTAAATTAGAGGGCTGGCAATGGAACAACGACTAGCGCTAACACTTGCTGTAGTCTTTACGTCTAAGTGGAAAACCCAATAATAGATCTCCGGCCATTACTCAAGCGTAGGCACATAGATGACTGCCTTGTAGTCTGCTCAATTCAAGAGGAGGCGGACAAATGTTTCGAGCTGCTGAACAGTCAGTAAGAATACACAAATTCTCCCGTGAGAAATCGAAAGAAAATTATCTCCCATTTTTAAACGCTTAGGTCAACCTGTCCAAAACTCCTAGAACACAAAATGGTACCGAGAGCCAAGCAACAAGAACATCTTAGCTCATATAAGCCTATCAGCTCAGCCTTCCCACATATAACGCGCGCTTATGAAAAACATGTTCCGAACAGCAACAAATGTGTGCACAGGAAAGGAACATAAGATAGAATCTTTAAGCTTGACCCGAAAAATAGCAAAAAAACAGCCAAAAATAGCCGAAATAGCCATGGCTATGATACAGTAACGACAAGTCTGGCGAAATTAAGGCTCCTTTTCGCCTGCCTTTATCTCTAATGAATGAAGCACAGCTTTTAAACGCTGACTAAAAGTGCAGATTTGGAGAAATGGGTAGCAGTAGTTGAAATACCTCCAGAAACACTAAAGCGCCCATTAGTTTGCAACCGACTAATGACCACCTCTGCGAAACCAACGATTGCAAAGTTTGCCCAGGAGGCAAAGACGGCGACTGTATGAAATCGGGCATGATTTACCTAATCTCTCGCGAGGCATGCGGCGATGAGTACATTGGCGAAATGGGTGGACCACCATTCCTAAGTGTAAAAGAGAGCGTAGTCGGATTGCGCAACTCTGATCCAAAAACTCCACTAGGCATGCATAGTGCCCAAAAACATGCAGGAGTAATGTTCAGCGTCAAATTTCGCAATCCTCGCACAGAATCAAAATCATTTGCACGTAAAACCTTAGTGGCCTTTTGGCTACATAGCAGAGGCCTGAAAATGAACCGAAAAGAGGAGTGCCTCGTAATCACGCGTAACCTTGAATCATACCTTAGGCTAATCTTTCCAGTCTGAATTGGGCACAGCCCACTGATGCACTAACCTTAAGCGGCTGGTCTTCAGTGAATAATTGATAGATCCAAACTTCAAAACGGTGAGTGTTTTAAGATGAAGTTTTTACTATGCGATCTAAATTTTATTTTTAACGTTTACTGCTGGGTTATAAGGGTTTTGGCTTAATGAATTGTGCGTCAATGTGATCTTTCCAGGTTCTGAAGAAGGCGACCCTCGAAACGTTTGCCATCTCTATACTCAAGCTGCATTACTAACTGTATTGTTGTATGCATTGTTAATATTCAATAAATAATATCAATAACACCTCGGAACGGCTAAACAAAGGAGAATGTTTTGTAGAAATCGTTGTACATAGTTGATAATGTTGTTGCGAGATCTTAGTCTAACTCGCAAAATGAGACATAGTAATATCTTCTATTATCGTAGAACTTCAGTGAGACTTGTTACCGTGTGGACATGGTTTATGCCATCGAATTTAGTCAAAGATTCTCTGCTTTCGCACGGTTATCCCTTGCTTAGTGTTTGGTCAATCCTGTTTCAGATGATGTGAGTGAAGAATTTATGGGCACAAAAAGCAAACGAAAAAGGGTTGCCATTGTTGTGATTTTTCTTCTTGAACAAGAGTACAGTCTTCTGTAATGTGTGACGTAGTGGTTCAAGGCGCCTTGCGACACACACGTGGCCGATCTACCAACGATTATGGTTTTATCACGCGCTCAAGACTCATCAAGCCTTCTTCTTCTCAAGGCTGGCGAATATGTAGCAACTTGTTCGAGCGAATAAGAACACTGATTCGATTCATCGTTGGACCACCACGAGTCGTCGTTAAGGGCCGATATGTAGTTGATCACTACAATTAGGCTAGAACAAAGTCTAATGCATGACAAATTCTGGAACGAAGAAGTGGTGGAGTGGATTGCTCTTTTAGGAACTGATTAGCGGCGGGGTTATATCCTTTCTCTAACATAGTCTTGTTAGTTCTCCAATGACTACGAAGCTTGCATTTTGGCAGGTGGAGCTATACTAACCAGAGGCTCTCCGAAATCTCTGGTCTTATAATTCTTTGGACCAAGTGTAGCTCGATTCTTCTTCGACGAAACAGTATGGCGAATTCTAGAACGAAGAAGTGGTGAAATGACGAAATCATCCTTTCTTAATTTGTATGGACGTAGCAGGGCGCTTTGATCATAACTGCAGCGTTTCTCTTTCTCAGATCATTGTATCCCTCTTCTCTGCAGCTTTCATAAGTTCGGAAATGAGTTGCTAGTTCCCTGCTGAACTCCTTTACTGGCGTATCAGCTCGAGCATTTCGGGGGCAAATTTCTTCTAGAGACTTTTGGACTCTTCGATTCATTATCTCTAACAATAAGATGTTGAATAGATTAGTCACATTCGCTGTCGATATTCTTAATCTATTAAGACTACGTGTACCATGCATGATACATTCGCCTTTTCGTAGTTTCCTCGTCGGCAACAGATTCTTAGCACTTATTCGATGGCGAAAAATATTGCGGTTCTATTACTATACTCAGTTTTTTGAAGCTCTTTAACTCAGTAATTCGTGGCAACAAGGAGAATACTGCGTGTGTTTTTTCCATTGAAGTGTATAGTGTATTTTGCACTCGTGTTTCATGGCTTTTTTCACCAGGCAAAGTCCTTTTACTGAACTTATAGTAGCATTCGGTAGCTCAAAAAAACGATGACTCTAACTTCAACTTTATTTTTGCATAATTTCTAAATGAAACTTTTATTGCCCTGTAGTAAGAACGGACAGAAATTGCATTTCACTTCCAAACGCTTTATGTGCCCCCCCCCCTACTATTTGCGCTTGGCTTTTTAGCAGAGTTTGAGTAGTCGTTCGACAGCTTGAAAAATGTGAAGTCTAAATATGGATTTGAGCTTGAAAATTAATCTTTTAATGCGCTTTAGCAGCGCAGGGCCTACGAAGCGGTACTGCAACAGAGGTTTGGTAAACAAAGGAAGGAAAGCATTTGATTGCGAAAAAATAGACATGATAACGACCGGCCAGTTTCGGAATAGTACGACTTGGATGAGAGAGTAATGGCGGTTTCGGTTTCTTCGATATCTGGGCTCATAACACCAGGCAACCCTGCTTAGAAACGAGGCTTAGCATTTGAGTGGCGTGTCTTAGTTGCTGGATGACTATTTAAAAATTTTTCTAAAAACTGCGCCTGACGGTGAAACCGCGAACAGATGGCATACCATGGAAATGAGGCAGAGGAACATAAAACCATTGTTGTTGGGATGGTTTATAAAAGGGGACCTAAAAAGGATATTAGTTCCGTTGCTACTACAGCACAATAAGAGCTTTGATCGTTAATAAAATTCGTAGCGAGAGTTTCCGTTTCTCAAGCTATTAAATAACTACTGAAACATTAATGAAAATGCTTTCTAATTTTGAAAGTCAAGCAAGTAGACTGCAAAGTACATTATACAGTCGGAAGAAGTAACTATCTCTTCCTCTCTACAGCTCACTAAAAAAGCGTTAAGAAATTGCTTACTGAAAGTAGCACCATATAATATTTTTCTGAAAGTTATACATAGTGGAAATGTATTTTCGAACTACACTCCAACAATATCGTCAAAGAAATAAACAATAAGAAGTGAAAAGGCGCTGTTTCCTCATTGATGCCGCCTTCATATTGAAAAGTGGAAGTTTCTAGGATACGCTGCAATTCTTTTGCTAAGAGAGATCATTACAGAATGCTTTTCTCTAGCATGTTTTTTTACCACGAACCGCCAATAACATTTGAACTTGGCCGTGCAAATAAAATCAGTCAGGTACGAATTTCAAGAGGCTGACCAACTTTTCAAAATGTGCGACATAATAACTTCTATTAGCCCCAACACTGATCCCTCTAATTCTTTCTATTCCCAGCTTAATTTCCCGTTGCTAACATCTTTTTCTTAGATTGTACAAACCTATTTATGCTCCTCTAGCACTTTTCCACAGTGAAGAAAACGCCTCCATTAAAACGTCGCAGATTATATACAGTGTCAATGACACAAGAGTTTTTTCCAGATAATCTGAGGCTGGCGATCAAAGAAGTCGGGGAGCTCACTTTTAAGTTGATTGTAGTCTTTAGATTTTTGCTCTCGCGGATATTGTCTCAGAGTACGTGGGAGATAATAATTTGATAGAGCAGCATGAGGACTACACGGGTAATGTGATACCGTGGTCCAGCACATTTTTCCCGAAATGTGGTCAGTTGAGCAATATCACGACGAGCGTTATCCTGGCGAAGAAACATTGAGTCTACGGACGCTTCTCTAGTGCTCCTGCTGTGAACTATTGAAGTTGCTCAGTGTAGAAGGCATCGATTTTTTTGCATTTGATCGATTATTTCTAAAATAGCATGTCTCGTCAATTTTAGGAAACCGAGAGCGTCATTTTTCAAGCATACAATTTGGGTTTGGTTGAGCTGCCCGATCGCAAAGCAGCCAGCAGGCGTGGAAAGTGTGTTCATCGTAGTATGACAAGATCGCTAACATATACAGCCTTTTGGCATTGACCCTGTTCTAAATAGGAGATACTGACGAAAACATTAACGCGAACGAGATGGTGAGGCAGCCGAATATATGGCATACTGTACATTCTCTTGACTAGTCCTACGTCCTTGAAAGGTGCACCGGACATTTATTCATTCTCTACGCCGTAAGTTTAGCATATGAGTAATTGCGATCAAATTTACAGAGCTCAAGCTAGCCGACGATGAAATCGAAGATGTCCATGGTAGTAATCCATGTATAATAACTCGACAACGGTTGGAATGTTCCAGTTGCTATTTGGTCGGCTTATTCCTTCTACTCATTTCCTTTTCTACCCTCGTTTGTCTTTAGGAAATAAAACTCTGCTTCTAATTTCCATCTAGAAAGAGAATAAAGAATTGGAAGATTTCTTTCAGAATAGGACTAATTTTGCGGATTATTGTGACTCGCTCTACTTCGCAAAACATTCGGTGTTCACTTGAAGGTGAGCTGAATTGCTCTGTTATAACTGATCATTTAGTTATTGATTTTGCTGGCTATGTTCAGTGTATATATTGAAGTAAATTTGAAAAAATTACAAAGCTCATTTACGACGCAAGACCTGAGCACTATAAATCGCTCTTGTAAAAAATATGGTCTTGGACATTTGTGGTGTAGTATTATCGATGAAACGAGAAACTCAATAGTCGTTGTTTTTTAGGTGATATGTGCAAAAAAGGAGGGTAAGACCACCGCGCAGTTTCCACATAGTACAGCAATACTTTCATGCCACACTGTAAGCGATTTCTTTACCGAACAACAAGAATATCTTTGTGGTTGTCAAAGAATGAGTTGCACTGTACCTATCCATCATCATCCGGTGATTTTTTTGTACCAACGGCAATGTATTGCATTGCTAAAAATGCGAAGAAACATTACTACATGACTACTACCACTGCTATCTACTACTACTTCTTTTAATCATTAGGAAAAATGTGCATTGTGTGCGTTTGTGTACGCGCGTGTGTGTGTTAGAGGGTGAGAGGGAGAGAATGTGAGAGAGAATGAGAGAGAGAGAGAGACAGAGAGAGAGAGAGAGGGAGACGAACTCGTTTCACCTAGGCTATCCGTCAAAAAAAAAAGAACAAGCTCATGAAGCTGAGCATTTCTAACCACTGCGTTAGGGTTACTGATATATGAGTCCAAATATAATTATGAACATACCATCCGGCAGGAAGTCGTTCTCTGTTCTGTATTTTGTAGGACTCGAGTCGCTTCTATAGTCCAGAATCAGAGAACTTCTCAGTGCTCTTCTAGATCGGTGAAACTCTTTCGACATGGCATCTTAAATAATCGCATGTACGGTTGCTCTTATATTCCCCTCTTTAAGAAGTAATTTTTGATTTCTGCAGTATTTCTAGTAGCTTCAAAAACGGTAAGAGCATGTGATACCAAGAAATCGCACATGTGTATGAATGTCCATGATTTGAAGAGCACTCTACGTTCTGTCTCCACAAAAACATGTGATTATGGTGCATTCCAAATTATTGAGAACGGTAAAAATTCAATCAGCGACAGTGAATCTCTGTCGATAATAGCGCAAGGCAATGAAAGAGGGTGAAAGAAATGCTGTGATCACTTATTTGGGATTAGGACGTAATCGTATCACCCACAAAATATAAATGCAAATTTGTCCACACTATATATGAGTGCGTTCATATACATATATATAGAAATATACATATATTTTGCATGCGTATAGATACTATCTTTATATGCAAAAACTTACAATAGTTCGGCCCTGTAGTGTAGGCCTTTGTAAAGAGTGAAATCCGCTTCAGTAGACCAATTCTATAGGAGAATCACACTTGGTGGTGTCATTTATACGCGATAGTTGTTATCCTTATCACCCGGTGGTGCTAGTGACATGTTCATATCAGGTAATCCATCCCAGAGCAGATATCATTATTATCAACTAGCACCAAGCATAGTGATTTTATTGCGATCCATTTTTCTTTAGCCTCGGCACTACTCTCTTAGAATCACTCCGCATTTAATTACTTAAAATTACGTGGTTGCTTATACCATATCGATAACCCATAATGAACTGGTAGAAAGAAGACTGATTGAGCCTTCTAAATATTGCCCCTCAAATATTAGTAAAATTTCTTCTCATAAATTGCGACAATGTAGAATAAGATTTTTTAAAAACTATACACATATAATGTGCACACATGTTGTTTTACGTCGACTACGGACTCAAGGTTAGCTCATAGCCGATGGTCGATAATCTCTTGGGCAACTAAAAGATACGAAAGCGAGAAATCAACAGAATTATAGTAGGAGTTTTTAGTATTAGTTCATCAGCGTTTTGAGTAGACTACCGGTTAATATTGGCTGCTGCACTACGCAGCTCGGCCACATCGCTTACATTAATTAGGAATGCCTGATAATCACTATTTGAGCCACGCATATCACTGGTCTGTCAATGAGGGCTGATTTATAGAGCCCGATACACGTGTTTCAATCTTGCGATCTCGTCAGTCGGGCAGTTACTCTTTCTCGTCTTTTGCTAATCTCTGTGGAAGCTCCAGTCCCCACACTAAGGTTAACGACGACGAACGTTTTACACTCTATGTCCAGTGAAATTTTCACCGAACACAGAGCGTTGTAAACTTGAATGCTCTTGGCTAATATATTCAGTGTCCTTATGAAAACTCTCGAAACGAAAGACATGATTGATTAGGAATGTTCTTCTGTTCTTATTAGGCGGTATAGGGGAGAGGAAACGTTGTGGAGTGCCAACGTTACCGAGTGGTTATGCTCGTAGTGGGCGGGCAAGCGGACGATCCGAGCAGTCCAACACTCTCCAGCTGGCAGGAGTTTTACGAAACGCCTCAGCCAGGCTCACCTTGAGATTTTAAGGAGGTGTTCTTAGGCAATATTCTACAACGTTCAAGAACAGGACAAAAAATAATTCATTTGTCAGAAGTTTTGCAATTCGCACAAACAAAAAAAGACTGTGCGACAGATAAAATATTCGCTGAAAAGGTAAAAGTAGTTTCGTTTCGCTTGACCTCGCACACTCCATACCACAATCATGTATAGTCTGGTGATTCAAATAGAATATTGGACAATTACTAAGCAGATTAGCAAATATTGAGCTTTCGAAAGAATGTTCTCTTACAAATTACTCAAGAAAAACACTGTCTAAGGTTCTGCCATAACATTTATGCTGTATGAGATGACATTTGAGTTGAAAGATTCCGACGAAACTGCCCTTGATGCAATAGCGTGTAAAATCATTCTCATCGAAAAAATAGCTACGTTATTGACTTTTTGACCATACGATTGAAGACCTTTCTTGAAGAACATATCTTTCTAGAGTAATCTTTCAAAAGTTCACTAATCACAAACGGATCAGAGGCTTTGCCGGCATCAAACTGGGGCCGAGCTGATAGTTTCCGATAGCGCTACGCCATCTCAGCAGTTCACTGATGTTGCTTGTAAGTCTGCAATTCTGCATACTGTAATTAGATAGCGTGGATGGTGCAGGCGAACAAACTTGCAGCTCCCAGATCCTCTTTGTCCTCATTGCTCAGTGTAAGTTGCAGTCCTCACTTTTTTTGTAATACGAATTTCTCCACCGTCTGATGTGAGCACGCAGTTCTCGAGGCTTGTCTGTTTTGGGTCCTTATCTTTGTCTCCCATCCGCTGTGCGCTTGTAGCTCCTTGTGCGGTTAGATTCTTTTATCAGACCACAAGAGTACTGTAGCATTTCATCAGGCGGAGTCTTTGTTGGTGGTCCATATATAAACTCGATATACAATGGAAAAGCTCAGTTAGCAGCTAGCAATTAGCGGTTAAGAATACGGTCTCCCTAACGTATCTGTCATGCTCAATCCTCAATTTTCCTAATTCACAATTTCTAATTATCTATATTCTAATCTATCTAATCTATAATCTGTCTATATAAGATATATCTTCATAATCTATCTATCTATCTATCTATCTATCTATCTATCTATCTATCTATCTATCTATCTATATAATCTATCTATATCTAAAATTTCGACTTATTCACAACAAACCCTATCCTCGATCGTGTTCTGAAGATATATGCAAGCAGATCAGTATCAATTGCAATCATTTCGATAACGTCAGAGTCACTTTCGTAATCACAGACGTGATGTAGGAAATAAATGTTTTGCGGCGGGTAACTTCTAATGGCGCTCGCTATAATGTCCGGTAATTTCATAGTAAAAGTTCGGATCTAAGGAAGCGCTAGAGTATCAAAATGATAATAGCCACGACAGAATTATCCATGAGGACAATTTCAACACGAAAAATAATGTCCATGTATCAACACATTTCCAACTTTTTAATGGGAAGACGTAGTAGACAATAAGGAGGTAGAGTAACAGTTGCCGATGTCGCGCAAGTCTGATTTTAGACAACAAAATGGTTTCACCTGCTATCCATTGACTACACACCTTACATTCTGACAAGTAGCGCGTGAAAAGCCAAGCCGGTATGTAGACGAGAATCCAGTGAAGTCCTTTAGATACTCAAGTCTTATTTTGTGTGGGCCAGGTGTTGTTCAGTTCTTCACCGACGAAATAGTTTGTCGAATTTCGATGCGCTGCCTTATTTAAATTGTGACTGCTTCGTCGGAGTGTTAGAAGTAATCACCCTAGCTTAGTAATTGGCAAAGCCGAGGCGAACTTTGCGAGCGCTCTTACTGGCTTCTACAGCTTGAACCACGACTGCCGTTATTCTGCCTTTAAAGCTTTATTTGAGCGCTTTTCTGCGGCACTTAGCAGGTGTGGGCGCTGCATACCTGCTGCTCTGGTTCTCGATTTTATGCTGGCTGTCAGTTCGAGTGTTTTTAATGATAGACGTGCTTTGGTGACCCTTCAATCTTCGGCTTCAATATGTTGTTGAAGTGATTAGCAACAACATACTCTCAAGAATTCTAAATGTTAAGCCTCTACCTATGTGGTGGGGTTGATCTAATAGTAAGTGGTAGAGATGAAATAGCAAGAGGACGCTGAAAATGACGCTGCGGCTGCACAGTGAATGACTGTGGTATTATTATCTGTACCAGTATTTCAAATTACTGATTTAACAACTGTGGACTTGTTTCTTCAAAGTAAAGTTTGCCAAAGCAGATGGCTTTATTTCACATGTGTCTTCCACTCGTGAAGGACACAAATCCTTCTCGTCGATCGAGCTTTTGAATTATCCACTCTGAATCTCCATTTCAAGTTCTTTAATATTTCGTGACGTCCACAGGTAGTAAGGATTATGCAAAATTTTTTCGTTACCTTCTCTTATCTTCGAAAATCTTGACACGTTGATCAGACGTTGAGAAACAAGTGGCTAAAAACTTGAAGCAGGCCAGAAGTGATCGGCACGAAAGCCTATTATCATCTGTATGGTACGAGATGAACACAAACGAGACGAAAGAAAGATCTCTGAACAGGCGTGCTTTAAAATCCATCAAGACAGTACTGGAGAAACAATGTGATCCTCTTCTTCATTAAGGTGAAGTTATGTCCAGTAATATTATAACTCTGAAGAGATGGAAACTCACACTGATTAAGGTTGTTCCATTACTAGGGAAGAATGTGTGGTGCTGACAATACTTTGAAAGATAGCGAAAATCTTTCTTAAGCATATAACCCTATAGCATTTTCAATATGGTTTGGGCTACATTGATTCAAGAAAAACCCATTGACAGCACCTGTAAGTCAAGTGACCAACCAATTCTTCAGTGTATTGCAGCCCGAAATTCCTCTCCAATAGCTTTACAGGATCCGCGATAATGCAGTAGTTGAGACGTGCTTCAGAAAAAGGTAAAACACGCGTCCAACTTTTACGCGTTTGTTTTGTACAACATTTTTGGATATGTAATTATCAGCAAAAGAAAGTCGCTCGTTCTTCAAGATTTCGGAACATATCCTCTGTGTGAGCAGTGCATGGAGGTAGGGTCCCAGGCAACCGACTTGGCCGTACGCATGCCACGTTATTTTGCAGTGTTTTCTTTTTATTTTATCAAATCATGTTATCTTTCACCAATACTCCGTGATTTTGCTTTGGACAATTATACATGATTTATCAACACTGTGTCATTTGGATTGACCTCGTCCCTCACTTATATATTTTCTCATTACTCCGTGGTGTGGAACTTGGCACCAACCTTGTTTAGAAACTAATCCACTCGTAATCTATACTGGAATGCTCTACCCGGACTGTTTCAGAACTGCAAAAAAAATGCTTTTTGAATTCGGCATGTTTTAACAATTTTTTATTTTCTTCTTGAGCGAAATCTGAAGTCAGTCATACATCTCATTATTCTTCTAGAAAAAAATCACCAAATCCAGATTCTAATTTCATGAAGCATAGAATTAACTTTCAAAAACTTCATCGCTTTTTACAAGTCTTTCAGTGAATTATTCAAATGAGGCCAGCGCCAGGTAGAGTTCACATGGTCACATAATCTACTCCACCTATCAGAACAATGCACTTATTATCCCTTTGCGGACGTCGCCGTTTTCGGCTGGTGAGCAGCTGGGACGGCTACCAAAAGAGTCTGCCGGCACCTGCTCAAGGTTATTGCGGCAGTTTTCTAATGAAACTTGTACCTTCCCCGTCTACAAGTAGGATTTCTGTGCCAGTAAATGTCGAAATTTGATAGACTAGGCTTGAGTACGGCTATTTCTACTAAAAGTAACTTGATTGCACCATTTATAATCCACTTTTTGAAAGAAAAGACAAATAATCATAGAAGGCTATAATTTAGAAGCTTCATCGAACATTTGTACAAAATTTCATTCATACTTATTTACGATTCAGTTAAATTTATCTTTTCTAGCAAAAAATTTATAAGAATGGAGATTTGACTATATGATCCAAAGAAATCCATTATGAGTTAGAAAAATTGGATTGCGACTGCAAAACGTCATTTTTTATCCATAATTAGAAGGCCGTGGAACAATTTTTAAGCAACAAGCTTGGTATTAGAATGAGAATTTTTGTTACGCTATCTATTGCGTATGAAAGCATCAGGAAGGTAGAAGAAATTGCTCAACGACAGCTGAAAATATACTTCTTTTTTTTTGAGATGACTGACGAGATCGCAAGATCGAAACACGTGTATTGGGCTCTATAAGTCAGCCCTCATTAACAGACCACTGACATGCGTGGCTCAAATAATGATTACCAGGCATATACTTCTTTTGACAGAAAGTGATTTTTCCCTTAGAAAAAACCAAAATTTAGGCAAGCATTAGCTTTAATCTTGCTAAAATTATTCATATAGAAGTTTCTTCAGCGATATTTCATCTTTCTCTGGCAATATTTTTTTCTGTGAACTCAATTAACCCGAAATCATATTGGGGCAAGCATCACTGTTCGTAACCGTCCAAACTGCGCGCCCAGCTGGAGGGTCATAATGGCCCTCATCGTCCGTAAACGGTCATGCTAATTCATATCACGAGTGAATACGACGCATTTCTTCCCGCTGTTCATAGTGAGATTGGAGGATTAAACCCTAATGGGCCACGTGTACCAAATTTGAGATTTACAATGTTTCATTTAATCCGTTATATCAGCGAACGTAAAATTATATCCCACACTCAGTTTACTTCATTTACTTGGCTGAGGCTTCAGTATGGCTCTTCGCGAAGTTTTGCAAATTAATAGACATCCAAAATCTCGAGAATTTTAAAGATGTCGTTGGTTTAATAAAAAGTTATCATAGAATGCCACAGCAGCGAAAAGAAGATTGCATTCCATCTCTCAAATGTTACCCCGCCGTCTGGACGTCATAGGTGGTTCATTGGTAATAATAGTTAAAGTTTTACGTCAGAAGTATCTTATTGTTACACAAAAAATGTAATATTATGAATGAGCCTTTTATACAGGTTCTTTGATATAAAAACGACAAGTTCTCTAAGAATCCTTTTAACTGCGTAATACCACATCTTTATAGTGAATTGAACGAATTTCCAACCCCTATTGTGCATTTGTATCACCTGTTTTTTGAGAACGTAGCTTGAAAATATATCATCGACAACGGAACACTTCTGGTAGAGGTCTATGTAGAGGCAATTGTAGTATGTAGCTGGAACAAGTGTAGGAAGAGCACGCGTTCAGCAATGAGGAAAATACGAAAGTTCTCTAATCTCAGCGTATTTTCTATTGTTTTTTGGCATTTTAGCAATCATTAGATACCCTGAACCTCGAGAACCCGAAAGATGTATTTCGTTTTCTTTTGAAGACTTTATTATGTATTATAATATGTAGGAGTAAGAAGAAAATCTTAATACACATCCAACCTTTTTTCGGTGGGCAAAGCTTTTCCTCATAAAATTCAGCAAATTTTCGATGGCACAAATTTTGACAAATATGCCGACTGACTACTAACCTCGATATGCTTCAATAAATTCTAGTTCTCTTTATTAAGCCAAGCATGAGGTGTTTGATTAATCTTTATTCAACAGCTGAAGTTTCGGCGTTTCGCCTTTTTCAGAGCTTGGAAAGGTCAATTTTCTGAAATTTAATCAGTTCAACACTTCCACTACTCCTTCAGAAAAATTCACTAGATCTAAATTTCAATCTCATCAGGCGCAAAGTTAACTTCAATTATACTCACTGCTTTTTTCATATGTTCGACTGAATGATTCAGGTGAAGACCACGGGAAGGAGATCACATAGGCTCGCAGTGCACCCTACGCATCAGAACAACAGTCTAATATACTGATTTATATCACGGGCGATCACAAGGCATTCGTTCTTACGGTTTATAGTTCGATTGGTTGTATTAATCCAAAATGCTTCCAAAATCTTTCGCGCTGATGCGTTATGTTCCCGCGCAAAGATGGCGACCTTGATATCAAAATCTACTCCGTCATGTTTCTGTGCTCTATGCGTCCCTAACGGGGTATTCGTCTATCATGAATTTTGTCACCTAGGTTAGATTAGGTAAACTGTACCCACGCTCATGCAATCATTATCTCTGTTGTTCGGACATATTTCATAATGTTTCATTATACAGAGACGGTCATATAAGCTGTTACGAACTAATTGCCGTTTTAGAGTACCGCAGAAAGGAATGCCTTGTGGTCATCCGTCATAAGAGTCAGCATATGAGATTGTTGTTCCGATGAGTTAGGTACCTGGCGAGCCTATGTGACCTGCTTCCGGTGATTTCCACTTGATTCATTCAGTGTATCACATACAGAAAGCGGTGAGTATGTTTAAAGTTAATTTTGTGCCTGATGCGATTGAAAGGTAGATCTAGTAATTTTTCCCAAATAAGTAAATTTGGTAGTGCTTCTGGTTTTTAAAAAAAGCTTTTTGTTGCACTGGGGAAATGAATTAATATCACATTTCAAATGGGCGTGCATACCTTGCACCCGTATGCGGATGGAATTTGCAAAATTGGCATCAAGCTATTGCCTTTCAATACCCTGTCGTTCTTTTCCTTTGTTGAGCGCATGTGGCGCAGTGGTTAGGGGTGCTCTGCGTCGCACATGAGGTCAATGGTTCTATCTCGTGCTTATGGCTCACCAAGCCATTCATCCCCTCGCGGTAGGTAAGTTGGTATCAGACAGGTCTCAGACTTGTCTGAGAGGATAAGCAGCACTGACTCGGTTGAGCGGGAGGCCACCGCGAGTCACTGTAAAGACCAGATATGCATTCAATCACCTCAAACGAAACTAAAAATTGAGTTTGTATGCATGGCGCATCCCTCAGGAATTGATCAACGCCGAGAGCTTTATCCTTCTATTCTTTTTACCCTGTCATTAGCTGAAACCTCGAAATTTCCAATGGCATGTTTATCTTTGAAAAAAGGTTCTTAGCGAACTGTAGCAGCAAGAATAAAAATTTGTCGCACATCAATTTATTCGTTTACTTGTTTGCATGACCCGTCGTCGCAACTTTTTTATGGTGCGGATTCCAGTGTTTCTAGCATTGAATTCGCTTTTCGCAATCTTCCTAAATGACGTAGGAGACTGGCCGAGAATCCTTCCCTGCGATCTCGAGAACAGCCTAGCTGTGGCGTTCCATAAAGACTTTTTGTTGACTGACGGAGAGTGCTGGGGTAGAGCTCGACTCTACGTGCGCCGCGATAAGCATCACAGTCACTATGTTACTCATATGAGTACTTATCCCTGGACACAGCTTTTATTTATTTTTTTTCATATCGATTTGGTAACGCAAATGTTAAAAATTTTAATTATACGCTTGGTTTTGAAGAAAAACTTTTTAGTGTGTTGTTAGAGCCATAAGAATATTACGTTTGACAGTCGGTGCACATCGCGCACCACGTGTAAATTGCGCCGCGCGATCAACACGACGTTGAGTGCAAAACTCAATATTCTTCAAGCCGTGACAACGAAATGTAACGTTCTTTTTTTGAAAAACCAAGCATATCATTGAAATTAGCGCACTTGTGGCGCAAAAGCTGAAAGTTCTCTGCGTCGCACACATGGACGAACGTTCGATCTCGAGCTCATGGCTCATCAAGCGATCCATCTTTTCACTGCTGCCAACCTGGCACCAAATTTGTCTGGGAGAGCAAGCAATACTCACCTGGCACAGCGAGAGACCATTGTGAGTCATTGCAAGGGCCAAATATGCGTCCAATTACCCCATCCAAGTTTAAAATTGAAAACGAATGCATAGCGCATTCCTAAGGAATTGATCACCTCCAAGAGATCTTTTTAACTTCATCATTGAAATCGTTCAAATTGGTGCTACCGAAAGTTGGTGAAAGCGTGAGTTATCAAATTCTCTAAATTTAAGCTGTCAAAGAATTACTGAAACGTTGAAGAGAAATAAAAACACGTTTCTTATAAGTGGGTGAGAAGGGGAAAAAAACAAAAAATACTTTTTTAGAGACATATTTCTGATTAATACTTTGCATAATATCAATCTTTCGAGATTTTCACTTTAGCACGATTATCCCTCCACGCTTAGAATTTCTCCACTATCCATAAGATCTCAATATTTTCTCACATACGTCACCTGTATCACCTGTCGTCCCGTCGATCGCCGAGTGACTCGAGCGGGTACCAGCAACACTTTCATTTTTCCCCTATCGCGTGCAAAAGTACCCCAGTGATTCTTCCTCGCTATCGGGATTCGCTGGGCATCATATCTTTCTTCCACAGCTTTCGTGAAGTAATCGAATCAACAGCTCGGTGGCCTTTCTGTAGAGCGATTGATGTCCCGAGGAATCCAGTCGGTAACGACTCTCGTACATCGGTAGTCGTTGAAGCGCATCACGTGTCCCATCCACCTTATTTTCATTATCTTGGCGTGAAGAAGGGCGTCCTTGATTTTCGATCGTTATGTAGGTCGGAACTTCGGGTTTCTCTTAATACGAGATAAGAAATACTTCTAACATTGACCTCTCGACTGCGTGTTCAATAACGCCAAATGAACTTTCTCTTCCTTACGTAGCGATCAGATTTCTGCTGCGTACTTCAGGGTAGGGATAATCGTCGAGTCGAAAAGGTGGGAACGGGGTCGGATGTTCTTTGTCCACTTCACTACGTCTTCGATGCTCTTGAATGTTCTCCAAGCCGCTCGTTTCCTCCTGCTTAGTATTGGAGGTAGGTTGTTTATCATGTTAATTCTTTAAAGCGACATGCTTTGTCGTCGGTAAAAAACAGAAGACGTATTTTTTTAACTGACACAAAAATCCCACATGTTGTCGAAAAAGTGTAAATTTCATTAGAAAAGTGCCACATTAGCGTTGTAGCAGGCGCCGGAAACCTTTCTTCACAGCCGTCCGAGCCGCTTGCCAGCCAAAAATGACACCCTCCGCAAAGGGATAGGTTGAATCTAACAGTCTGGTGCCCAGCGTCAATAGACAGGGGGCGTCGCGCCATGGCGTTCGCGGCACGCGTTAGCAGAGGCATCCGCGTCTTTGTGCGAAACCGTCATTGTGTCTACGCACTCTTACAGCAAGCGGCTTCACCGCCGTTTCGGTAAGTGGTTGAGATCATGGGGAAAATGAGAGTCACAACAAGCGCAGAGGAGAGACGCGTGGGTATGAAAACCCACTTACTAGGAAACTATCACTATCACCATCACTTTCACTACCACGATCACTATCACTGTAACCTTAGCTATCTCCACTATCACTATCACCACTATCATTGTTGTCATTACCACTACCATTATCACCATCATCGTTATTACTAATCACTCTCATCCATACCACTGTCATCACCAATCACTATCACTGGCATTACTGTCATCATTACATTACCATTTTCACTACCATTATCATTATCACTGTCATTAACATTATCACCACGGACCTCCTTCTTTGAGGGATCCCTCCCGCTTAGTCGCTAGGGCACGTGGCGCGTCCCCAGGTGGTGGATAGGGAAATAAACGCGAGCCAAAAGCGACCGTGTGCTTCTCAGAGACGCAGGTGGATTCAGAGGAGAGCACCCCTGCTTCTGCATCGCCAACTTGACAAAAAATCTGTTTCTACGAGTCAAGTCGACCAATAGCCTGCAATCAAGCGGCTGGGAAGTACATGAGAGGCGGTTAGGAGTCGCCTCCAACAAATAAGCCCCTCCCGCTCTTCCGAGAGAGATTGGCAAGCTACTGGTGAACACCCAGCCCCCACGTTTTAGAGCCTGGCAAGCTATACGTTGGGTATCAAAATGCCCAAAACAGCCACAAATATGGGCCTCATTCCGTTGACCCCGAAAGAGCCACTGGTACGGCAGCGCCAGGTAGGACGAGTACGGAGAGGCTGCTAAAGTCTCACGGCCAGACTAGGCTGCCAAGATCGAAACCGGACTAAAATGACGATTTGTACCTACAATACAAGAACCCTTGCCCACGAATCCGCTGTTGAAGATCTATTGATTCAAGCAAAAAGAATAAGGTACGACATTATTGGCCTGGCTGAGACGAGAAGGCGCCATCCTTTTCACGCTGTTTATGACACCGGAGGAGAACTGTTCCTTAGTACATGCGATCGCAGAGGTGTCGGCGGCGCTGGCGTCCTCGTCAAACCGAATTTGACCGTGAACATTGATTTGTTCAAACAACTAACAACCCGCATCGGACGATTACGGTTGGAACGATGTGGTTCTATGCCGGCTTTGACCATCTTCGTTGCTTGCGCACAAATATCAAGCTATGACGAGGACGAATACGAAGCGTTCTATATGGACCTCAAAAAATTCTTCAGAGAAGATCATACATTCTTCAAGATTATTGTCGGAGATTTTAACGCAAAAACAGTGAAAAGCTTCAGAGTTTATCATGACGACTCAAATAATCCATGGTAACTCGCAATTCCAAAAGCCTCTTTCTCAGCGATGGACGTGGGAGTCTCTCAATGGAGAGTACCATAACAAAATAGATCACATCTTAGTAAATCGAAAGTTTTGCCTTACCGATGTCGCTGTTGTTCCTAAGTTCTACACGGAATCAGATTATCGCTTCCTTCGCGCAACGTCCCGTTTTTCGAGGAGAGGAGGAAAAGCCTCTAAATTCAAATAACGAAGTCACAGATCTACCATGAACTGGGATGTATTCAGATCATAAGTCGGCTCTTGGGAAGATACCGTTGTTGACAACATCGACAAAGGATACGATCGACTCGTCCAACATCTTCACGTTAACGCTATGAAAGCCGAGAGTCCTAAGGTCTCAAAGAAATGCTTGTCTCCGCAGACACTCGAGCTGATACGTCAGCGTGGAATTGCACGAGCTGCAGGCAACCGAAACCTTACGTCCGAACTTGCGATTGCTGCAGAGAAGCGATAAAAGAAGACCTCAATGAGAGAAGAGCAGCAGTAATCGTAGAAGCTGCAGGAGCTGGAAAGAGCATTCGGAAAGCCCAGTGAGGCTTCGCAATTATGAGACCAAGATCATTGCACTCGATACCCTGACGGGACACTTAGAGCTTCGAGAAGGGTTATGGAGAAAATCATCCACCAATAAAACTTGGATTTCTTCGCTAGCCATGTCCTCTCACCGTCATATGAATTGAAAGAAGACGAATATGTCGT
>JAHQIW010004396.1:0-13524 GCA_019055375.1 Parelaphostrongylus tenuis | reverse complement strand
TGCGAAAAAAAAAGCATGGATTAACAGGAAATAAGAACAACAGATCACTTTTCAATCTCTCAGAGATCTCACTCTTTTATTCCACTGGCGACCTATCAAATCAAAAATTACATAGCTGTGATAGCTGTGTGATATTGTCGCACGTGTGGTTCAACTTAAGCATGAACATCAATAATAACAGAGCTGTCTAAATTTTGGTTTCACACACGTTCGTCGATCTTTCCTCAAAGAGCTGCTGTCATCGAAAAATCGAATCAGACAAGTCGTAATTGGTGACAACTCAATATACCAGACTTACAAGTGATCATCAGTTATCATACTATCCTAGTAGCAATGACAAGAAAACACAGAAATTATTCAACATGAATGAACATTTTTGTTTTTTGTACGCCATGGTTAAACAATCCCGAAAAAGTGCTCCGATCAGTTTAACAATATCTTTATGTAAGAATCAAACTAACAGACATTATTGAATATGTAACATGCCCAAAAATTGATATGTGGATTGGAAAAGTGACATTGGATCTCAAACCCATTGGGTAAAACTCGGAACACGGTCGCCAGTTCCGGCCTCAACGCTCCTGGCGAGCAGTGCCGTAGGTGTCGAGTTGTTAGTGATGCTAACCCTCGGAAGAAGAATGTTTATTCGATCTCTCTACCACAATGCTTTCACACCAGAGTTTTATGGTGTTTATTTTTTTAGCTTCAATTAGTATAGGAGGTTTGCTCGTATATACCTGAAACAGTAAACTCTCAAATATTTTACAAGTAACTAGATTTTGATACAAAAACGCTGATTGACAAGGCAACAACGAAAATCAACGCACAGGTTTGGATAAACTGATTGTATCCACCTCCACATAAGTTCCATTTAAAAAATTCGTAAGCTGTAGAACATAAATTTGAAAGTGAAATTATAGTATTGCTGAAAATTTCTAAAAAAAAGTCGAAATACGTGTATCGGATAAGAAGCTCTATGTAATAGACCACATGAGTGGCTCAAAAAATGATTATCTGGCGTATTGAAATTTCTCAGCGTGGTCTTAAGAAAACACTCGAAGCGAAAGGTATGATGAATCAACGATACCAGCCAAAAGCAATCGAGTATACAACACTGTCTGTTCAGCGATAATTTCACTTGGACATATAGTGTAAAATGTTCGTCGTCACCTACTCTTAGTATAAGGACTGAGCGCCCTAAGAGGATTGGCTAAAGGCGAAAGGGTGCCGCCCGACTGATGAGAACTGTCAAGGTAGAAACACGTGTTTTGGGCTCTATAAATCCAATGCTATGTAAACAGACCACAGGCGTGGCTCAAAAATGATTATATGGCATATTGAAATTTGAGCGTGCTCTTAAGGAAACACTCGATACGAAAGGTAGACAAAAGAGTTGTACATGCGTTTGTTACTCATGGATTCACATTTCTTAACAATGAGTAGTGATTTATAAGGCAGACTTCTTTCTGACAACCGACATCAGTAGCTACTCGGCACTTCGAACTGCTCGTTTTGCGTGACGCCAGGGCAGGCAGCGTCTCCCAGTCAACTCAATAAGTTAACCCTTTGTGTTCTGAGTATAGCACAGATGATACACCGGCCCCCATGCCATGAGCAAGATCTTTTGAACTTGGCGTGCCTCCCGTCCCCCCTCTCGTTCTCTAAGTAGTAAAATAATGTTCTAAGTAGACCTTAATGTGATGCAATGCCGGAACATCATAGAAAAGAGTCTCGAACATCCTCATGTTTCAACCGAAAAAAGCCACTGTGAAGGTACATTCGCAATCTGCAGAAAATGTTGTATTTCCTTGACTTTCTACTGTTCAAATCCTTTCCACTATAATGATAATCATTCGATAGCTCGGAAGGAAGTTTTATCACTGTGCTTTATTTGTGGAAGGTGCTTCTCAGTGCACTGTAATGAGTGAAAAGAGGATTATCATAGTTTTGGGGCTCGATATAGCTCGTGGTCCGAACTTTGCTATGGCTCTTCGGTAGTTGTACAGTGAAAGTTTGATTTTGGGTCACTTTGTCGCAACGAAAAAGTCGAATTTTATTTGACTGTCTCCAATAAACGTAGCTATTTTTGGAAAAATGCTTTTCTAAAAGTCGCTACTGTGCAGTACGATGACCTTATCTTTATGATAACAACGCTGTTTCAACACCACACCTGTGCGCACTACATTCGACCATATTGTAAATCTGCAATTCGATCCATATTCTTCAGAGTATAGCTTTGAAAGGAACTTATGTGGTAAGTTTCTTCAAGTAATATGAGTAAACCTGATTGACTCCGAATTCAAGAAATTGAGAAGACTTCTGCAAGGGTGAACCGTCTTTTTTTTTACTCTTCACTGTTGTGATCAATCATAAATATTTGTCTGTTCTACAATCAACAGTCAAAAATCGGGCATGTAGAAATTGTAAAGGTCGATAAATTTTTTCCACATGAATATTATGCCGCCTTGATCACATTCTGTTAACATCAAAAAGTAGGGTAGGTTTCTGAGTGACGATTTCTTCTTTAACGATTGCTTCCTAAGGTGCAACTTCAAAGATAATGATTGCCGAGTGATCTAATAATCAGAAGCCTAAATATGTCGTTTAAGCAAAAGGACAGTCCTGGTCTTACACTTTGTTTGTTGAAAAACTTAATTCCGAATATCCTCTAGAAATACTTCATCACACATTTGGTACGACTAGGAGCATCACAACAGTCTGTGAAAGGCTGGTCCGAGAGTTGTGAATGCTTTTGTGCATAGTAATTTTTGCAAATTTGCAAATGTGCAGTGCCGTAAGATCGCTCAAAGGTTTGTCAGTTGAGTGGCTTCGTGAAGTGAGCATTACACCGCCTTGAACAACTCTGTGTTGCTCTTGGAGGGTAGGGTCATCAATGACAGTTCTTTCTTCTGTAGGAAAATCGCTGATTATCTCTCATCCTCTCCAACTATGTTGTTCTTTCTTTTTTCGTGTGTTTATCATGACCATGCTTAAAATTCAATATCACCTGTATCACCTGTCGTCCCGTTAGTCGTCGAGTGACTCGAGCGGGTAAAAGCAACTCTTACCATTTTCCCTATCGCGTGCAAGAGTAGCCAGTGGTTCCTCCTCGCTCTAGGAATTCGCTGAGCATCATATCTTTCTTCCATCGCTTTCGTGAAGAAATCGGACCAACGGGTCAGTGGTCTTCCTTTAGAGCGCTTGACGTCCCGAGGAATCCAGTCGGTAACGGCTCTCGTCCATCGGTTGTCGTTGAAGCGCATCACGTGTCCGACCCATCTTATTTTCGACATCCTGGCATGTACGGCGTCTCTGATTTTCGATCGTTGACGTAGGTCGAAACTTCGGATCCTTTCTCTCATTTGCGAAATACGGGATACTCCTAGCATCGACCTTTCGACTGCGCGTTCGATAACTCCAAGTGATCTTTCATCCTGCTTACGTAGCGACCAGGTTTCTGGCTGCATACGTTAGGTCAACGAAAATACGCCTCTCGAAACACCTGCCTTTGCCAGCTGGACATTCATAACCATCAATCAATTTGCAGAGCGATATGTGAACATACATGATAACAATATAATAGTAAAAACTGTTGTAATATACTAGTAAGTTACATCTTCTACATCATGTTGTAATATACTAGTAAGTTACATCTTTTGCTACATCTTCGATGCTGTTAAACGTTCCCAAGCCGCTCGTTTCCTCCTGCTCAACTCTGGGGCTAGGTCGTTCATCATGTTGATTTCACTACTTAGATAGATGTAACTGGAGCATTCGGAAATTGTCGTTCCGTTGAGCGTGAATGGGGCATTAAAAACCCATCCGTTCCTCATGAACGTTGTTTTTCGTTAGATTCAGTTGAAGACCGATCTTTCCACAGGCGTTATCGAAATCAGTCAACAAATGTTGACTGAAAATTCAATATATCTTATAATTATTAGTTGAGCCAACATGTCATGTAGCCTGGTTACGAGCTCATGTACAGCCCCATACACGTGTTTCGGCCTTGAGCAGTCTCGTCACTGGTAGAACACCGTCTATCGTCTTTTGGTCTTTGAAGCCAATTCTCTCGAGAGTGAAACACACTAGCCAAAGAGCAATCGAGTGTACAACACTCTATGTTCGGTAATGTTTCACCTGACTTACAGTGTAAATCGTTCGCCGTCGCTAACCTCTTTATAGAGAGATTAGGGCTTCCTAGAGAATTGGCTAAAAGATTAAAAGACGACAGATGGATTCAGCTCAGCTGACGAGACTATAGGGTCGAAAACACTTGTATCGGGGTGTACAAGAGCCCATTGCCAGACCACATGAAGTGTTGGCTCAAATAATAATCATGTGCTTCTTCATTGCTCGACTCACTTCTCAAGAATAAGCATTCATCATGTTATTCTGCTGTTTGTATTTGTATTCTCCTCAAAGATGTCATCGGCTTCACTGACCTCCTCGTTGTTATTTTTCCTCAAATCGATCCAGCACAATATACTAATCTTTGCCAGTAGGCATTATACGACATTCATACAAAATGACTATTTGATGCAAATTCACTTTCAGGTGCTTAGATTAATAGTTTAACATTAGTCTGTGAAGAAATGACAATTGCTTGGCATAAGCTACTTGTTATAAGTGAGCGGATCAGGAGATTTGTGATATACTGCTGGTCTTACAAAACAGCTTCAATATCATTGAGCGAAGTTATTTGGAAGGGTGAGAACTGGATGGGGCAGACTAAATCGGTTTGAGAGCATTCAACTGGATGAATACACGTATCTCCTGTATCACCTGTCGTCCCGTTAATCGTCGAGTGACTCGAGCGGGTACCAGGAACTCTTCCACTTTTCACTATCGCGTGCAAGAGTAGCCCAGTGGGTCTCTTTCTTTTATTTATCTTTCTTTCTCACATCTTTCTTTTATCTTTTTCGTGAAGAACTCGCACTAACGAGTCGGTGGTCTTCCTTTAAAGCGCGTGACGTCTTGACATAATATGAATACACGTAGAGCACATAAAATTAGTGCAATTGACCAGAGACAAAGTTTGCAACGAGAATGATGTTCGTATATAAAATAAATATCCGTGAACTATAGATCTAAGTCTGATCTACAAATCTATGAAAGTCACAAATCCTAATATACACAAACAATTTCGATATTATTCAAAATTGTCAATGAGGTGAATCGCATACAGTGTGTAGCATAACTTTCGCCAATTTTTCAATCTCTTGCAGTCCTTCAGTCACCGTGATAACTTTTAGCTGTTTATGGAGTGAGAAAATATCATAACTGGTGAATTCATTTTGTGATAACTAATTTAGAAGTACAGTAATATTATAGATCAGACCATGATTTATTCTTTGTAGGCGACTGGGTTTTGAATAACTATTGATAGATAGCATACAAAGGTTTGATAACAGTCCATAAAACAGCCTTTTCGTAGGCATTAGGTTTAACCTTAGAAACGAGCTTTGAAAGGAAGCTTCTGAGTTCTCTACCACCGATAGCCGCACAGAAGTCTTTTTATTAGTTCTACCATTTACGATGATCAAATTCTCTTCAGTGAAGAAAAAAATCTAAATTTTATTGGAAAGCCACCGCAACTCTAATCAAGTGCAAACAGCAAAGGAAAAACATCAGACTATCAACCTCGGAAAACCTGAGAAATAGTGAAAACATGCAACTGAGAAATGAATAGCTGAACTAGTATTTCAAACTTATTTGTATTACTCGATAGCTAGGTTGAGGTGAAAGTTCCTTAGCGCCTGCTGGAAATTCAAGGTGTATGCATAAATTTATACAAAAAAGAACAATAATTATTCCCATCCTTATCCACGATTTTCTGCTCATGATCTGCAAGTTTCCGGATCTGCCATGCCTCTCCATTGTCTTACTGAAGCAGAGTGCGCGCGATGATGCAACGCTGGGTACTTTTCCGAAGATTTTTGACACGAGTACGCTTTTTATAGAAATATTCCCTAAATATTCTCATTAATTTACTATAGCCTATACTGATTTAAGCAAACATAAAACGTGGAATTTTTTGTGATGGTCAACAACCCCGTCAGCCAGTTACCTCTATCCAAGAGAAGATTTCTCATGAATGATGGAAGTGTTTGACAATTTAATCCATGGATAACCTGATCTATGCAAGCTATGAACAGAATTAAATTCTCCGAAGCGTTAACTATCCAAGTAAGTTTCATCACCACAGTCTCGTGTTTCCGCCTTCTGAGATATACAGACTTTCAAATAATACCGAGTTCAACTGATAGTTCGTTTTTTTCCTGAATAGGCACATTTATTGTACAGCAATTTCAAACCTTCAAACCGAACCTCCGAAACACCGGTGTATGACCCTGGGCTTACCAACCCCCTTTTTGAGCTTAAATCATTCTTTTTTTGGAATTACATTCAAATCTATATTTTAGAAATCTAAAGCATCCCCTCAAATTAATAATCTGATGCTTTGAACCTTTTATAAGGTCTGCTGTGGCACTTACATAGTGCTAAACGTACGTTTTAAGCTTTCAGCCTCATCAATAGAACGGTACCTTTCGTTTTAGCCAATTTTTTAGAAAAAGATATATTCCTCACATATAAAAGAGTCGACGACGAAGATGTTACATTACGTATGGACGAAAAGGTCATTCCACTACAGAGATAACAAATCACTTTATGTCTGCTAGCAAGATCACCCGACAATGTTGTAGTTGACCGTTGCTTACTCATGGCTGATAAATTTAACATCACCTTTGTAATCGACTATTTTTTGAGATCTCGCTTGAAACCATATGTAATCCGGCAAAACTTGCTCAAATATTAGATACGTTTTCATTTTTCGTACTAATTGATCTAATTTTTACTAAATTAAGGGAAAAGGTCCCTAACATGCGCGAAAAATTCAAGTTTTATGTTTGCTTCACACAGTATCGGCTATTGTAAATTAATGAGAATATCTCATAAATATTACCATAAAACGTACTCGTACCGGAAATTCTCGAATAAGTGCCCGACAATGATTCGTCGAAAGAGCGCGCTGTTTCACTAAGACAATACAAAAGCATGTCAGGAGTATTTGATACAAAGCTCAACGAATGGAGTTCGAGTACGTCCGGAAGCCGAAACGTGTCTATCGGGCTGTACAAGTGCCCGTAATAAACCACATAACATTTCGACTTAAATAATAGTTATGAGTTAAATGTAATTTTGAGCGTGGTCTTGATAAAACACCCGGAATAAACGGTATAATATTTCAAGAATACCAGTCAAGAACAATTTGCCATCGAAAATTGCCAATCTTGTGGTTTCTCACTTGACGACGATTGTGTAAATCGTTCGTCGCCGCCTACCTTTACCATCCATCCCTCCGTGGTTGCTAAACTGGTACCAGGCTGGTTTAAGACTTTTCTGGAAGGATAAGCGGCACTGATTCGGTTTATCGGGAGGCCAACGCGAGGCGTTGTAAAGGCCTAATATGCATTCAAACACCTCAAACGAAGTTAAAAACTGAACACGAATGCATGGCGCATCCCTCAGGGATTTGGTAGCGCCGAGAGCTTTATCCTTTATCCTTTGAAGTTGCACCTTAGGAAGCAATCGTTAAAGAAGAAATCGTCACTCAGAAACCTACCCTACTTTTTGATGTTAACAGAATGTGATCAAGGCGGCATAATATTCATGTGGAAAAAATTTATCGACCTTTACAATTTCTACATGCCCGATTTTTGACTGTTGATTGTAGAACAGACAAATATTTATGATGATCACAACAGTGAAGAGTAAAAAAAAAGACGGTTCACCCTTGCAGAAGTCTTCTCAATTTCTTGAATTCGGAGTCAATCAAGGTTTACTCATATTACTTGAAGAAACTTACCACATAAGTTCCTTTCAAAGGCTATACTCTGAAGAATATGGATCGAATTGCAGATTTACAATATGATCGAATGTAGTGCGCAACAGGTGTGGTGTTGAAACAGCGTTGTTATCATAAAGATAAGGTCATCGTACTGCACAGTAGCGACTTTTAGAAAAGCATTTTCCAAAATAAGCTACGTTTATTGGAGACAGTCAAATAAAATTCGACTTTTTCGTTGCGACAAAGTGACCCAAAATCAAACTTTCACTGTACAACTACCGAAGAGCCATAGCAAAGTTCGGACCACGAGCTATATCGAGCCCAAAAACTATGATAATCCTCTTTTCACTCATTACAGTGCACTGAGAAGCACCTTCCACAAATAAAGCACAGTGATAAAACTTCCTTCCGAGCTATCGAATGATTATCATTAATAGTGGAAAGGATTTGAACAGTAGAAAGTCAAGGAAATACAACATTTTCTGCAGATTGCGAATGTACCTCACAGTGGCTTTTTCGGTTGAAACATGAGGATGTTCGAGACTCTTTTCTATGATGTTCCGGCATTGCATCACATTAAGGTCTACTTAGAAACATTATTTTACTACTTAGAGAACGAGAGGGGGGACGGGAGGCACGCCAGTTCAAAAGATCTTGCTCATGGCATGGGGGCCGGTGTATCATCTGTGCTATACTCAGAACACAAAGGGTTAACTTATTGAGTTGACTGGGAGACGCTGCCTGCCCTGGCGTCACGCAAAACGAGCAGTTCGAAGTGCCGAGTAGCTACTGATGTCGGTTGTCAGAAAGAAGTCTGCCTTATAAATCACTACTCATTGTTAAGAAATGTGAATCCATGAGTAACAACGCATGTACAACTCTTTTGTCTACCTTTCGTATCGAGTGTTTCCTTAAGAGCACGCTCAAATTTCAATATGCCATATAATCATTTTTGAGCCACGCCTGTGGTCTGTTACATAGCATTGGATTTATAGAGCCCAAAACACGTGTTTCTACCTTGACAGTTTCATCAGTCGGGCGGCACCCTTTCGCCTTTAGACCAATCCTCTTAGGGCGCTCAGTCCTTATACTAAGAGTAGGTGACGACGAACATTTTACACTATATGCCAAGTGAAATTATCGCTGAACAGACAGTGTTGTATACTCGATTGCTTTTAGCTGGTATCGTTGATTCATCATACCTTTCGCTTTGAGTGTTTTCTCAAGACCACGCTGAAATTTCAATACGCCAGATAATCATTTTTTGAGCCACTCATGTGGTCTATTACAAAGAGCTCTTATCCGATACACGTATTTCGACTTTTTTTTTTAGAAATTTTCAGCAATACTATAAATTTCACTTTCAAATTTATGTTCTACAGCTTACGAATTTTTAAATGGAACTTATGTGGAGGTGGATACAATCAGTTTATCCAAACCTGTGCGTTGATTTCGTTGTTGCCTTGGTCAATCAGCGTTTTGTATCAAAATCTAGTTACTTGTAAAATATTTGAGAGTTTACTGTTCAGGTAATATAGAGCAACCTCCTATACTAATTGAAGCAAAAAATAACACCAAAAACCTGGTGTGAAGCATTGTGGTAGAAGATCGAATAAACATTCTTCTTCCGAGGGTTAGCATCACTAACAACTCGACACTACGGACTGCTCGCCAGGAGCGTTGAGCCGGAACTGGCGACGTGGTTCCGGTTTTACCCAATGGGTTGAGATCAATGTCACTTTTCCAATCCACATATCAATTTTGGGATGTTACATATTCAATAATGTCTGTTAGTTTGATTCTTACATAAAGATATGTTAAACTGATCGGAGCACCTTTTTCGGATTTGTTTAACCATGGCGTACCAAAAACAAAAATGTTCATTCATGTTGAAAATTTTCTGTGTTTTCTTGTCATTGCTACTAGGATAGTATGATAACTGATGATCACTTGTAATTCTGGTATATTGAGTTGTCACCAATTACGACTTGTCTTGATTCGATTTTTCGATGACAGCAGCTCTTTGAGGAAAGATCGACGAAGTGTGTGAAACCAAAATTTAGACAGCTCTGTTATTATTGATGTTCATGCTTAAGTTGAACCACACGTGCGACAATATCACCACAGCTATCACAGCTATGTAATTTTTGATTTGATAGGTCGCCAGTGGAATAAAAGAGTGAGATCTCTGAGAGATTGAATAATGTGATCTGTTGTTCTTATTTCCTGTTAATCCATGCTTTTTTCGCAAGCTTCAAAACATACATAGCTGCGAGATTTTTCGTTTATTCAACGTTTTTCAACCGAAAAAATGATCTTGCCACTGGTTAATGACGAGCGCACGTTCCTCGAAATACCTAGCGTAATAATAGGGACATTGACCCTCATAGAAGCCTAAAACGATATATGCATACATAAATATATACTGAATATATATATGTATATATATATATATATATATATATATATATATAAACATAGACATTATATTCACAAAAGTATTTAAATATATATATATATATATATATATATATATATATATATTACACAGAATAATAACATAGAGCTACATCATTTTAATGTTCTTCTATTAATTTGGTTTAATAAACATATTTAATCGTTTGATAATGACGACTTTTTATTAATGTAATAATTGCTGATAATAATATAGCTATTACTTAGATACTTATATAGATAAGTAAGTACGTAAGTATCAAATGCTGGAGTTGCTCAGCGCCAAATCGCCATCACATAACCCTTAAAACTTCAAAGTATGAAAAAACGCGTCTTCCGCAGAAGTTCAAAATCACGACACGAAGATCAAAAATGATACAAATTTACGACATTCAACATCCTTCCAGCTGTTGCAGCTCAATCAAAACTCCCTTATTAGAAATCGAATAAACCACTAAAATACTATAGACCTATGCTGTGGAGTGGTTATTGGAACTCTAAGAAAAAAAGCATCGTTTAGCAAAACCTGATTTTATTTTTGCTGCTACAGCATAATAAGAAGCAATTTGAAACAAAATAATATAGCTATTATCAAAAGAAATAAGCTTACAGAATATCACAACATGTAGTGTTATGATATTCATAATAACAACAATGACATGTATATGTGGGAGGCGAAGTGGCCGAGTGGTAGTGGTGCTCGTCACACGAGCACGTGGTCGATCTCCACGCTAAACGCTCTCCATCAATCAACAACGAACGCTTTAGGCAACGCCACAGCCAAATTAACTTCGATTGCAAGAAGACGCGCTCAAACGGTATTCTACGATGTTTAAGAAGAGAGTGAAAAAAGCAGAAAAGAATTAATTGAATGCTCAAAGTACAGGGATCCGCACACTGAAAAAGCACACAGTGTAAAGATGAGTTAGTAAATTATCAAAAAGGTACATACAAATATATATATAAATATATACAAATATATACAAATATATATATATACACGTATACATATGTATATACATTAAAGGATGAAGCATAAAGGTCTCGACGTTGATCGATCCCTGAGAGATGCGCCATGCATTCGACTTCAATTTTTAGCTTCGTTTGCGCTGATTGAATGCATATCTGGCCTTCACAATGACAGGCGGTGGCCTTCCGCTGAACCGTGTCACTGCTGCTTATCTTTTCAGACAAGCTGAGACCTGTCGGGTACCAATTTACCGACCCCGAAGAGATGGATGGCGTAGTGAGCAGTGAGCGTGAGATCGAACCATTGACCTCGTGTGCGACGCAGAGCACCTCTAACCACTGCGCCACATGCGCTAGTATGTATACACATATATATGGATATATGTACATATGTATGTATGTATATACATATAAAATGTATGTATATGGGTGGATTTTCTGTTCTTCAAAATAATTCAAGTGCAAATGGAGTAAATGGATGGAAAGACCTTAATATGGATGTACCTCACTACGCTTGGAGATGAACACGTCATATTAAGGAAAGAGGAAAAAGGAAAGTGAATAGCTCATATACTACCGACCACAATAACCCCAAGTCCAAATTGAAGCTGGACAGCAACACACTTGAGTAGAGCGTTTAACCACTTCACGAGGAGCAAATGGATCTGAATTAAAAACGATTGTCAAGCTTTCGTCGTGCTGAAACCATTGCTTGAACCGTCAAACACAAATTGTCATTAGTGGCTCAAAGTAAATTTTGAACGAACTGGCTTCTGCAGTGATAATGCCAAACAAGGAGACGATAATCAGCGAAAGAAGCATCCTGAAAAGCAAATAAACGCCGTTGGAAGACTGCTATCGATGCCTACTTTTATGATGATTATAGATTGACAAAATGTTGCCAGCAAAAATCTATCATCATGTGAATGAGTAAAAACAGTATTCAATATTTTGTGAGCACAGAAGCCTGTTGGCGGGCGCCTGTTACTGGTGGGATTCCTTGCTGTTTATCAATGCAAGAGCTCTCGGCGACAAACATCTGATTAAGAATTACGAGTCGTCACCTTATATTGCGCTACAGTAAAAATGATTGAGCCTGCTAATTTTTATTGATTTTATCAATCACGACGTCTTTCCAAAAGCCGATTGATTTTCTGAGGAAAATCAATCAGGCTTATTATATAACCATTCGAAGTACAAAGTGTAGGCGCCAGTCAATCCGTTTGGATCGACATTCATTTGATTCCACAAAGAAGAAACTGGAAAGTGGGTTCAACCTACAGTCATTTGGCCAAGATCAGATCGCGCAGAGCACAAAAATAGTAAACTCAAAAGCTTGAGGGCATAAAGGGATTTGCTTATGGGAGGCACTTGTAATATTGCCGACAACGGATGTACTGCAAGCCACTCAAGCCACTAGACTGTCAGGAAGTTATAGGAGAAGAAAAAAAGATCGTGGACTAGTATTAACAAGAGGATAATTGCGTGGGTTCAAGAGCACAGTAATCAGGCAGAATGGAGTGCCCACAAAGCATCACGATGATAAAAAGCAGAAACTGCGATATGTGACAAACTTGCCAAAGACTTAATAAAAACAGGATGGACTGCTTTCCTGACGAATGGCGTTACTTTTATACTGCTAGAAATGGGCGGAACCTGGCACGACATCACATTTTTGATAGAGCTATTTTAAAGTAAACATGAAGTACAAAGTTAAAGAGCGGGAATTTGTAGAATTACAGTATAATGCCAATTTCAGTCACAAAAGAGAAGTGAAAGTAAATTGGATATTAGAATTCCAGTCATTATGGAATATTGAAGAAGTGGACATAGGGTGATCACAGCGTAGCTACCGCACAGTGTCATATTCTAGTAGGTGACGTTTGATATGGGATATGCATGATTGTGCAAAAAGGAGAGCAGAGAGTAATATTTTCGTGTTAGTAAGGTGTCTCTGTAGTGCTACTGACTTTGGCGCAGTACCTTACAATGTGTTCATTCAGGATACAATGACAATTTCAAAGGCACAAAATTTGAGACTGACAATGCGTACTAAAGAAACCTGTGGGCGTTGTTGTTACTATCAGTGAATTGATAATTGCACATTTCTTAGAAAAGCATTGCCATTGGATCTACATTACGAAATCTTTGAAGCAACAAATACTGCGGTCACATGTCAGACATATTCTCAAGAGCAGGTCTGTTTCTACAATGAGTACACTATTTATCCGATGAAGAAGCAAAATGAGCAA
>JAHQIW010004395.1:0-17345 GCA_019055375.1 Parelaphostrongylus tenuis | reverse complement strand
GTATCAGGCTTTCGAGCAATGTAAAAAATATGGCTTAACGTAATGTCCCTTGTCATCAGCACTCGATCCACGGCACTCAGTTCTTTTCCATTTTGCCTCTAATGTCAACTTTTTAGACAAAATCAAACTCCGACGAAATCTGTCGTGGTTCTGAATCACCGCAAGCCCATTTTCTATGGCTGGGCTCCAAAAGAACCTTCCTAATTACGTGGACTCAAAAAGTTTCACAGGAGGAAAAGGCGAATGGTATGTACGATTTAGTGTGAGACGTTATTTACTGAGCACTATCCAGTTTTACTACTCTTTGACTTCAATTTTATGAGTTATGAATGTTCTCTGCTAAAGATTCTTCTCAACTTCGCTCCTTTCTTCCCTTGCTCATATCCTCCAACCACAAGATTTAGGCGGAAGCAGTTACTATTGCCGATCCAGGAGGACACAAAGATGAATGTGGCTAAACCGCCCTGATCAAGGTCAGGAGAACGTTCATGTAATAATAAGTACGTTTTTTATAGCTCAGCTTAGTGCTTATTTTCATTACTTATTTGAGGATTATTTTGTCCTAGTGTCCCAAATTTTCGTTACTTCTTCGTTTACGGACAAGAATTTTCTGAAAGGACTTCTTTTGCTGGACAAAGACTGCCACACTAGACTTTTACTAATCATTTCGGAAGCTTAAGTCTTGAAGATTTCATAAACACACGTGCCCATCAAAAAGGTTTTCTCTATAGCGCCATAGCAGTGAAAACTAAATTATGTTTCACCACGCGTTGCGCATTATCCGCGCTGATATTTTGCTAGACAAAACTCTTTTCCCTGAGCTATCGTTCGCTGTCAAATAGCGCAAATCTCGTAAAGTACATGAACTTGATATTCCTTTGAAAGGCTCTCACAGCGTTCTAACGAGGAAACAAATTTGTGTTTTCGCACGCTTTACGCGTGATCGTGCGTATTCATCACGGGAGACAGCTCATATTTTAGTACTTCCACATTCTCCGTAGATTCAGAAAATGGTGCTTGTTTATTAGGAAAGATCTTTAACAGCGCCGTTGTATGGAGATAAAGATTGCGTTTCAGACGGTCGTCGGTCGTTTGAGGATGCTTATTTTCATTACTTATTTGGAGTTTTCTTCGTGTCGTAGAGCTTCTCTTAGATTTTTGTATTGAAATCATAGATAAACTTTATTTCATCGTTCTGGACCTAGGGCTTTTTATTATCATCTTACTACTGAAAAGAACCCTCAAACTGAGCCTAGTCATGAAAGCATATGAACGTGTAGAGTAATCTACGGGTATCAGAGTTATATATTTTATGTAGGTTTTTTTTATCGATGCGGCAGAAATCCCTGTTGAAGAAACAAAATCGCACTCCACATGTGAATCACGCCTGCGCATTTCGTTTGGTGCGCATCGAACCAGCCACTCACACACTCTAGCCGACAAGCAATGCACGGCGTGTTTTGAAGCTTGATCTCATTCATGCTACAATGCAGTGAAACGGTCTTTTCAAAAAGCATGTTGTAGGAATTGCCTAAACTTGTCCTATCGAAGGGCGATTGACTGTCTAAGAGAAGAGCTCAGCCTTGCGAAAATCACGCGTGTGTGAAGTACATCTATTTTCTCTGCTGCAGCGCATAAACGGAAGACTGTTCAAAAACAAACATGTTTTTGAAATACTAGAGATCGACACTATCGAATAGTTATCATCAAGGAAAAGCTCAGTCTTGCGAAATATAAGGGCGATAAACGCGCGAAGCGTTCGAAACAGATTTATTTTTAGCTCGACAGTGCTCCTAGAAAATTCTTATAGAAAATTGTCCATTTCTGAATTTCCCGAGATTGAAGCTTCTCAATGATTATTGATAGTCTTATGAAAATTCATTGTCCAGCAAAGAATTCTTCAAATTGCTTGTTCGATAACGTAAATAATCCAAACTTTTCTCTTTTTTTCCTCCTGCTTTTGCTCATCTTCTCAAACCACTGTTTTTTTAGGCGAAGCAGTTACTACTAGCGATCCTGAGGACACGAGGATGAATGAAACTAAGCCTGATCAAGGTTAGCAGAAATATCTTGATTAATTTCAAAATCTTTTTCTCATAGTGTCAACACAGATTGTGCTGATCTGACCTATATACATTGTGCATCCATGTGCACTGCCTTAATTTCGCAAGAGAATATCTATATGAAGCCCAACGTCTCTGGGGTTGGTCCAATAGTTCTTAAACGCATGTAACCATTGGAGGCGCGCGTGGCGCAGTGGTTAGAGGTGCTCTGTGGCATAGACGTCGACCAAGATGCTTAATGCTTTGATCCCACGCTCAAGGCTCACCAAGCCTTTCGTCCTGCCGGGGTCGATGATTGGTGCCAGAGTTGTGTAGGAGAATGGCCAGCACTAACTTGAAACATCGGTAGGCTACCACGAGTCAGAATGCATTCAGTCACTTCAAACGATGCTAGATAAGATCAGCGCACGCAGCCCTCAGGGCCCTCGATGTCGAAATTCATCCTTTTATAGATATTTGACCTTTAGAAGTGGCCAACTCTCTTGAACCACTGCGCTTTTTGCAGTTTCCTAAGACCATTTTTGCATTGCATCAAGGATTCACGGAAAAGGGATCTTTTTGGGGCTTAGTAGCTCTCGACTTTCAAATACTTTTTTGCTTATGCTAGATGAGCAGGTTCTTTTCATTAAGGACGTTACCGCAACAATCGTGCAAGAAAATGTAAAAGAGAAAACTGCAGTCTCGTAGTTTTTTTCGTAAACCTCTTTACTAAAATTCTCTGCTTCTGAAATTTTATTACTTATGAATCAGAGAAACTGGATGTGAGGTTCAGGTGCACTTCACTGTTAAAAGTGTAAATACTTCAGCTACTTTAGAATCATCCACTGACGTTGTAACGTTCTCATTCAAACCTAAAGAGACGTCAGAGTCCAGTCAATCAGTTTTGGCTAGTCATTCATTCAAATTTGCCCCAAAAATGATACATCATCAGGTGGGATTTTGTTTGATGTTAATGAGATGTTTAATACGATGGCTATAGTGAAGAATAAATTTTATCATCTGGTGTAGTTTGAAAGAATGTTTTCAGCCTTTTCAAGGTTTAAGACGTGAGTGGCCTACGCACGCTTCGGCTGTCTCGCCCGCCTCATCAGAGCTATACGGCCGCCAGTCCACTATCTCTACACCAGTAGGGAAGGGGAGGCAGTATGTTGAAGGCAGACAACATGAAATGTTGTCTGAGCCTCTCTCGTTTCTGGGACTTTATATTGAATGTTTGTAGAGTGTGCCATTGGCTATAGAAGGGCTCAGACAACATTTTACGTCTTTTGGTCTTAACATACTGTCTCCCCTTCCTTCACTACTACGTAGGGTTGACTGGTGGGGCCTGTGGTTTTTATGACGTGCCTGGAACGCCGTAGCGTTCGTAAGCTGCTGACATGACGAGCATCGAAACCGCTAAAAAACACTCTCAGACTACATACTGTATTTTCAAGTTGAATCTTTTCTTTGAATTTTATAGATGCAACAGCGTCAGTTGTGAATAGTGTCGACATAGATGAAGGAATGGATGACGATGGTGCAACAGTTTTACCTTCTCAGAAGACTGAAAGTATCTTTGGTGGCGGTTTCATGAGGTTGTTGGCTACCAGAGTACTTTCAGGATTGTGTTGGCGTCACATTTTGTTAGTAAGATGAAAGAATGAAAAAAAGGGAATTATACTTCCAAGATTTCTAAGTGGTATGCAGAAGTTCGACCCAGGCGGTAGTTGAACTCGCATTTCACCCGTAGCGGAAACACGTGGTACCACTACACGCAGCTATCGTTTATTCACCACTTTTTTCGATACAAACTACTGCAGCTGTCACTAACCAACCTTCAATAGTTTGGTCTGGTTAGCACATATCGGCATAAAACCCAGGTCATCTTACAGCTCTTTAGATATGCATCAATCTACAATAAACTCTTTATTTTACTGCTTTCCAGCGATGTTATGATGTTATAAACTTGTTAGATCTTGGCTGCTGGTAAATACGATAGTTTAGAAAGGAAAAAGAGTGGGAGCAGAGCGATGGTCGTGGTGGTGTGATGGTAGCCCGCTTCCGCGGCATGGGTGAAGTCCTTGGTTCAATTTCCGTTTGGTTGAATGTTGCATACCACTCGACATTTCTGGATGTATATTTATGCCATCATGCATTGTTAAAAAAGCAGTGAAAATGACAAATGTATTGGAAGAGCACTCGTTGAAGACAAAATAGGAAGTGCAAGTGGTAGTACTGTCGAAGTTTTACGAGTTCCGGTGATATTCCACTTCTTGATCTGTAAACGGCACTATCAGCGCGTAACGGTCAACTTTGAATACTTGATTAGTTTTTTGCTTCTGTTTACTCAATTTATCCAATTTTTTGGCCTAGTTCTCGTTTATTTTTTCTCTTTTAGGCATTTCCTTACACATTAAAGTTGGTGCGTTTTTAGTGGCATTGGTTCCACCGCTAGCGCAAATACAGGAAGGAATGTTTTCGGGATGAAAACTGGAAGCTTATTGAAAAATACGTCGACTCTTGGAGAAAAAAGCTCTATCTTCTCTGGAGGCGGTCTTAAAACAGTACGTATTTTCATTTTCGCCATAGATTTTCGTTCTCATTGAAAATTTTATTCTCTTACCTCAGAATGTTTCTCATTTCCTTTTTTGCCTAGTTGAACTTAGTCGCGTAAACGATAAGCTGCATGATAGCATAGGTTATGTGTAGGTGGGGTAATTACTCCGATCAGGATAGTCTCTTAGAAGTTGTGCTTCACGGTTTTGTCTCTAGTTCTTGAATTTATGTCTCGTATCATCAGTTGTTTCAAGAAGTCATGTCGTGCTCAAAAAGCATTGTAATCGTACCGCTATAATCTACAAAATGCTTAGAGCGCGCGTAGCGCAGTGGTTAGAGGTGCTGTTCGACACACATGGTCGATTAAGCGATGGAAAGTGGCACGGTGCAGCGTTCAGGGGTCACCGAGCTTTCTATCACTCCGGGGTTTGAAGAGTTGAACTACACTTGTCTAGGGGTTTTAGCAGCATTGACTTAATGCAGTAGACCCTCAAGAGTATTTGTGAAAGCTAGATATGCATTCAAAATTTCAAACGAAGCCTAAAATTGAATACGCATGCATGGCATGTCGCTTAGTGATAGGTCGACGTCGAGAGCTTTAGTTTCTATCTTTCTTTACAATGCTTAAATGAGCAGTTTTGCTTCTCATTGAAGTTATATATCTTTTTCCGCTCTCAGAACGTAATTCCGAATATCATTATGCTCAAATCTACTCTTGGAGAAACATATACTGATTTTCTTTTATCGCACAGATAAACACATCAAACACGCAACCTTCTTCATTTGCATCTGCGGCACAACAAGCTGTACAATCGGATGCACTATCCAGTCTACAACGTCAAGCTCGGTAGGAAAAAGTCCGATATGGTAACAGTTATAGTTACACAGCATAATGCAGCTGGAAATTATCTAGGTTTTTGGTGCTACTCCGAATTTGGAGGACCTCCTGTGTTTGGTGGAAAACCAATTTTTGGATCCACTGCACCCAAACCGACAACTACTTTTGGTGGTGGGTCAGGAGCTGGTGGTGCTTTCTCAGCGTAAGTTAATTAATCTGTCTCTAGTTAGCAGTACGTCTAGGTTTTTGTGGACGGTATAGTGTTCATGCACGATTGAACAGTCCTTCAATGCACCAATTATTTGGTGTCTCAATACACCATTTTCCCCTTTTTTTATTCCTCTTCCTGTTCTCTTTTTGAGAATCCATAAGTAGAACTACTGTGTTGGAAATCAGTTTACCGCGCGTTTTCCGGGTGTCACGGAGAATATGCATTGAATGGGTGCACATAAACATCACGTTTTATATGGACTGATCAACGCGCTGAACAGAATGTGTCGTTTACAAGTTATTACGTGCAAATGACTAATCGCAATCGTGTCAAATTTTTTCGATTATCTTGATAAAAAGTTCCTCACAGTCCAGGCCTTAAAAACACTTATGTAGTCAACTATCCCACCACATTACTGATTATCACGTAAATGACGAACTCGTGAGATTGAGATGGTATGGTGAGGGACAAATATTTCGCCTTATGTCCTCATTTGGCAAAGATTACCAACCATTCATAAGATGCAGCTGTAGGCTTTAAATATCTCGAAGTGTCTATTTCGTTTACTTATCACAGTACCACTTTTCTATACTTTCAAGAGACAAACCGGCGTTACCACTTTCGCTCAGTATGTTGAGGAGAAATGCCGTCTTTCGTTTGGTGCTTTCCTTGTTGGACATTCAGTATCTCAGGAATACCGTTTCCCCGAAATTTTGTCTGGCAACTGTCATTAAGACGCGTGACATGTTCGATCAACAGTTTTTCTTTATCGCCGAATGTAAACGAATTCTGCTCAGTGTGCATGGAATACCCTGGTTCGGCAAGAGTTTCTGGATCGTCTAGTGTCACGAAGTTATGAGAATTTTTATGTGCTGTGATTCACTCTATTCATTTCACTCAAGCAGTACGATTTCTAATATCGACGCATCTCAGGAAATGGAGTCTCATTCAGCGACATAGTCGCTCAGGTTCACATACTGAGAGGATGCGAGAAGGGCATCAGTCCAGGTGTTTTATAACCGTCATGTATGGAGAGATCGTATCAGTGTATGGTTTCGCTTGCTTATCTCTTACCTTCTTGGGTGGTATATTTCATACTGATTGGACGTGGTTCGTGTTGATATCTTCATATGCAGTCGCATGGTGCTGTACGTCACAACGAAGATTTTCCAATTTGCAATTAGGATTGCAACGAGGAACATGGGGCAGCAACAACTTCTTCGAAGGCAACATAGCTCTGCTATCGGTTCTTTACCTGAATTACATCGATCAGTTTCAAGTGAGACGCAACAATTGAAGCTCAGATCCATAGTGGTGATCCCTTACTGAAACAGCTTGCTCGTATGGTTGTTCTCTCAAAGTGGTGTTCCCCTGCTATTGATGAACCTAGTGGTACGTAATCTATAAGGCAAATAGGATGCAATAGACAGAAAACGTTATCAGTGGACGATTTCACTCAGAAAGAATTGGAAGCCGCGTTACACTCTTATCAGGGACGCGGGAACAATGATAGAAGAGCAGGAGACTCGGTAACGTAGTGGTTTGCACTCGTCTTGGTAATAGTGAGACTTAGCTGCAACTTCCACATAGTATCGTTGATTTCTATATCACTCAACATCATCGGGTGTATAGTTAACATCATAACCTTGCTATAAAAGCGATGAAAACAAAAATTCTTGTGAACTTCAGAATCAAATTGTCAAATTCTCATTATATTGCGAAAATCAATAAAATAATTGAAGTGGAAACTGTGAATCTAGAGTTTTTTGCCTTCAAAGCACACTCTTCGTATCTTTCTTTTCCATGATGAGGAAGTTCTCTTTTTCTAGCTCGATTAGAATGTTTTCCTACTTTGTTTTTTTTATATATATCTTTGTAAACGAGTTTCATATTCTTGACATGATTGAAGATGGCCGAATAATATTTTGTTTAGCAGGATATATATTTAAACAATATGTCATTGATCATTGGTTTCTGCGAGTTTCATGCTCGCATGAAACTTTTTTAGACTTTGAAACTTTTTAGGGGTTTTGGTTTTCGTATTTTCGAAAATCTTCAGTCGGTACAAATTCGTGTTTGGAAGAGTTTTTCTCATGAAAATATGGTGCAATTTGCATCCTTGAGTAAATTTGGAGACTAACCAGTTCTATTCGTTGAATCGCTCCATTTTGCACATCAGTCACATCGTTCCATATTTGCTAAAGTGGTTTATGGATATAAGGTAAGGAAGTAAAATGGGCAATGAATTAAAGTCGTGGTGATTTTCTTTTTTAGAACATCACGGCATCGCTGTATTTCAATTGACCGAGAACCACAAGTTGTTAGTAGTAACGTGTAGTAAGGCGGACTGTTTTGATGAGCACGGAGCTTTCGAAATTCGACGATCGTATCAATTGGACGGAAAGATAGGATGATCTATCGCAGGAACTGCGAGGTCAAATCGATGGTTACTGCATGCCGTTCACCGCGATATTGTTTTGTCACCTACAGAGTTTCTAGCAACCTTTGTTTCTCTCCATGTTCTCGACTTTGAGCCGTTGTCGCGAGGATGATGAATAAGCGCACAGCTTTCCCGTGACTTTTCTGTAAGACAAATATCTTAAGAGAAGGTGGTCCGACCACTTCATCAGAAGTTGAATTTTCGAGAATAATTACAACGGGTTAATAAAATCATAAATTTGTAATCGACAAGTCAGTCTTGTCATAATTCCTTCTGAATATGGTTGGAATTAATGACTGTGGCATTAAGGAAAAAAGCCCTAGTTTTCTTCAGCTTAAATTAATCAGTTTTGAGCAGTAGACATGTGCTTACACTGTAAATAGCTTTTGTAATTGAGAATAGAACGACAGCGAATGGCACTGTCTTCATGTTCTATGGCCCGTTAGAGTAAGGCCTTACTGGCTAATACCTGCCCGAATGGAAATCGTCTAACTGTCGAGCCTTCTTTGAACTCCTGATCACTGAGGAGCTTTAGAGCACTTGATAGACGGAATGGTACAGTAGATGATTATGCCCTTTTTGTGCTTTTATTGCAACTCTGGGTCGATGAGAAGCAGTTGGCAAATCTTTTTCCCGTTTGCTGTTGTTCTCTGATACGGGATATTAATTTCGTTATCAATTTTGTGTAGTAAAGATGAAGACAATCTCTTATCAGTCAGCACCCACTATGAGAGAACGTTTTCACGAGAGTTCTTCAGACTGGTTCTTCTATAATATTCATTGAATACTTTCTACTTGTGTCTTCGTTGAGAGTTGAAGGAATGACTGAGATATAACAGAAGAATGGTACACGTAGGCACCATATTTTGTGTTTTCGTAATGTGACTGTTGTTAATGTTGAGGATCACTCAATAAGCCTTATGTTCCCTGAGGGTTTTTCAAACGTTTTCCATAAATAGCTTTCTATAACTCAAAATTTACCGATGGGAGCATAACAGCATTTGCGAACTGTTCTTTCCTTCAAATAAAACTTGCGCGAGATTGATAAACTTCTTTCATGATTTGATGGCTACGTTTTGGCACTTTTTTTCTAGACTTATCATATTGTGCCATATCTATCTTCTCCGTTGGGTTCTCGTACATGTAGTAAAACTTTGATGTAAAATCAGTCCTCTTGTCTGTCTATTACATAGAAATTTGTCGCGTAAACACTTGGAAAGGTCTCTGGCTGTGTTTTGACTCACTGTGAAAAATGGAACTCCGTTCAAACTAGAAAAGAAATCTGATTTAAGGCGCCATATCACTCGTTATGCCTAGGCGCTCTCTTCTTTGTTCGTTATTTAACTTTTGTAGTTTATCCAGAAGGCTTTGAGAATTTTTCGCGCCGGTGTTTTCGCTCCTGCCCCAGTGCTCTTACTACCTATATAAAGTCTTCACCGTTGTGCCTTACTGTCCTACACACACCCAAATAAGAACTTGTTCGACTTTTATATTTTCCACCTAGATTTTTTTTATGCCAACCCGAAGTAGTCGCCTCCGTTGCGCCTTTGTATTACCCACCATGAAAGTACGAGAGATCTTGAATATTGTGCCTGAATTTGCGCTGTCTTCTCAACAATTAGGACATATTATGCAAATGACTTCTTCCATTTGAGTGCTTTAGCGGTGAGTTTCTACATAATAGACAAACTTAGGACTTGATTTGCGGTAGAGTTCTACTACATGTCTGAAATATCCATTGGATGGATAGATTTATTTGCTGTAATACGTCCAGGCTCTGCTTAGGCGAATTTGCCGAAACGTTACCATTGAATTTTGAAGCGAGCAATATCAACGTCGTGATGTTCAAAGGACAGTTCGTAAAATATCTTTCATTACTCAGGCCGAGATATAGAAAAGGTCACATTTTTGGACATTTGTGAATTTCACGACTTTTGTTTCTACAATGTGTTAATTTCATCAAGCATCACTTTTCCTTCTGTTCTTTTGAAACGAATCTATGTTGTCCTCCTAATACAGATAAGTAGGAGGGTCAGGGAATAACGCATTAGATAGCGGATGTGCACGTTATCAGGAAAAAAGGTTTGGCTTCGTCCCCTAACGCTCTTCCGTAAGCGCACATAAGGGCGCCTTGGTCGGCTACCCCGAAAATCGCAAGATACATCATCTCGACTAACATTATGCAACATTGATGAAGAAGACGAAAATTTTAAGCAGCACGTGAAACCACAGACAAAATGTTCGGAAACATTTGTGACGAATAAAGGGGGTAAAATGAATCGAATTCAAAAGTAGTGGGATTCGCACAGCAAACGTGATTTAGGGGTCATGTACGGAAATTTACATAATGCCTTTGTGTATAGCCTTTGAAGATAGTGATCTGTTTCTGACGCGATTGTTGAAGACAAAGTGTGAATAGAAAATGATCTAGTGTGATCATGAGAGACAACGGGTTCATGTATGACAAGCTCTCACGAGACCGGTAGGATAGCACCAAGAGTAGTTTTCTAGTGATTAGACAACTGTTTTGAATACAGTCATAATTCTTTCTATTTGACTGCCACTGGCAGTGGTATGATGTTATTAGTATACCCAATATGTGGAATACTGTGCAAAAACGTTTTGGCGTCAGCCGGGAATCCCGGTTTTTGCACAGTACTCCACATATTGGGTATACTTTTTCGAATACAGTTTAGAACTAGCCGTTATGGAGCGCTTACAAGTTGTACAATAGAGTGGTGAAAATTGCTGTTGAAAACAAAAGAGTCACTGTACGTTTGATGATTTCCCGACGATAATATTTTTATCACGATCATTATGTTGACATCAGTTATTCTCATAATAATTACCTAGTTCAAATGAAATTAGTGTTATATCAAAATATAATAATATCAATTACTATATTAATCATATTTCACACTTCCGTATTATTTTTTAGTCCTTTTACCGGTTATGCGCATTGATTTTAGAATGTAAGCTTCTGAATATCTTCAACCATACGTCTTCATTTCAAAAGGCGAACTTTCTTTCCAGAATTCTTGTCGCCCATATTACAGCTTCTCAAACATGATTGCATACTAGAGCAGGTTCATGAATAGATGTTGTCAACGCGCTATGCTTCCAAAGCGCCGTTTTTAGGGTAGAATGGAATTGTTGGATGTGATAAACATGAACTTGACACAGGAATACACTTCATTTATAGTGTAAAACTCTAAGGATGGCCAACAATAGACTGATGAAATAATAGGCGAGATTTTCTCGTCTTATATAAGAGCTAGAGCACAAAGAAGAAGTGCTCAAGAACATGAGATGCTAAAATCGGATAGGTAGAAGAAGACCTGGAAATTATGTGAAACCGAATAGTGGGCTGAGAACCTCAAAAAACTGGTCCATCGTGCCTCTCGCAAAAGTTTAATGATCGTTCCTTATATCTTTAATGCGCATCGATATTGCACTCCAATGACACTTAGTCCAGTGAGCGTAGCATTTGGCCGTGGTCATGACAGTGTTTATTGAACAGAACTCTTATAATGGCTGTTTATTTCAAAACTGGAAACAGGATGCATGATTTTATATCGTAGCCACAAGACCTTGATAAGTTTTTATGCTTTACTTGTATTGCAAACTTTAGGTGGTTGATACCGCTCATCCGTGTGACTACTGGACATTGATTATGAAGAAAAAAAAAAGAGAATGCGTTCTAGTTATTAGCAAATGATAGGTTCTAAATGTCATATTTTCACTCGTTTATTGGCAAAGTGCACTTGTCAATCATGCATATCAGTTCAATTTTCTTTTTGGGAAAGAATTCATTATATATCTGAACATTACCTAATTTCGAATGATGTTAACCAAAAGGAAAGAGGAGAAAAATATGAGGAGTTAGTTGATGTCAAAGTATTGTTTGTAAGATCCAAATTTGAGAAGTCATTCCTTATTTTTCTTTCTAAGCCGAACACCGTTTTCTATGATATTCTTAAATCAACAGCTGAAAAGTCATTATTCCCTGTTATCCTTGATCTTTTCCTGACCACTTGATTCCAGATTTTCTGGCACTAAAAACTTGTTTGGCAATGTCTCATCTACCACTAGTTCTGTCTTTGGAGGTGGAATGTCGAATCAGCCGTCGTCGAAGAATACATTATTTGGTGGAGCTCAGTTGAATAAGTAAGAAAAATTGTTTGTAAAAACTTGAGTGAATTCATGCCATCCGGAATATCAAAAGTTCAAGCAAACTATCATAGTGCAATAGCTCAAATATTATTGATTTCGTTTCCAAGTTATACTGCACATCGTTTGGCTTTTTTCCAGATCGTTCAGCACGTGGAGATAGTAAATAATACCATATTTTTTCGATGCAATCCGTGAAGCGTTTTGCCGTTGATGATTGATTGTCAACATCAACGTTCACTTAACCCGATGCTAACCCGGGCGATTTGCAGACGTTGTTTACTCATGGCCGCGGGCATCTTTTGCAGGCGAACATGCCAGGCAAAAGTGTGCATATTGTACTTTGTTTTTGTAGTACTTTTTATCAAATTCAGTCTGTTTATTTTGAAGTATATTGTATGTCTTTTTTGTTGATAGCCGATACTGTTTCATTTTTTTTTATCAATGGTTTTCGTGTATATGATAGTCACTGAAGCTCGACAATACCTACTAACAAAAAATAGAAAAAATGAAGCTTTTCGAAGAAATTTTATAAAGTTGGAAAGCGTGAGCTCGCATGTTTCACATGTGGTAACGCGGGACAATTTTGCGTGCGCCAAATGTTAGCGCACGATGTTAGAAATTAAATTACTTTTTATATGTAAGTGTCTACACAAGCTAAGAATAAATAAGACCTTCAATTTATCGTTCAGGGGTTAAGTAGCCTCAATGATCTTGCAAGATTTAGAGCTCTACGAATTCACCATGTACGATGCGTTAAACTAATCTTCTTTACGCACTGCAGATTTGGAAAGCGAATTTGATTTGCAGATTAATTGTAGGCAATCAAATTCGACAGCATCACCTGTGACTTGGGGTGTTCACCGATGGCTGCACCAGCGTTGATTACCTTTGCGTAAAAAGTGTCACACAACACATTTTGTCGAGAAATTGTGTAAACCTGTGCCGATCAGGTTCACTATTTGGAAAAAAAAGACTAAGAACCAGTGCGCAGGCGCTACTCCGACAGAGTGGTTCTTTTGATTCCTTCGCGACGAAGCAGCCAATGGACACCAATTACTTTGTCATTGACCGATCCAGCCCTTTAGATACAGATATTCCTGTTTCATCTTAATTCACTGCGCGTTATGATTGATGGGTGAGTGTCTACACTACTGTGCATATATGTGCGTACATGTTTTTGGAGATCTGCCGTATATACACGCATGAGATGTGTTCATGCTTTCTTTTGTATATATCTAGACGTTCGCGCTGGATAAGATTGTACAAGAATACTCCATCCGCCCTCTTGATGCCATCTCCATTATCTTACGCTAACTCCTTTGTGTCTAACTGACAATGGAAATATGGCGTATCTCCTCTAAACTGAAAGGTGCTCATAATTTGATTGTTCTTGTTCATCAGTTCTACCTCGAGCTGCATAGTTTCTGAGTATTTCTTTGCTTCTCCACTTCGTTTCCTCGTTCCATGAATCAGATTGACACGTTGATTCATCAGCGTCTTTATACTTTGACCTTATAGCTGTGAAGGGGACAGTGTAGTGCAGTGACTAGTGATGCAGTGCATCAAGAAGGTGCTGGTTTGACACCTTTCCCAGCACTTTCTTGCAATCAATCAAGTGAACAGGTAGAAACACCTAAATCGGCTGTGTCCAAGACTTCAAGAAGAGTCATCTTGACGGCCATTCTACAACATCCATAAGGAAGATGAAGTCCTCAATCAGTAGCGGAAGCAACACGTGATATGTTTGAAGACCTTTAGAAAAGACTGGTGCGAAGAAACGAATCGAATGCAAGAAGTGCTGGGAACCACGCAGTAAATTCTGATGATGGATCGTAGGGAATAGTGAAATATAAAAGTTGTGAAGGCTTTCTTTGGAGTATAGTCTATTAATGTTAGTATTAAGAGCATATTGAAGAGGAACCGAAAATTGTACAACTTACAGTTCGACCGCTGCTCTATGCCAACACTCCTCAAAATTTGGTGAAGTGGTACTCGAGCGATTTGAAACGGTAAAATGCCGCCTTGTTTGTTTCTGGAGTCCTCAATTCATACGGATAAGCCGTTTGAACTAGTTTTTGAAGGAGAAGATCAAACCTGTTTGTTTAAATTTGGTAATACTGACTGATCGAGTGAATTATATCGAAAAGCGACCTGAAAACTATCACACTATCATAATGGTTTAGTAAATATGCTAATAATGTGCACTTGAAAGTTTTTTTTACTGCAAAAAAGGTATCATTTGATAGAGGTAACTTGCTAATTCATCCTTTTTATCACTGTTTCTTGAATGCTCATAATGAGCGGTCCTTCTTTTTTCAAGCTCGTTTTGCGATTATTCTTCTTAGTTTTTAAGGAAAAATTTGAGAATCTTCAAACTTCTCTTGTTTTTTCTGAAGCTTCGGAGTGAGCAGAAAGGCGATTTACCATTCAGCGAAATTTGTATGAGATTACGAGAAAAGATGTAAAGAAAGAAGTAAAAGTAAATGTAATCAAGAAAGATCAATCAGCGAACCACCTATAGCGAAATGGGGACGCGGTTGTTTAGCGGTTCACATGATCACAGAAATTTTTTTTTACAGCATTTTGTGTGATGTGTTGATAACTTGTCGAACGTCAATCTAATAGAAGTAGTAGCTATATAAAGTTGCTCTTACTGCTTAATATATTACAAAACAAAACTTGGAAGAAATCATTTTACTGCGAGAGATCATCGCTCTGGAAGGAAGTGCAGCAGAGAATGGGAATAATGAGGACGCCAAAAAGTACCCACGTAAGAACTGGAACCCAACACTATGTGAAGGCTTTTCACTATGGTGAAGTAAAGAATCATTTAGGACTTTTGTTGAATGGCTTGACGAGCAAGTGCATTCATTAGTGTGCCTTAATATGATGGTACTTTTCTCGATGATTGCGCCATGCCATGAGATTGATAAGAATATTGAATTCGACTAACATTTCGACGTCTTCGTCTTCTTCACAGCCAATTCTTCGAGTCCGCTTACCCACATCCGTTGGTTCTAGCGTTGAGGCTCTTCATTTTCGTTTCAGTTGAATTCTTATTTTTTTGCTTGAACACCTCTCGAATGATATGACCTTAGTTAGCGAGTACTTTTTTTTTTACTTTCAAGATACTTTGAGCATAAGAAAAGCGTAGCAATCAGGTCAAAACGTGGAAATAAACTGATTTATATGTCGAAAAATCACAATAAGACGGTGCGGTTATAGTCAAACTTTGCGGAGCAGCTATTGTGATATGTGTATTACACTGGGCATAGAGAAAATCAGGAGCCATCTACTCCATCGAGGAACGCATTGATAACCACCGCGACAGTGCTGAATTAAGCCTTAGATAGCTCAGTTATCTCGCCAGTTCCGTACATTAGCTAATCTGCAAAGCTGTGCTTAGGCTACAGAGGAATTCTGAATATGAAAGTCGTTCTGTGGCTTATCCATAGTTTATCCCAACGGTCGTTGCCAAAGCAGGACTACAATAAAATTCAAATCCATGCCTCGAGGAAACTAACGTCACAAAACAGCATCTTAAACCACGTAGACATCACACCATTTGGGGATTTATCAAACCCACAGGGATGTGTTCCGTGGACAGTGACAGCTTATTGAATTTCTGCTACTTGCTTATACTGTACTGTATCCCCATTACCAAAAGGGGTGACGAGATTGGGATTCGAACCCACGCCCCCGAAGGGACTGGTGCCCTAAAACCAGCGCCTTAGACCGCTCGGCCATCTCGCCATGATGCTTCGGTTCTGAATGCGGCAGGCCATGCTTTATACCCCCAGAGAACTCACCAAATATGACAGATTCCATTACTTTTTATTGGTACTGTATGGTATCCCTAGATACCAAAACGAAACTGACGAGAGTGGGATTCGAACCCACGTCCCCGAAGGGACTGGTGCCTAAAACCAGCGCCTTAGACCGCTCGGCCATCTCGCCACAGTTATTTAACACTAAGCGCGGCACGTTTGCTTTATGACGCTGAAAAGTCAGCAGCAAATAGGAAATCTCAAATCTCCCGTTTAGTTGATACTGTATTCTATCCCTAGATCCAAAACGAAGCTGACGAGAGTGGGATTCGAACCCACGCCCCCGAAGGGACTGGTGCCTAAAACCAGCGCCTTAGACCGCTCGGCCATCTCGCCACAGTTATTTAACACTAAGCGCGGCACGTTTGCTTTATGACGCTGAAAAGTCAGCAGCAAATAGGAAATCTCAAAATCTCCCGTTTAGTTGATACTGTATTCTATCCCTAGATCCAAAACGAAGCTGACGAGAGTGGGATTCGAACCCACGCCCCCGAAGGGACTGGTGCCTAAAACCAGCGCTTGGACCGCTCGGCCATCTCGCCATGCTATTTCGGTTCCGAATGCGGCAGGCCATGCTTTATACCCCCAGAGAACTCACCAAATATGACAGATTCCATTACTTTTTATTGGTACTGTATGGTATCCCTAGATACCAAAACGAAACTGACGAGAGTGGGATTCGAACCATGCCCCCGATGGGACTGGTGCCTAAAACCAGCGCCTTAGACCGCTCGGCCATCTCGCCATGCTATTTCGGTTCCGAATGCGGCTGGCCATGCTTTATACCCCCAGAGAACTCACCAAATATGACAGATTCCATTACTTTTATTGGTACTGTATGGTATCCCTAGATACCAAAACGAAACTGACGAGAGTGGGATTCAAACCCACGCCCCCGAAGGGACTGGTGCCTAGAACCAGCGCTTGGACCGCTCGGCCATCTCGCCATGCTATTTAGGTTCCGAATGCGGCAGGCCATGCTTTATACCCCCAGAGAACTCACCAAATATGACAGATTCCATTACCTTTTTATTGGTACTGTATGGTATCCCTAGATACCAAAACGAAACTGACGAGAGTGGGATTCGAAACCCACGCCCCCGAAGGGACTGGTGCCTAAAACCAGCGCCTTAGACCGCTCGGCCATCTCGCCACAGTTATTTAACACTAAGCGCGGCACGTTTGCTTTATGACGCTGAAAAGTCAACAGCAAATAGGAAATCTCAAAATCTCCCGTTTAGTTGATACTGTATTCTAT